>OY970820.1:65448038-66048038 GCA_963853835.1 Calendula officinalis | reverse complement strand
CATAAAATTTGGTATCATGTATTTGGATTCAATTATGAAATAATTAGTTAAAAATTGAAATGGAATCTGTATAAAGTTTTGGCTATGCATTTAGAGCAAGTAATTGGGTACGATACGAAGTTTTGACCATGTATATGAGATCCTAATTTGACTTTGGCAATAGTATAAATTAAGAATTTTTTTTAATGGCATAAATATTTAATCCGTTCTGAGGAATAGTTTGGGACCAAAGTTATTGGTAGTGGAGAAGTTTTCAACAACCAAGTTGATTTTATAGATTATGGTTTATTATGATATTAATGAATGGTTTTACGATGTCTAAGAAATTGAAATGAGTTTAATGCATGCTAATTGACTGATGCAAATGAACATGCGTTGAAATTTAGATGAAGGAATGCCGACTAATCGCAAATAATGAGTGAAAAGTTGAATATCGATTAAGTAATTGGATTTAAGTATATGGAATTGATATGAAAGACCAATTTTACACCTAGGAAGGAATGAAACGGAAGTTTGGATATATTTTGTGAAATGGTTCATTTGATTGAAATTGACTGAAGTCAAAGTCAACATGGTTAAGAATATGAAGAAAAGTGAAAGAGATATGTAATTAATGAATATTGTATTTATTAAATTAATTGTTAAATATTTATGATAATATTGATAATTTGGCCCGTTTTAAGTAAGGATCGGTTAAGCATGAATCTGTCATTATATGGGCATCAGTTTGGTTAGAATGTACCTAGTTAAATATTAAATTTAGAAATAGTATGGTTTTGACCCGTTAGAGAAATAATTTGGTTAAAAGTGAATCGGTCAAAGAATGTAGTATTAATTTTACATATAACATAAGTGATTAATTTTGATCATGGTATGAATTGAGGAATTGCAATTGAGATGAATTTTGGCTAGTTTGAGTGATCCCGTAAGATTGACGTTACTTATTGAGTAAAGGTATTTCATATGCTTATTGTTAATGATGTAGATGTATTTGGAAAAATGGTTCTATTGACCTAAGTCAAATTTGTTAATAAATTAGAATGTGTAGCCAGTATTAGTCAAGTAGAAAACAAAAGAATGAAATAATCATAGAGGGAATGATAGTTGAGGAAAGAAAAGATGATAAAATCAAGGAATGCTATTTCACTCAAGTCGACCTAATTTCGGGACGAAATTCTCAAAAGGAGGAGGTAATTGTAACATTCGTGTCCCATTTCGGTTATTATAAATTGTTAAGTTTAATGATACTTGGTTAATAATGAGGTATTAGGTGTTGTTAGTTGGAATTATTAATAAAATCTGTGTTTTGGGTTGTTGAATAAGTGGTATAAGTTAAAAAGGGAAGAAAAGTTGAAAATTTCAGCATCTAAGAAGTTCGCGGCGCGAACCCATAGTTTGCAGCGCGAAAAATGCACCAAAACAAACAGCAACTTCATTTAGCGACCGCGAATATGGTCATGAACGCGAAAATGGGGAGAATTCGCGGCGCGAACTTTAAATAGGGGAAATTCGCGGTGCGAAGTAGCAGTTCCCGGCGCGAACTCTTGAGGCCAGACCATTAAATTCTGGTTTTTCCCCAAAACTTCTTATTTTTCACCCAAAATTCTCACCCATCGAGCTCCGGCGATTTTTGGCAATTTCCCATGATTCAAGGCAGATTTCAACCCAAATCAAAGGGGTTTTCATCATATGTTCAATCTATATAGGTAATATGCTTAATCCTTGTTCATGCAAGTATAATTTTGGGAGAAATTGGGGAAGATTATGAACCCTAGTTTGGGGTCCGATTTTAGAAGTTAAAATTCAGTCATAGTGTCTTCATATAATGATGTATTGAGTTAGAATTCACCATCATAACTAGTAAAATCTGGATTATGAACAATTTGAGTTAGGGTTTTGGGAATTTTGACAAGTTTGGGGGAAATGTGTCAAGTATTGATGTAGTCTTAGCTTGTGATCTTGATAATGATCATAAAAGTGTATGTGTATCTATATAGGTCATCAAGTGGAGAATTGTGATAACACCGTTGACCGGTGACATCGGTATTGCTTGATTTCTAATTGGAATTGCGTATCGAAGGTGAGTTCATCTATGTACAATTGTATACTAGTAGTTATATATATACATAAATGCTATATGTTTATTTGTTATTTAGGTTATTGTTATTACAAATGTGATGCTTAGAACATTGAATTGGTATTTCAAGTGATTTGAATAAATTATGATTAGGCGAAGATTGATTCATTGATAAACTCATGATATGTGCATTGAATTGTAAGAATATAGGATTATTTGTGGTATGTTATGTTTGAATAGTTGGTTAAATGTATTGATTGTTGGAATACCCTTGTAGTGTCTTACTTGGTATCGCTTCAAGTCGTATGAATTCCTCTTGGGGTGTCTCGGTTGGATTTCCCTTATGTGAGATTCATTTATTAGTGATCCAAGTTGTGATAATCCTCTTGTTCCGGTCTCGTGGAGTTATCTTTGTTATTGTTTCGTTTGATATTGTATATGAGTTACCCGTATGAATTCCTTGAGGGATGATTTCGTTACGTGAGGACCCACTGTAGGAAAACCTTGTAGTATTCACATGGCGGAACTTGAATACCACATCACTGGATCTCTACTAGACAATGAGATCACGAGAAGAGAGAGATGATGAACATTACCTTTAGATTGCTAAAGAGGTGATCCATCTCTACTGCACCACCTAGACACGCTGCAAGACCGCGTTGTACCAACAAAGTATCACACATGAACTTGTGTGTGTGTGTTCCTTGCGTCGAACTCGAACACAAACCGAAACCCTTGTGGTTTCTTGGTTTCGGCCGAAAGAGAGAAGGGGAGGAGGGATTAGGGTTTTGTGGTGTTGTAATGTGTAACCCATAAACCTTAACCTTAAGCCTTTATTTATAAGGGCTCAAGTTACAGTTAAGTCCTTGGAGTTTAATTATGATTAATCTCATAATTAAACTTCCTATTAACACTTTAAACCCTTGGACTTTTACTAGTTAATTAATTAACTGTCCGTTAAATACTTAACCTAATATTTAACCATCCTCACAAATAATAATTAACTTATTATTATTTATTCTCTTATTTATAATTAACTTAACTAGTCAATTATTCCACACAACTTACTTTATTCGGTTGTCCATTATTGGGTGTGTAGCGGTGTGACCCTTTAGTGTCTTGTAACATTGGACACGGTGACACGTGTACTTATCTGTGCACATAAATCCTTCAGACTCCCACTTGTGCAAGTTAAGAAACACTTTCTGATCATCGTTGGCCTAAAGCGGTCCCTAGCCAGACATTTAGGATAACCAGGTAATAAGAACTCTTACATCCAGAGATAATATTCATAAAATGAATAACACTAACAGATTTTCCTTTCGCATCATGATATTTCCTAATTTGAGTAATAGACATGGAGCAGGGATCTATATCTATATACTCGAATTTTCTCGACTCTGATTTCGACTTTCTGCAGTAACGGATTACCGAATGATCTAATCATTCTCCGAGCGCGGCCATGCATTTTAGTAGTCTTAGTCGTCGAGCGGCCATTAAATATCTCTTCTAGTTAAAGAAGGTGCAAATTCCATCTTGACATTTGCGTTATCTTGCCCACGACTTCCGTTGTCTTAGTCAAGTTCCTTATGATCACCCTTTTACGGTGTGATGTTAGATAAATGCTAAAGATCAGAAGTCATCGTGTCTCAAACCAAAACGTCTCAGGTCCGAGGACATCTACTCTAAATTACTCATGCTTGGGCTCCATGAAGTAATCTCGATCTTTTGGTCATGTCTAATGTTTAGCAAACTCTGTAAACATCTATGAATATTTATTTTAACAACCCTTGTTTCTCTATTCAATAACTATGAATAGATAAATATTCATAATGGTATTAACTCTTGAATCTAGCTCCCACTAAATTCAAGCAACCACAGAAAATTTAGATACTCAAAAACTTTGTGTATCAAGAATAGGTTTAAAACATGTTAAGAATAGACAATGTGAAAATATTACGTAAAACCCCCTATTTCAATCCCACGAAATGTTATTACATAATGTATCGATTTCAAACATGTCTATGATTCTAATCAAAATTACTAGCTACCAATATTTAGGTACTGCATACCTGTAGTGTGCGCATGTTTCTCATGCTTTGGTCCAACTAGAGATTTTGTCAACGGGTCAGCAACGTTGTCATCCGTTGTTATTTTCTTGATTATAATATCACCCTCGCTTACATACTCACGTATGAGGTGATATTTCCTGCGTACATTCCTGGTCTTTTGATGCTCTCTTGGCTCAACAGCTTGCGCTATTGCTCCACTGTTATCACAGAATATTTTGATGGGTCTAGAGATACTGGAAATAACTCTAAGATCCTCGATAAAATTCTTAAGCCACACAGCTTCTCTCCCAGCATCATTTGCGGCAATGTACTCAGCCTCTGTAGTCGAATCTGCTATCGAATCTTGTTTCCGACTCTTCCAAGATATAGCTCCTCCGTTTAGTGTGAAGACAAATCCCGATTGAGATTTGTAATCGACTCTGTCGGTTTGGAAGCTTGCATCTTTGTAACCAGTTACACGCAATTAATTCTTCCAACGAATCTCCAAAAACCAAGAACACTTCTTTCGTCCTTCTCAAATACTTGAGAATGTTCTTGACAGCCACCCAATGGGGTTCACCAGGATTCTTTTGATATCTGCTTGTGAGACTTATGGAGTAAACAATATCGGGCCTAGTACATAACATGGCATACATGATTGATCCAATTGCCGAAGCATATGGTACCTAACTCATCCTAGCTATTTCCTTAATAGATGTGAGACTCTGAGCTTTGCTCAATGTAATGCCATGTGTCATTGGAATGAGTCCTCTCTTGAAATCACTCATACTAAATCTCTTCAGTACTTTGTCAATGTATGTACTTTGACTAAGTCCAATAAGCCGCCTAGATCTATCTCTATAGATCTTTATACCCAGTATAAACGCGGCTTCTCCCAAGTCCTTCATCTGGAAACATTTACCTAACCAGGATTTTACTCCTTGTAATGCTGGTATATCGTTTCCTATAAGCAGTATGTCATCAACATACAAGACTAGGAAGATTACTATGTTCCCACTGAATTTTGTGTAGACACACGCCTCGAACTCACTCTTGACGAAACCAATTTCTTTGATTCTTTTGCAAAGTGTAAGTTCCAACTTCTAGATGCTTGCTTCAATCCATAAATGGATTTTAACAACTTGCATACTTTATCAGGAATCTTTGGATAAGTAAAACCATCCGGTTGTATCATGAATACGTCCTCATTCAACTCCCCGTTAAGGAAGGCGGTTTTAACATACATTTGCCATATATCATAGTCGTAATATGCTGATATGGCCATAAGAATTCTGATAGACTTAAGCATGGCGACTGGCGAGTAGGTTTCAGAATAATCCACACCATGTGTTTGCGTGAAACCCTTCGCGACAAGTCGTGCTTTGTAACTATGCACTTTTCCATCCATGTCAGTTTTCTTCTTGAAAACCCACTTGGATCCAACAACACGTGACTATGGTGGCAAGTCTGATAACACCCAAACTTGGTTGTCATACATGGATTGCATCTCCGCTTGCATAGCCTCGAGCCATCTTTCAGACTCTATGCCGTCAGCAGCTTCGCTGTAGGTTAATGGTTCTAGTAGACTTCCATCATCTTCATCGATCATGAATCCAAGATACCTATCTGGTTCTTGGCGTGGTCTACTAGACCTACGCGGATTGCGTGTTTCTTCTTCCTCAACCGGTGGGTCTGGTTGGGAATCAACAATTCTTTGTTGAACTATTGGTTCGACTGAAGTCGTCGGTGGATATTCATTTTCTTCAATTTCTTGAAGCTCTATTTCTTTCCGTGGAGTTTCAGTTCCTAGAAACTTCTCCTCCAAGAAGACACATTTCCGAGCAACAAAAACTTTGTTGTCTTCTTGATGATAGAAATAGTATCCTAAGGTTTCCCTTGGATATCCAACGAAGATACACTTGTCTGACTTGGGGTTTAGTTTATCTGTGAAGTTACGTCTAATGTACGCTTCACAACCCCAAATCTTTAGAAAAGATAATTTAGGCTTTCTCCCCGTCCAGTGCTCGAATGGAGTCTTTTCTACTGACTTGGTTGGAACCCTATTCAGTGTGAATGTTGCAGTCTCGAGTGCATGTCCCCAAAATGATAGTGGTAGTGGGGCGCGACACATCATTGAACGTACCATGTCTAACAAGGTGTGATTCCTCCTTTCTGATACACCATTCATCTGAGGTGTATACGGAGGTGTGAGTTGTGAAACAATCCCACATTCCTTCAACTGATCGTCGAATTCTTGGCTCAAATATTCGCCTCCTCGGTCAGATCGAAGTGACTTAATTATCTTGCCTAGTTGGTTCTCTACTTCCCTCTGATATTCTTTGAACTTGTCAAAGCTTTCAGACTTTAGTCTCATAAGAAAGACATAACCATACCTACTGAAGTCGTCAGTAAAGGTAATGAAGTAGCGGTATCCTCCTCTGGCTTCTGGTGTAAAGGGTCCACACACATCTGTGTGTATAACCCCTAACTACTCGCATGCCCTTTCATTGATGTGGTTGAAAGGGTCTTTTGTCATCTTGCCAGATAAACAAGCTTCACATATTGCATATGATTCCAAATCAAATGGATCTAGAATTCCATTATCGTGGAGCTTCTTTATGCGAGTCTCGTTTATATGACCTAAATGACAATGCCAAAGATAAGTTTGATTCAAGTTACTCTTGGATATTTTACTTATGTGATAAATGTCTCGTTCTATGTTATTTAGATTTAACGTGTATAGACCATTATGAGAATTTTCTTTAATATATAAAATGTCATCTTTTAAACACGAAATTGTTTTTCTACAAAACTCATAATAAAAACCACTATCTATAAATAAATCAAATGAAATAACATTTTTAATAAGTCTAGGAACATAATAACAATCTTTAAGTTCCAAGACTCTTCCTGAAGGCAACTTGAGAAGATATGTTCCTACGGCTTCAGCTCCAACCTTGGAACCTTCGCCTACTCGTAGTTCAACATCTCCTCGTCCCAGCCTCCTGTTCTTCTTAAATCCCTGCAAATGATTGCAAATGTGATGACCACATCCGGTATCCAATACCCGGGATTCACTAGAAGTAACGAGGCAATCAATCATAAAGATACATGAATCACTGCCAAAGTCAGCGTCCAACAGCCCCACGTCAGACGTGTGCTCGCAAATATCTTTGCCGCCACAAGCTGGGCAACACAAATCAGCAAAGTCATTCAACCATTCTTGGAACTCATCCTGCTGAATCTCAGGGAGAGATTCTTCCTCTAGCCTTTGAACATCGCGTATACACAAGAGATTCTCGTGTAGACCTGCGACACTCAGATCAAAATTCCCAACTATGCGTACTACCCTGTCCTGATAGTACTGAGTGAGAGATCCAAACAAGAACAAGACTTGTTCATGCTCGTTTGATGTGCCAGTAACTAGGGTGAGACAATCTAGTAGCCTTCTTATATTAATAAGATGGTCACTCAATGGTTGATCATCTTTCATCTTTGACGAAAAGATTTCTTGCCAAATGAACTGATTGCTATCTTCAATACTATCTTTAAACGTCTCCTCAAGATACTGGACAAACTCATAGCATGGTTTCTTACGTAGATTATCAGTAAGCTCTGATAATGAAGTAAGAATAAGAATCGACATAACTTGTGATTCATCAGCCGGTTACTGATAATAAGCGTCAAGCTCATCATCCTGGGCATCTTGCCCTGGTTGTCCCTTAGGCACCTCGTCTATCACGTACAGTAGATTCTGTGCTTTTAGGTAACTCCTAAAGTGCACTTTCCAAACTTTGTAGTTCGGACCAGTAAGCTTCCATTTTCCAGTGATGAACTTTCGCGATTCGTTTGGTGAGAAAAACGGAATTTCCGACGGTACAGACATCTATAAGAAAAACAACAAACGGTTAGTAAGATTAGATAAATAAATAACTTCTAACATTATTACCTTTTAAGAATAATAGTTAGACTAGGACCCATATTTCACGCCCTCTAATGCAAGGTTTGGGCACTTCCTATTAGAGCCACGCTATTTCTGGTAGGTATAGCCATACCGATCGCCTCTAGACTAGAAACGATTCCTTGATCCTCGGGATATCAATTTGAACAACAAACTTGTACATCTTTTAATCCCTCTAGTGCATTTTGGGTCGGGACTCCGGATTATCACCAAAATAGATCGTACCACCTAAGACAGTGTGATGCCTTGCGCTGGGACTCTCGATTATCACAAGACCCTACGCACCCTAACACTCGCAATGATTTGAATCCACATCTAAGGTTCTTTCTCTTTACAATGTGAATATCGTTGAACAAGTGAGGCGTTCCATTAGGTAGGTTGCACTCTGATCTTAGATTTTCTAAAAAGGATTTTCCTTTGTTCGAAAAACGTTAGCCAGATTTAAATTACTTGGTTTTATAAACTAACTGTTTATAAATTCCACTTTTTATTTTATCTTTATAAAACTTGGTTTATAAACAAAGTGTTTACTTTACCATTATTAATTTAAACCTTGGTTTTCTAAACAAACTGTTTATAGTCACCATCTTATAATTAAATCTTGGTTTTCTAAACAAACTGTTTATAGTTACCATCTTTTAATTTCAACTATAATAAATAAACGAAATAAAATAAATAATACTTGCAATTTCGAAAAATTGCGATGCCATAACCCCAAAGACTTGGTTTTGTGTTTTGTATTTTTAAAAAATAAAAATTTAATAATTTCCGAAAATAATTAAAAAATTCGGAACTTTTAAAACTAAACACAATGTCGCGACTTTTTGGTTATGTCATACTAAATAATTAAATAAACTGATAATTATTAAATTACCAAACTGATAATTTTTAAATTACCCATAAACTGATTTCTTATTCCTCCTTAATTTCGAAATTATTTTGATTTTAATAATCTATTATCATTTATTATTAATAAAAAATAAATAAACTAGTCAAGATTTATGTAAATCTTATTCTTTTGATTTGTTCTTGATAGTTAGTCAAAAATCAAAAGATTTACATAAATTGACTTACCAACTAAAAGAATATACATATATCTTGTAGATTCTTTATTCCCGATTTACGTTACATAAAATCTTGTACCCTAAATACAATAAATTGGTCACCAAGAAACCATCATCCAACCGAAACTCGGTGGACTTGGATTCGGCCGACCACTCGGTCGTCGAACAAAGCATCATCCGAACAAAGCATATACCCTTTTCCCTTTTTGTCTAAAATTCCTATTCATTCCATTTGTTCATAAACTTGAACAACGTTTCTTGGATCAAACTTTCTAGGGTTTTCTTACTAAACAAAAAGAAACCTAATTCCTTATATTTTGAAACCTATTCAATCCAATTGTTCATAAACTTGAACAATGTTCTTGGATCAAACTTACTAGGTTTCTTTCTAAGATAAAAAAAAACTTAATAATATATATATATATATATGTATACGAAAAATCGAAAAAACAAAGGAGGGGAAAAAGAAACCTAATTTCTTTTTATATAGAACCCTATTCAAACCAATGTTCATTCTAAACTTGAAGAACACATGCTTGGTTGGAAATTTCTAGGGTTCTTTTCTAGACGAAAAGAAACTCAACCGAATCTCATTGAGATTAGTAGAAAGCTCTGATACCACTATTGGAAAACCTTGTAGTATTCACATGGCGGAACTTGAATACCACATCACTGGATCTCTACTATACAATGAGATCACGAGAAGAAAGAGATGATGAACATTACCTTTAGATTGCTAAAGAAGTGATCCACCTCTACTGCACCACCTGGACACGCTGCAAGACCACGTTGTACCAACAAAGTATCACACAAGAACTTGTGTTTGTGTGTTCCTTGCGTCAAACTCGAACACAAATCGAAACCCTCGAAACCCTTGGGGTTTCTTGGTTTCGGCCGAAAGAGAGAAGGGGAGGAGGGATTAGGGACTTGTGGTGTTGTAATGTGTAACCCTTAAACCTTAACCTTGAGCCTTTATTTATAAGGGCTTAAGTTACAGTTAAGTCCTTGGAGTTTAATTATGATTAATCTCATAATTAAACTTCCTATTAACACTTTAAACCATTGGACTTTTAGTAGTTAATTAATTACCTATTAATTAACTGTCCGTTAAATACTTAACCTAATATTTAACCATCCTCACAAATAATAATTAACTTATTTTTATTTACTCTCTTCTTTATAATTAACTTAACTAGTCAATTATTCCACACAACTTACTTTATTCGGTTGTCCATTATTGGGTGTGTAGCGGTGTGACCCTTTAGTGTCTTGTAACATTGGACACGGTGACACGTGTACTTATCTGTGCACATAAATCCTTCACCCACGACAGCTTGTGTATTACTTTGTGTAATATGGTGGGCGGTGGTCACGGGAGTACCCGGTGGAGGAGTGGTATGGACCATGTTGGTGAAGTTCGCGGTCGTGGGATCATTTAGGGACGTCATGATCAACTTCATCGGCCTCATTCCGTAATGGCCTAAGAGGGAATGACGTACTTTGATTCGTTTGGATTGTATTGAGATCTCGTTGATTCATGATGTGGTATTGTATGCCGATTATGGCATTTATATGATGATTCCCGTTGAAGTATCAACTCGGTGATTGGTTATCGATTGTGTCTATTAGTTGGCGAACTCTTGTTGATTCTCGCGATGTAGTTGTATTCTAAATGTCAGTCATTCAGTAAGTCTCGTTGCCCGGATAGGTGTTAATACTCGGTCACGTCAGATTCTCAGTAAATCTCATTTCAAGATGTAAAGCTTCTTGGTTAGTTATAAATTGACGTGTTCTTTCTATAATGTGAATTCCCTGAATTGTTTATCTCATTTATATGTTTTATTCCTTTGTTTTTGTATATATAATGCTAGTATTATTTTGTGCTTTATGAACTCACTAAGCTTGTTGTAGCTTACCCGTTTAATAGACTAACTTTTTACAGGAAAAGATAAGAGTAAGCTTATAGGATCTTGAAGTTTGCCGGAAGCTTAAAAGATATATATTTTTGGTATATCATTAGGTATGTTGGAGTTGGGTAGTTTTGTATTTTGATTGTAGTTAGTTGGTTTGTATCCATAGTCATTGTTGTTAGTGAGATCTTGGCTTACTTGTTGTCTTTTGTATGATCGTTTTCGGAATCGAATGGTTAATTGTAAATAGATAGATATTGGGATATTGTTTGTCTTAGTTTGGTGGGTATTTGACCCGGTCCTTACATAAGAAACGGATGGGGGTACCGGAACTCGGTTTTGGGGGTGTTGGTAAAAGAGCTGGTGGGTTGGAAGTGGGTGTGTTACAGTATTTGTAGGATGGGTTAAACGAGGGATTGTTGGGATGGTTCGTTTGTTGGCGGAGAGTTTGTCTTCGACGAGCTTAGCTGTTAGGTCACAACAACCCTGGTTTATATGTTAATTTATAGATAAATATACTTAATGAAATATTAAAGTGATTAACACAAGAATATAGTCAATGTATAAATCCACTAAGTGTGGCTTGTTGCGGAATAACAAGACCACTGATCAATTACAAATGTATGGAAATGAATACGTAAGTACTCATTTGCCAAGTGATCTCTATTTATAGTGTTATAGAGGTCTTACAAGGTAGGCAAGGAGTAGTAGAAGGACTGGAATTAGGAAAGTGACCAAGATCAAGGGATTTGATCTCGGCAGTTACACTTTGGAAAGTGTAACTCAGTCCTTCCACTAAGTATTGGATTTCCAATACTGACTTCCAATATTGAGTGGCCAATACTGTAACACACCAATTTTTAAACCGAATTTAAAACTTTTAAAATTATAAAATATATGTCTTTACAAACCAAATATCCAAAAATGTAAATTTAGATAAAACACTTGGAGTAATTGCTAGTATCAAAAATGGATGTTACAAATATATCAAAACAATGTCTAGGGAATTAAATAAGTACACCGAGCTAAATCACTTCCAAATGCTAACTACTACGGGCCGCCTAGTCCTTAGCTCCCGAACCTGAGTACATAGCCAAAATAAACGTAGTACGTGAGACAAATAATGTCTCGTGAGAAACATGGGTTTTTTACCCGGTTAGAAATAATTTGCAATAAAATAATAATTAAATAATTATCAAATTGCACATAGTCAATCAATCTCTAAGGCTTGCCATAAGCCCAACACATACGTAACGGGCCTCCCCAAAACAACTCCCACGATATGGGTTATCTAGGTAAACTCCCCCGTTTCCGGGTTATCTATTTGCTCCCCCGATTTCCGGGTTATCTATTTACTCCCCCGATTTCCGGATTATCTATTTCGCGACACACTACCCTTGCGCAGGGTGGTACCGCCCCAAGTAGGTGTCATTAACTCCCCCAACTTGTGTGGGTTATCTAAGATCCAATCGATTAGCTACCACATAACAAATCATCAACTTGGGTCAAAGCCCATATCACAACTCAATCATACTAGTGGTAACTAAGCAAATAAATTCACAATTCAATTAAATTAAATTAAACTCATACTCTATCAATTCCATCTTTTCTTTATTAAAAGTATTTATCTAATAAAGTCTCTAAAATCATTTCAATTCATAAAACATGGTTTACTATGAACTCAGAAAGATCACATGTACTCACCTTGGCAAAGCTATCCAATACTTGTGTAAATCAACACAATCTCTACTCCCCAATCAAATAAGTACCTCCAATCTCAACTCCTTTTTGACCTATTATCAAAATCATCACAAATCTAGTCATAAACCATATCTAGTTACTAGTTAATCCATCTTAACATTCCCAACCACCAAGTTCATACTACTTGGTGGAAATCTCAAACCCTAGTTCAAGATTTCTATCCATAAAACCGAAATCTAGCTTGTACACATTGATTACAAGCTTACCATGAGTGTTTTACACTCATGATAGATCATCTTCCCCAAAGATGATGTGGTTGGTTCCCAATACCACCATTAATACCCAAATAGAGCTCAAAATACCAAAGAGATGCATAAACTAGCAAGGATTCTTACCTTAGATCAATAATCTCCAAGAAATATGAAGATTTGAGCTCAAGAACACCAACAATCGTGCACTTCTTCCAAAATAACGGATGGTAGGGTTTTAGGGGTGTAGGTGTCAAAACCCTAGCCTCCACCCGTTTTTATACAGAGCCAACCAGTTCGCGATCGCGAACTCAAGTTCGCGTCACGAACTTCGCATGTCGTGACCCCTTCGTGATCGGTAACGGATTGTGAACTCTGATCGCCAAAACCCCAAATCCCTGATCGATGTTCCCGATCGGGAACATCAGTCCACGTCGCAAACTCCCTCAGCCACCAGGGCTGCACTTTTCGGTCTTCATCTCGACCCGGTTTCATCCATAACTTTCTCATACGGTGTCCAAATGACACGAGACCAATTCCTATGGTTCTGAAATGAATTATCCTTATTTATCATATTTTTATACAATTTATTTATTTACAAAATCTGGGTCGTTTCAACTATCTACCCCTTAAGAGGATTCCATCCTCGGAATCGCATCATAATCAACAAAGTTCGGGTAGCGTTTCTTAATCTCAACTTTGACTTCCCAAGTCAAATTTGGCCCAAGGGAATGTTTCCACTTGACCAACACCAACTCAATTTCTTTATTCCTTAATTTCTTTGTTTGGGCCTCCAATATGGCCTCGGGCTCTTCAATCAATCGGTTAGGCGCATCGACCCGCAAATTTTGAAGTGGGATAATATTCTCCACTTCACGCAAGAATTTCTTCAAATTACTAACATGGAAGGTGTCATGGACACCTTGCAACTCGGGTGGAAGTTCTAACTTAAATGCTTGCAAACCGACCCGTTTCAAAATCTTAAATGGGCCAACATATCTTGGGCTCAATTTGCCCTTCTTACCAAACCTCATCACGCCTTTCCAAGGCGACACCTTTAACATCACCATATCACCGACATTTAAATCATAAGGTCGCTTTTTCAAACCCGAATAACTCTTTTGGCGATCTTGTGCCACTTTCATATTCTTTTGAATTATTCTGATTTTCTCGTTTGTTATTTTTACAATCTCGGGACCCGTGAGCTTCGTCTCACCCGCCTCTAACCAACAAGAAGGCGTCCTACATTTTCTCCCATATAAAGCCTCAAACGGTGGCATCTTAATGGTCGAGTGATAACTATTGTTATATGAAGATTCAACTAACGGTAATTGTTCATCCCATTTACCACCAAAATCCAAAACACACGACCTCAACATATCTTCGACCGTTTGGATTGTCCTCTCACTTTAACCATCGGTTTGTGGATGGTAAGCCGTGCTCAATCTCAACTTAGTTCCCAACTCTTCTTGGAGTGATCTCCAAAATCTCGAGGTAAACCTTGCATCTCAATCGGATACAATCGACAATGGCACCCCATGCAAACGAACAACTTCATCAACATACAATTTTACCAACTTCTCGAGTGGCATAGTCTCCCGAATAGCTAGAAATAACGCACTTTTCGTTAACCTATCGACAATCACCCAAATGGCATCATGATTTCTTCTAGTCTTTGGGAGACCAACAATGAAATCCATTGTCATGTCATTCCATTTCCCGGCCGGCACTTGCAACGATTGTGCAACACCATAAGGCACTTGGTGCTCGGCTTACACTTGTGCACACGTGGCACATTTTGATATGTACTTTGCTACTCTTGACTTCATCCCGGGCCACCAATAAATTTTCTTCAAGTCTTGATAAGTCTTTGTACTTCCGGGATGAATCGAATACTTAGACTTGTGAGCATCATTCAACAACACCTTTCGGTTTCCACCGAATTTCGGAACCCAAATCCGATCATTCACGGTTTTTAACCCTTGACCATTTTCCTCAAACACTTGGTTTTTTCCCAATCTCTCTTGCCTGTACTCGTCTTTTCCCATCACTTCCTTTTGTCTGATTTTTATACTTTCAATAAAGCTAGATACCACATCAATCCGCATTAACTTAGTCTTAACCGGTTTTTCATAAACTTTTCTACTTAAGGCGTTGGCTACCACATTGGCCTTTCCTTCATGATAAACAATTTTACAATCGTAATCACTAATCAACTCAATCCACCTCCGTTGTCTCATGTTCAAGTCCTTTTGTGTAAACACATACTTGAGACTTTTGTGATCCGTGTACAAATTACACCTTGTGCCATACAAGTAATGCCTCCAAATCTTTAAGGAGAAAATAATCGCCGCCAACTCTAAATCATGTCTTGTATACCTTTCTTCCGCATTCTTCAATTGTCTTGAAGCATAAGCTATCACTTTACCTCTTTGCATTAAAACACAACCGAGACCTTTATTCGAGGCGTCACTATACACCACGAAATCTTCCATACCGTCGGGTAGAGTGAGGATCGGTGCTTTGCACAATTTCTCTTTTAACAAGGCAAAAGCATCCTCTTGCTTTTTCCCCCAATCAAACTTCACATCTTTTCTCGTTAGTCTAGTGAGTGGAACCGCCACTCGGGAAAAATCTTCAATAAATCTTCGGTATTAACCGGCTAACCCAAGGAAACTTCTAACTTCGGTTGGAGTCTTTGGTGCTTCCCAATTCTTCACCGCTTCAATCTTAGACGGGTCAACTTTTATCCCGCTTCGAGATACCACATGACCTAAGAATTGAACTTCCTGCAACCAAAATTCACACTTTGAAAATTTAGCATACAATTTTTCTCGTTTCAAGACTTCCAAAGTTTGCCTCAAATGTTTTTCATGTTCTTCTTCGGTTTTGGAGAAAATAAGAATATCATCGATGAACACGATGAGGAATTTATCGAGGAATGGTTTACATACCCTATTCATGAGATCCATAAAAATTGTCGGGGCATTCGTCTAACCGAATGGCATAACTAAGAATTCGTAATGCCCATAACGAGTTCTAAAGGCCGTCTTCTCGGTATCACCTTCTTTAACACGAACTTGATGGTAACCCGATCTCAAATCAATCTTGTAGAAATAATCGGCTCCTTGAAGTTGATCAAATAAATCATCTATCCTTGGCAAAGGATAACGGTTCTTAGTCGTCATCTTGTTAAGCTCTCGGTAATCAATACACATTCTCATCGAGCCATCCTCCTTCTTCAAAAATAAGACCGGTGCACCCCATGGTGACGAACTAGGACGGATAAAACCTTTATCAAGTAAATCTTGGAGTTGAGCCATCAACTCTCTCATTTCTGTTGGGGCTAAACGATACGGGGCTCGGGCAATCGGCGTTGCCCCCGGAACTAAATCAATTCGGAACTCGACTTGTCTCTCCGGTGGCAAACCGGGTAAGTCATCGGGAAAAACTTCGGGAAAATCCCGAATAATCTTCACACTTTCAACTGTCTTTTTCTCTTTCCTCCCATCAAGGACGTAGGCTATAAATGATGAACACCCTTTCGATAAACAATTTCTTACTTTAATGGCGGTTAACAAATTCGGCATACGATGCCTCTTTTCTCCATAAATATACACCTTCTCATTCTCGGGTGACTTGATAGACACTAACTTCTTTCCACACAAAATCTTGGCTTGGTGGATTCCCAACCAATCCATTCCAATAATCACATCAAAAGCCTTAATCCCCATAGGCATTATATCAACCTTAAACTTCTTACTATCGATTTCTAATTCACAATCCCTATAGACATGTTGAACCATAGAGGTTTTCCCATCAGCTACTTCTATTTCATACAAATCATCAAGTAACTCTAGTGGAACCTTAAACTTAGCACCAAATTCATAAGACACGAAAGAATATGTGGAACCCGAATCAATTAGTACATAAGTGGGTATGGAGTTTATGAATAAGGTACCTGAGACAACATCACGGGTCTCATTGGCTTCTTCTTGCGTGAGTTGGAAGGCACGCCCTTTGACTTTCAACGGCTCCGGTTTCTTGTGAGCGGTTGACACCAACGTTTCGGTTCCCTTCTTTGGACAAACATTACTATAATGCCCCTTCTCATGGCATGAGAAACACTCCACCTCATCAAGGCTTTTAACCTTGCAATCTTTACCTTTGTGGCCAAAACGACCACACTTGAAGCAACCGTTGGAATCCGCCTTGCACTCTCCTTTGTGGTCCCTACCACACTTCCTACAACCACCAACACTATCTTGCTTTGACCCGCTCGGGACAAACTTGCTTTTCTTGGATGGTCCCAAAAAACTTTCAAACTTCCTCTTCTCATTGCCAACCGACCTCTCTTGCACTCTTCTCTTACTAACTTGTTCAACACTTCGGGCGACGTTGATCGCTTCATTAAGAGTGGTCGCCCTCTTCACTTCGAGTTCATACTCCCATGTTAACCCATTAGCAAACCGAACCACACGGCTACGTTCGGTTGGGTAAGTACTTGATACAAACGGGAGGTATCCCGTGAACTTCTTGGTATACTCATCCAAGATCAAATTGCCTTTCTTGAAGTGCAAAAATTCTTCCAACAACTCTTCTAACTCCCTTTTGGGACAATACTTCTCCTTGAGTCTTCTAGTGAACTCATCCCACGACATCTTGTAAATAGCTTTCTTTCCCAAAGTTTCATACACGGTGTCGCACCATGTAAGAGCATCATCCTTAAACAATCGTGAGGCATAAGTCACCATGTCTTCCTCTTTGCACTTGCTACTCTCAAGCACATGTTCCGTTTCTCGAATCCATTGAATCGTCACTTTCGGTTCCGTACTCCCGAGATAGAAGTCGGGACGGCAAGTAAGGAATGTTTTGTATGAACATCCTTCACGTTTAATCTTTCTCTCTTCACCACTTTCCCCATTGGATGATTTCTCGGTCGGGTTGGTGTTGCCCATTGACTTGGTCTTAGTGAGTTGAGGGGAATCTTCACCTTCCTCCCTCTCCTCCTCAAAAAGACGTTCCTCTTCCTCCCTTTCCTCAACATCATCTCTTAAATTCAACCGATCATTTATGATCCGGTTAACATCTTGTTGCATCACATTTCTCATGTTAGTGAGCATGGATTGAATGGCCTCCATTGTTACCGGAGTATGGTTATTCCCGATACCCGAATTGGCCAATCCATTCCCATCTTGATTCAAATTTGAAGCTTGTTCCCCATCCAACAATCGACCACTTCTCGTTCTAGCCATCTTACTATAATAAGATGTCAACCCAATTAGAATCCAATAAGTTGACTAAAAAGTCAAAATTAAACATAAAGATAGCTCGATTTAAAACAATTCCCTCAATGGTCAACCCTAATCCTTAAAGGTCAACCTAACTTCCTGTAGAACATAATGTCCCAAAAGCAAAGTCTAAGTCTAGGGTGGGTAACCAACCTAATTCACTTAGACTAATGCTCTGATACCAAGATGTAACACACCAATTTTTCAACCGAATTTAAAACTTTTAAAATTATAAAATATATGTCTTTACAAACCAAATATCCAAAAATGTAAATTTAGATAAAACACTTGGAGTAATTGCTAGTATTAAAAATCGGTGTTTCAAATATATCAAAACGATGTCTAGGAAATTAAATAAGTACACCGAGCTAAATCACTTCAAAATACTAACTACTACGGGCGGCCTAGTCCTTAGCTCCCGAACCTGAGTACATAGCCAAAATAAACGTAGAATGTGAGACAAATATTGTCTCGTGAGAAACATGAGTTTTTGACCCGGTCAGAAATAATTTGCAATAAAATAATAATTAAATAATTATCAAATTGCACATAGTCAATCAATCTCTAAGGCTTTCCATAAGCCCATCACATACGTAACGGGCCTCCCCGAAACAACTCACCCAATATGGGTTATCTAGGTAAACTCCCCCGTTTCCGGGTTATCTATTTGCTCCCTCGATTTCCGGGTTATCTATTTACTCCCCCGATTTCCGGGTTATCTATTTCTCGACACACTACCCTTGCGCAGGGTGGTACCGCCCCAAGTAGGTGTCACTAACTCCCCCAACTTGTGTGGGTTATCTAGGATCCAATCGATTAGCTACCACATAACAAATCATCAACTTGGGTCAAAGCCCATATCACAACTCAATCATACTAGTGGTAACTAAGCAAATAAATTCACAATTCAATTCATTTCATTTCTGTTCAATTAAATTAAACTCATACTCTATCAATTCCATCTTTTCTTTATTAAAAGTATTTATCTAATAAAGACTCTAAAATCATTTCAATTCATAAAACATGGTTTACCATGTACTCAGAATGATCACATGTACTCACCTTAGCAAAGCTATCCAATACTTGTGTAAATCAACACAATCTCTACTCCCCAAACAAGGAAGTACCTCCAATCTCAACTCCTTCTTGACCTATTATCAAAATCATCACAAATCTAGTCATAAACCATATCTAGTTACTAGTTAATCCATCTTAACATTCCCAACCACCAAGTTCATACCACTTGGTGGAAATCTCAAACCCTAGTGTTGGATTTTGGTGGGTTCTAAAACGCAGCGGAAACGTATATTTAAAAGAAAAATATTTAACCACCAAGATCCACCAATGACCGAATCTCTAAACCCAAATCGTGCAACAAATAAGAGAAAGAGAACATCATACCCTCGAAGACACCCGCAAGAAAATGATGAACTCTCTAATGGATGAAGGTCACGAAATCGTTCCCCTCTACCGTTGATCCACACCGAGTGAGCGATCCCTTTCGAGTTGCTAACCCGACACCGAAAATGCTCAAGAACTCTTCTTAGAATTTCGGCAACCAAACACTTATGTTTTAGAGAGAAAACGATTTTGCATTATTCTCTAATCAACCTCCCACATCTCTCTTATATAGATAAGAGAGCATGTGAAGGTGGGTGGAAAAGCTCTACATGCATTGGACCAAAAAGTGGTCCAATAGAATTAAAGCAAGCATGTGGAGAAAAGTAGTGGCTTTCCTTTACATGCATTGGACCATTAAATGGTCCAATGAAATAAAAGCCACTTTTATTTCTCCCAACATCTTTATTTATCTCTCTTAATTTAAGTGTTATCGGAAAGGAATTCCCCCGGCGTGTGACCCGATAGGCTCGTGCATCATCGGCCATGATACCCGTACATGTGTGTTGGTGGGCACTAAATTCTGACAATTTAATCACTTATGATTAAGCTGTCACGAGTCCGGCAGTTTAATCACCAATGATTAAGTTGCCACGAATCTGACAGTTCAATCATCAATGATTAAGCTATTACAAATCTAACACTTTAATCACCAATGATTAAGGTTGCGATTCTGACAGTTTAATCATCGATGATTAAGCTATTACAAATCTAACAATTTAATCACTTATGATTAAGGTTACGTTTCTGACAGTTTAATCATCGGTGATTAAGTCACGAATTCTAACTAACTCCCACTTGCACACGACACAACGTGTTATTGGTATCACAAACAAAGAGCGGCCCTAGCTAGGCATCTTTGTCCCCAAGTCAGCATGAGTTACATCATCCTCGACAACTACCAATCATATAAATGATGGTTCCTTTAGATAAGTGATCGTATCATCCCTTTGTACGCGATATCCTAGTGAACACGAGACATGGATTAATGTCGTCATTCTCCAGATCGTTCACAATTATGTTTCTCGATCTTTTATTTAGTGGTGACCAAAATGAGTTGTAATTGAACCATTTTCAATATAACTCGAGCATGGCCATGCTTTTAGGTGTCAGCGCTAAATCATCGAGGGGCCCATGGATATCTCTCTTCATTGAGGTACAAATCCTTTTGACTACATAGTCCCTACACATAAGTTATCCTTACCCAACTAAGCCCCTTATAACAGCCATTTACGAACCGCGTTAGAGCATTAATCTAAGTAAAGTAAACTTATGCTTTGGAATCTCATGAATCTCTGGTCGAAGGATGAATTGATATTATCATCCCGAGATACTTGTGACAATTTCCATGAAGTAAACTCGGGTGTGGGTCTCCAGTCACTTGAAACTCATTTCAAGCACAGGCAGTTGTTGCGTCTATATCTCATCACCAACACATTGCCTCAGCCTTTATTCATTACTTACTTCCATTTAAGTATGACTGACTGTGGATGTTTAGATAAAAATCTAGGAAGTGTTTAAACATGCAAAGATGGAACACAATAAAGATTTTGAAAGTAACTGCAACACGCATATGTATAGACATATTTATACATCAATACAATAAAAAATACAATACTGCTTCAAGTTCCCAATATAAACATCAAATTCAAACTAAAACAGTACTCAAGCTAAATCACTGGCTAATCTCACACCTATTCCTCTAGTGTGAGAATCATGTACAGCCTGTGACAACGGCTTAGTAAACGGATCGGCAAGATTCTCTTCCGATACTACTCTGCTTATGACAACGTCACCACATTCAATCTTATCTCGAATAACGTGGTATTTACGAGCAATATGCCTCGTTCTTTTATGAGCTCTAGGTTCCTTAGCCAAAGCTACTGCACCCTCATTGTCACAAAATATTTCAATGGGGTCAGCAATGCTAGGAACCACTACCAAGTCATTGATGAATTTCTTCATCCACACAGCTTCTTTTGCAGCTTCGCTTGCTGCAATGTATTCTGATTCTGTCGTCGAATCAGCAACTGTGTCTTGCTTGGAGCTCCTCCAACTCACAGCACCACCATTCAATAGGAATACATAACCCGATTGCGATCGGAAATCATCCCTATCAGTTTGGAAGCTTGCGTCTGTGTATCCAACTATACGCAACTCTTCCATACCACCATATACCAAGAACATATCCTTCGTTCTTCGAAGATATTTCAAGATGTTCTTGACGGCAATCCAATGAGCTTCTCCGGGGTTTGCCTGATATCTACTTGTCACGCTCAACGCACAAGATACATCAGGTCTTGTGCATAGCATGGCGTACATGATAGATCCAACTGCCGAAGCATAAGGGATCTTCTTCATTACGTCACGTTCCTTATCGGAACTTGGACATTGAGCCTTGCTCAAAGTCACTCCATGCAACATAGGAAGATTCCCTTTCTTGGAATCCTCCATTCTAAACCGTTTTAGAACTTTGTCAATATATGCACTTTGACTCAAACCGAGAAGCCTTTTAGATCTATCTCGATAGATCTTGATTCCCAAGATGTACGATGCATTTCCTAAGTCCTTCATGGAAAAACATTTTCCAAGAAATGTCTTGACATCGCTCAAAATTGGAATGTCATTCCCAATGAGTAAGATGTCATCAACATATAGGACTAGGAATACAATCGCGCTCCCACTAGCCCTGACGTATACACAAGGTTCATCTATGCTTTTAGAAAATCCAAATTCCTTGATTTTCTCATCAAAGCAAAGATTCCAACTTCGAGATGCTTGCTTAAGTCCATAAATGGACTTCTTAAGCTGACAGACTTTATTAGGATACTTTGGATGTACAAAACCCTCAGGTTGTCTCATATATACCTCTTCAGTAAGTTTCCCGTTAAGGAAGGCGGTTTTTACATCCATTTGCCAAATTTCATAATCATGAAAGGCGGCAATTGCCATAAGTATCCTGATAGATTTCAACATAGCCACTGGGGAAAAGGTTTCATCATAGTCAACACCATGGGTTTGAGTGAAGCCTTTAGCAACCAGTCGTGCTTTGAAAGTATCAATCTGTCCATCCATGCCGGTCTTTACTTTATAGACCCATTTACACCCCACAAGCTTACAGCTGGGTGTAGGATCAACCAGTTCCCATACTTGGTTGTCCTTCATGGATTGCATCTCGACTTCCATTGCATCTCTCCATTTGTCAGACTCTGGGCCTGCCATCGCTTCCTGGTAGGTAGAGGGTTCATCATGATCCCCTAGTAGCTTGCTGCCCTCAGATATGAGAAACCCATATCTCTCTGGCTTAGTGCGAGTTCTACCAGATCTACGAAGAGACAATGGTGGAACGTCAGTTTCTACCGCATCCTCTTGATCGGTACCAACCTCTTGAGGTTGTGTGCTAGTGCCAACATTAGGTAGTTCATTGGATATATCTTGAGTTTCCTCAAGATCCATATGCTTTCCATTAGGTTCATTAGATAAAAGTTCTCTTTCAAGAAATACTGCCCTTCGAGCAACAAATACCTTGTTCTCGGTAGGTTTGTAAAACAAATATCCAAGTCCCGCTTTAGGATATCCAATGAAATAACACTTTTCTGAACGGGGTTCTAATTTGTCATCGGCCTCCCGCTTTACGTAGGCTTGACAACCCCAAACTCTAAGATAGGATAGTGGAGGTTTACTCCCATGCCATATCTCGAAAGGTGTCTTTTCTACCTTCTTTGTTGGTACGAGATTAAGAAGCTTACACGCCGTTTCTAGAGCATATCCCCAAAAACTTATGGGTATTTGGGTTCTTGCCATCATTGATCGAACCATGTCAAGTAATGTTCGATTTCTCCTCTCGGCGACTCCATTCAATTGTGGAGTCCTAGGAGGTGTTAATTGTGAGACAATCCCACAATTCTTAAGACGGTCAATAAACTCTAGATTAAGATACTCTCCGCCTCTATCAGATCGAAGTATCTTGATTGACTTGCCCAATTGGTTCTCAACTTCGTTTTGGAATATCTTGAACACCTCAATGGTTTCTGACTTATGTTTAATCAAGTAAACATATCCAAACCTACTATAATCATCTATAAAGGTTACGAAGTATCTACAATTATTCCTTGTAAGGTGTTTAAATGGACCACACACATCGGTGTGTACAATGTCTAATAAACCCTTAGCCCTCTCACATACACCGGTGAAGGGAGCTTTAGTCATCTTTCCTAATAAGCAAGATTCACATACATCATTTGAACCATTTTCAAACGATTCCAAGTACCCAATTGCTTGGAGCTTGGAGATGCGAGTTTTGTTTATATGGCCAAGGCGACTATGCCATAAGGATAATTTATCCAAACTATCTTTGGATGTAGAACCAATTTGCATGATTGATCTTTTGTTACTAACATGTGCATCTATCTCATATATGCCATTAACCGGTAATGCTTTAAAATAATAATCACCATTTTTATGACAAGAAATTGTGCCATCATTATTAAAAGCAAACTTAAAACCGTCATTGTATAAAGCATAACATGAAATAATATTTCTTGCCACAAGCGGCGAATAACGAACATGTTTTAACAAAATTGAGAAACTAGATCTAAAGGACAATAACACATTTCCTTTGGCTTCAACCGAGACAACATCCTTGTTTCCCATGATAAGATCTTGTTCTCCAACCATCAACCTCTCACTTTCCCGTAGCACCTGTATTGTATTACAAATATGAGTGCCACAACCGGTATCTAAAACCCAGTTTTGCGAAGTAGAGGTTTGGTATAATTCAATCATGTACATACCTTGTTTTGAGGTACCTCCAACTCCTTTAGCTTTTAGCTTGTTGAGTTCCTCAAGGTATGTTGGGCAACTACGGCGGAAATGCCCCTTTTTTCCGCAATAGAAGCAGTCCGCATCTTCCGGTGTCATGGCTTGAGGAACCTTTCCTTTTGCCATCTTCGCCGAAGTTGGCTTAGGCTTGGGCGCACCAACCTTGCCTTTACCCTTACCTTGAGGGGTAGGGGTGGACTTCTTCTTCTTGGAGACCTTTCCTTCTCGAATTGCAAGGACGGGATGTGTTGGGTTGGGCTTTCTTTTGGTCATGGTAGACTCGGCGGTCTTCAACATACCATGAAGCTCCATTATGGACTTGTCCATACCATGCATATGATAGTTCATAACAAACTGTTCATATGATGTAGGAAGAGACCTAAGGATAAAATCCACGGCCAATTCCTTCCCAATGGAGAAGCCTAAATTCTCCAAGCGTTCCACGTTTGCTTTCATACGCAACACGTGAGCGCTCACATCCCCGCCTTCTAGGAGTTTACGATCAAGCACGTTCTTGAGGCACTCGTACCGCTCTAGCTTTGCTTGTTGTTGGAACATGTCCCGCAACTGCACAATAAGCTCGTAAGCGTACAAATGATCCATTTGCTTTTGCAAATCAGGAGTCATTGTGCTCAACATTAAACATGTAACGTCCTCACATTCTTTCGTGAGACGTTCATGAGCATCGTGTGCTGCTTGAATCGCATCCTCCCCTGGTTCATCGGGAAGAGGTCCTTCAATCAAGTGCATCTTTCCTTCATGGCGGAGAACAAGTTTTAGTTGTCTCTCCCAATCAAGGAAGTTTGCACCATTGAGTTTCTCCTTTTCAAGGAAAACTCTTAAAGAAACATTGGTGGTGGTGGTGGGGTTTGAAGATGCCATCTAAAAAATAGAAAAGTAGTTTTAGTTAGTTTGATGGGTCCTTGTAAATATATTACCCAAAACTTTTATATTTAACAAGGGCTAAGAATCCGTATTTCACAATACATTATGACGGGTATGCCGCGGATCATAATGTAAAGCTATTTCCGGTGGTATCCATTGTACCATTGTAATCACCATATTGTACTAATGCCATATTGTACCAATTGTACCAATAATCATATTGTACCAATTGTACCAATTGCATTTATTTTGTACCAATTGTGACTTACAACTCTTAGCTTCTTGCGGGATCACTTGACAACCATTGTGTCATTTGGCATGTTTGATCCCTACACGCACTAACCTCAAACCAAATTTTAAATGACTCGGTTTCGCTCGACAATCATTTAAAACCTAGTTTGAAGTTTGTAAATCGACCATCTAGATTCACGATAAGCCCATAACTAAATTGGCTCGGTTTCGCTCGACAACCAACTTAATTAAGGAACTTATACACACCCTTATCTTGCTTCACAAGGCACGGCTCGGTTTCGCTCGACAACCGACCTTGCTCCACAAGACTTAAGTGGTGACATTCCAATGGATAGTGCAAGATTTACATTTTGTGAGAAATCAAATAAATCATCCAACATGATACGCGGTGAAACATTTTGACTATAATGGTTCGGCTAATGCACGACGACCAATCATAGAAAAATGAGTCACACTCACCTTCCACACTGTCTATTCAAAATCGGCTCGGCTAATGCACGACAACCAACTTTGTCTAGCAAGATTTGGGTGGCGTCATCATTAGGATAATAAAAATGATATTCTCTAAAAACGGGTTTTTGTTTCTTTTAAACTTTGATTAATTACTTTTGTGACAAAAACATTTTTCACCTTTTAATTAATCCCTTTTAAAATTTTGATTAATTACCTTTGTGACAAAACCATTTTTCACCTTTTAATTAATCTATTGCGAGTGATTTAATTAAACCATTTTTAATTAATCTATTTATTTATTTAACCTTGCGAAAATCTAACAACCAAGCAAATAAATAAACATCACATGCATACAACAAAATTGGTAACCATGCCCAAAGCCTATGCGTTTTTCCCATGAGCCAACCCGGGAAAAACATGGTCAACTATGGACAAATAATGACCTTCCATGTGAGCTCCCACTAAATCCGCCGTCTCCATTAGACTTCATCGAATCCAAGGTTGCCTAGACATCACTTCATGATTCCATTTGGTTGTCTTTTGATCTTCGTTTTACAAGTACATAGAAAATATGGAAATGGCTAACACACCACAAAATCCTACTAACTAGTACAATTACAAATAAAAATCAATGGCATGCAAGCCATAATTAATAAATATTACATACCGAAATTAATAAATTATTAATTACAAACCATTGTGACAAAGTCACCAAATGAATAACAACCAAACACACGGCAAAAGGTCAAGGGCATGATGGTTACCAATCTACTAGCTACTACATACATGAAAGCTAAAATGGTGTGCCAACAACCATTCATAAAAATATTTTGACAAAGATTCGAAATCAAACACTCAAGGCACTAAGAATCTTTGCATGTAATAAATTACATACATCAACACAAATTTATGCATGCATGCATTTCATGCCAAAATCATGACAAGCATATAAGTGTGTGAGTCAAAATATTATGGGTTTAGCAAGGCTAAAACCCGAAATCTAAAAAAAAAATGGCAAAACCGATCCTCAAATCGTTTTTCGAGCCCGAAAATGTGCACGATTCGGTTAGAGTAGGCTCTGATACCACTGTTGGATTTTGGTGGGTTCTAAAACGCAGCGGAAACGTATATTTAAAAGAAAAATATTTAACCACCAAGATCCACCAATGACCGAATCTCTAAACCCAAATCGTGCAACAAATAAGAGAAAGAGAACATCATACCCTCGAAGACACCCGCAAGAAAATGATGAACTCTCTAATGGATGAAGGTCACGAAATCGTTCCCCTCTACCGTTGATCCACACCGAGTGAGCGATCCCTTTCGAGTTGCTAACCCGACACCGAAAATGCTCAAGAACTCTTCTTAGAATTTCGGCAACCAAACACTTATGTTTTAGAGAGAAAACGATTTTGCATTATTCTCTAATCAACCTCCCACATCTCTCTTATATAGATAAGAGAGCGTGTGAAGGTGGGTGGAAAAGTTCTACATGCATTGGACCAAAAAGTGGTCCAATAGAATTAAAGCAAGCATGTGGAGAAAAGTAGTGGCTTTCCTTTACATGCATTGGACCATTAAATGGTCCAATGAAATAAAAGCCACTTTTATTTCTCCCAACATCTTTATTTATCTCTCTTAATTTAAGTGTTATCGGAAAGGAATTCCCCCGGCGTGTGACCCGATAGGCTCGTGCATCATCGGCCATGATACCCGTACATGTGTGTTGGTGGGCACTAAATTCTGACAATTTAATCACTTATGATTAAGCTGTCACGAGTCCGGCAGTTTAATCACCAATGATTAAGTTGCCACGAATTTGACAGTTCAATCATCAATGATTAAGCTATTACAAATCTAACACTTTAATCACCAATGATTAAGGTTGCGATTCTGACAGTTTAATCATCGATGATTAAGCTATTACAAATCTAACAATTTAATCACTTATGATTAAGGTTACGATTCTGACAGTTTAATCATCGGTGATTAAGTCACGAATTCTAACACCTAGTTCAAGATTTCTATCCATAAAACCAAAATCTAGCTTGTACACATTGATTACAAGCTTACCATGAGTGTTTCACACTCATGATAGATCATCTTCCCCAAAGATGATGTGGTTGGTCCCTAATACCACCATTAATACCCAAATAGAGTTCAAAATACCAAAGAGATGCATAAACTAGCAAGGATTCTTACCTTAGATCAATAATCTCCAAGAAATATGAAGATTTGAGCTCAAGAACACCAACAATCGTGCATTTCTTCCAAAATAACGGCTGGTAGGGTTTTAGGGGTGTAGGTGTCAAAACCCTAGCCTCCACCCGTTTTTATACAGAGCCAACCAGTTCGCGATCGCGAACTCAAGTTCGCGTCGCGAACTTCGCGTGTCGTGACCCCTTCGCGATCGGTAACGGATTGTGAACTCTGATCGCCAAAACCCCAAATCCCTAATCGATGTTCCCGATCAGGAACATCAGTTCGCGTTGCGAACTCCCTCAGCCAGCAGGGCTGCACTTTTCGGTCTTCGTCTCGACCCGGTTTTGTCTATAACTTTCTCATACGGTGTCCAAATGACACGAAACCAATTCCTACGGTTCTGAAATGAATTATCCTTATTTATCATATTTTTGTACAATTTATTTATTTAAAAATCTCGGTCGTTACAAATACTGCCTACTCAGTATTGCACCAAGACTTAGCTAATTTTCTACAAACTAATCTAAGCTAGTCTAGGTTGTCTTGCTATCTTAAGATCCTAATGGGGTAACGCTTTTTGCCTTAAAAATCTCCCCCTATCTAATGATAACAAGACAATAATACAAAGAGAAGGAATAAAACAAAACAAGAGAAAACTAAATAAGAAAACTGCAGAGTCTTCTTCTTCTTCTAAACAGCTGAATATTCTTCTTCATCTGCTGTTGATGGATTCCTACTCATAGAAGACCTCTTGCTTGATGTGGATGAACTCTTCGCTTTTCCTCAGTTTATCCTTTCTGTTGTTGAGCACAACAATGATCTTCTTTCTAAACCAAGAGTCCTCCTTCTTGGTTATCATCCATTTTAGTCCCACCAGATGACTGATATGGGCCCTTGGCAGATCAGCTTCAGAAATAAAGCATTCCCTATCCTCTGAGTCAGTGTACATATATCTAGAGATTGGATATATGACACTCTTTTAATCCTGAAAGACAATGTTAGGAGGAACATGGTATTTCTGAAAAAACTTGTATGTATGAAGGCACTATTGTCTGTTGTTTGAGTATGCTTCAGTCATTACACTGAGTGCCATATACTCCAATTCGTGGAGTAACCCTTTCTCATAGCATACTGCAGAAACTGCACAGATCTCATCCAAGACTATCTGAGCAAATGTTGATCTGGTTGGTAGCTCTTTGATAAGTCTTGTGATCTTGACCCAGTCTTGAAGAC
Organism: Calendula officinalis; assembly: GCA_963853835.1. Taxonomy (NCBI): domain Eukaryota; kingdom Viridiplantae; phylum Streptophyta; class Magnoliopsida; order Asterales; family Asteraceae; genus Calendula; species Calendula officinalis. The sequence goes on along the minus strand of OY970820.1, from coordinate 66,018,491 downwards.
CTATATTTTGAATATCATGAAGCCAGATCTTTTTGGGAGAACTGATTAAACCGGTGCAAATGAAAATAATTTTTCCTTCTTTGGATTGCACTTTCACCTTATTGAACTCAAGGTTTAACCAGTGTATACCCCTCACACTTGGAAATGCCTTGTTCTTGAAGAACTCCTTCCTGTTCTCTTTATACTGAGTCCGTGCTGCAACCATATTCCAGTAGTGTTGAATATAGTCCGAACCCTTTCTTGTAATTCTGTGAGATGGACCAGGAGTATCTGTATCTGAGTCAGTATCTGGTTCTTCTTTAACCCCCAACTCTTGTTCATATAAAAAACTCTCTTGTTCTTCAACGAATTGTTCGTTAGTCTTTCTTGGAACCTGCTCAGGATCATTGTCCACAGTATGGACAAGTCTTCTTGGTCTGGTGATTAAATGAGCAGGTTCCTCACTTGATTCAGAAGAAGTGAGGACCACATTTGTCATTCTTCTTGTGGGTGGTCTTCTTCTTCTGGTAACCAGATAGTCTTGAGGTTCTTCTGGCTCTTCATCATCGGAGGATGATGATGAAGAGCTTTCTTGTTCTGCCATTTCCAGTGAAAAGTTTAGAAAGTTTTGAGTTGGCACTGAAATTGGTTCTTCATCTTCATCATCAGTAATAGGCCAGACAAAAGGCTTGTATACCACAATCTGCAAGTTGTTCTCCTCTTGAACAGGTGGCTCAGTATCAACTTGCTGAGGTTGGTCAGTATCGGTCTCCCCCTGAGCAGATGGCTCAGATAGTTCTTCAAGTTGTTGGAGTACTAACCTTCCTATTTGTCTTCTTCTTTCATACTGGAACCGAAGTGGTTCAGTATGAATGAGTTGCTGAGATGGTTGTTGTTGTTGTTGTGGAGGCTGATCTTCATTTAATCTTCTTCTTTTCTCCCCCTGAGCAGATGGCTCAGGTTGATCAACCTCATCTTCTCTTTGTCTCTCTTCTCCCCCTTATTGTTATTATTGGATGGGCATAGGTTCCCTTCTAGATCTTCTTATGTAGGGGAGGGCATCAGTATCACCCTCAAGATCTGCATTGGAGGGTGATTTCCCAGGCTCAGTATCATCTCTACCTTGATCTTCATGGTCTCCACTGTGTTGAGATTGTGGAGTCAGTGGAGGTTGATGTTGCTATTGGAGTAGTGCAACTGGCTGTTTGAGGGTGTCAATTTCACTACTCATGGTGTCCATCCTGGCCAGAATTGAATTCTGTGTGTTCTGCATGGCCAGGATCTGTTGCATGATTGTGTGCAGAGATACTTGTTCTTCTTGAGCCTGGACTGCTTGATTACCCTGCACAGATGGTGTTAAAGAAACAAAAAATAGAAAACACTGGGTAGATATGGATGGTTTATCAAATAGAATTGTGGTTTTCATTAACTCTATAATCATATAAACAGAACTTTTGAAGTCTGTATTTCATCTGGTTCATGATGAAATATTGTGAACTTGTGCAAAGCATGTGTAAGAAATTTTTTCAGTAAAAGGTGAGTGTGAATTTAGTAGCTCATTGTAGGATAAGTCACATTTTCTGAAAAGGTTTCGGGTTTGGGAAAGGGAAGCCTAGGATATGCTTATTTATTTTCAATGTTTATCACTCGGTATTAGAGTGATAACATAAATGTGGCTAAAACCCCATGGGAAAATATTTGGCTATTGTGGCTTAAGGGTTTGTGATCACTTCTTAAATCATGTGATCCCACTCAAAAATTAGTTGGGCATAATTCAGGCGGCACCAGTGGGTGTCAGTGTTACATCAACCACCATTGTCTCTTATAATGTTGAGACAACTGTAGACTGACAGTGATCATTTAAGGGCTCATTGTATGAATGTTGCATAGTATCAGTGGGCTAAATATGTTGGCCATAAAAAGGAAATATATTTGAAAGTTTGATTGAGACTTTGGTCAGTATTGAGATGGTACTGATCAATACTTAGTCTCTATGGGGGGAATATATATATATATATATATATATATATATATATATATATATATATATATATATATATATATATATATATATATAAAAGTTTAAGGGTCATACACCGAGTTATGGTAGAAATCATAATTCCCCACATAGGACCAAACTCATGCCTCTTGATTATTGCCGTTGTGCTTTGTCATCCAAGAAGAGGCAATAATGACCCTGCAGTTTCTCGAACAACAAAATCATCATACTGAACATGTGTATGAAGTCAAATTTCTCTGCGTATGATGGAAGTTGATATAAAGGCTCTTCGATGTTCCAGAATTACCCATCCAGCAATCATATCCGGTGAATCCATTTCTGCAGTGTACCAGAATTCACAGAGCATCGAAGGATATACTGCTCGTGGATAGGCTTGAAGAGCATGTGAGATTGGGCTATGTCTCAGATATGTAACCATTTGACGAAATGGAAGACATACCCAACCTTGCGGGATCACGAAGTTAGCAGTGATGTTGTTCTTCGAGAATTTTGGAAGTTCGTCACGTTGAAAGTTCCTCGCCGGTGCAACATTCGGTGCAACGAACTGGAAATTTGCCATCTTTATCTGTGATTTACGAGTCGAAGAGTATTTGGCTTGCAAAATGAGAGTACAATCGTTAATCGCAGAGAGAAAGTAAAGAAATTTAGAATGAATAACTGTTATAAGATTTTAAATTTAAAGAAAAACGGTTATTTATACTAACAAAGCAATAATCACGGTATTGGGAAGTAAAAACGGCTGAAATGGCAGCCTTATCCTGTTCCAAAGGTAACTTTCTTATTAAGAAAGGTTGCCGTTGGGGAGTATGAGGGTTAGAATCTATTTTAACACTCTAGGACTCCTAATAACGAGTTAAAAAAAATTAAACTAAAAATAATTATAAATTATAAAAACATTTAATTTAACCTATAAATTAATAAAAAATAAAAATTATTTGATTTTGATAAACCAGACGAGTGATACTGAGAGGGTCAGTATTGGAACCAATACTAAGCAAACAATATCAGAAAATTTTGAGAAGATATAAGGGTTCAGCATGCCCAATTGCCCTAGTAGGTATATAAACCTTTCTTCAGAGAGAGGTTTAGTAAACACATCAGCCAATTGGTCCTCTGTGGGAACAAAATCTACCTCAACCTTACCTTTTTCCACATTATCTTGGATAAAGTGGTGTCTGATATCAATGTGCTTTGTCCTTGAATGATGGACTGGATTCTCAGTGATAGCAATAGCACTCTTGTTATCACAATGAATGGGTGTCTTCTGAAAGTTGAACCCATAGTCCATAAGTTGATACATCATCCATAAGAGTTGAGCACAACAACTTCCTGCAGCAACATATTCTTCTTCTGCTGTGGAATTTGCTATTGAATTTTGCTTCTTGGATGACCAACCAACCAAACTTCCACCAAGAAATTGGCATCTTCCACTTGTGCTTTTCTTTTCTAGCCTGCAACCTACAAAAATCTGCATCTGTATACCCTTCAAGGTCAAATTCGGAGTCTTTGGGATACCAAATACCCATGTTAGGAGTACCTGAAAGATATCTGAAGATACGCTTAACAACATTCATATGTGATTCCTTGGGATCAGCCTGATACCGAGCACACAGACATGTTGCAAACATTATATCAGGCCTGCTAGATGTTAAGTAAAGTAAGGAACCAATCATACCTCTGTATGCGGATTGACATACTGGCTTACCAGTCTCATCCTTACTTATTTTGTCCTAAGTACCCATAGGAGTGTGCATAGAAGATAAATTTTCAAATTTATATTTCTTCAGCATGTCATGCACATACTTACTTTGGTTTATAAAAGTGCCATCAGGCTTTTGATCAACTTGTAAACCAAGAAAATAAGTAAGTTGTCCCATCATACTCATATGATATTGAGATGACATTATTTTAGCAAACCAATCACATATAGATTTGTCAGTGGAACCAAAGATAATATCATAAACATATATCTGAATGAGTAAGATGTCATACCCTTTTCTTTTTGAAAATAAAGTTTTACCAATTTTACCTCTTGTAAATTTATTTTCAATTAGGTACTCAAACAGGGTATCATACCAGGCTTTTGGAGCTTGTTTGAGCCCATACAAAGCTTTATCAAGCTTGAAAACATAATTTGGAAATTTAGGATCAACAAAACCTGGAGGTTGTTTAACATAAACTTCCTCTTGCAGTTTTCCATTGAGGAAGGCACTCTTGAGATCCATTTGATACACCTTGAAGTACTTGAAAGCTGCATATGCAAGATACAACCTAATAGCTTCAATTCTTGCAACTGGTGCAAAAGTTTTATCATAGTCAATTCCTTCCTCTTGCCTGTAACCCTGAGCAACCAGTCTTGCCTTATTTCTGATCACAACACCATCTTTGTCCATGTTGTTACTGAACACCCACTTAGTACCAATAATAGTTTTGCCAGAAGGGGGTGGTACTAAGTTCCAAACTTTATTTTTTCAAATTCTGTAAGCTCTTCTTGCATAGCTTCTACCCAGTATTCATCTATTAAAGCTTCATCAGCTTTCCTTGGTTCCATGGTAGACAGAAAACTTGACAAGAAATAGAAATTTGCAGTGGCTTGAGGTTCAAATGCTAACTTTATTCTTGTTTGGAAACCTTGTTCAATAGGACCAATGATATTTGAGTATGGATGGTCTCTGTGTTCCCTTAGATTTTTTCCTAAGGGAGCATTTGAAGCAAGGTCAACAATATCTTGTTGAACTGGAGTGTTTTCTGTCTGATACTGATCTAAATTTTGTTCAGTATGAGAAAGTTCAGGTTGTTGTTCTTCTTCATTTTGCAGATTTGAGGTGGATTCTAGGAATGTGTTAGATGTTTCACCTTTTTCATAAGTGGAGTTGTTTAGATCAAGATTAGGGAACTAAGTGTTGGGGTTCTCAGAAATGGGAACCTCAGTATTTGTTGCAGTTCACTCATACTGGGTTCTATCTTGATCAGTATCACTCATACCATGTGAAACATAATATGGGTGAGTCTTGGGCTGGTCAGCATTAGAGTTTTCTGGATTACATAAGGTTTCTACACCACTGATGTCCTCCTTTTCTGAAGTAGAATGCTCATCCGGATTTTCATCGAAAGTAACATGGAGAGATTCTTCTATCACCTTTGTTGAGATAATGTACACTCTGAAAGCCTTGGAGAGTGGTGAGTAGCCCATAAACACGCCTTCATTTGCTTTGGGAGCAAACTTTTTGAGATTTTGTTTAGTACTGAGTACAAAATATTTGCTCCCAAAGATGTGGAAATATTCCACATTGGGTTTATACCCATGTGGGCTGCAGGTCGTGAGTTCGAATCCCTTTGGGAGCGTTGCATTAGCATAATTTTACTCACACCTCACACGAGCACATATGGGGAATTTTCCATGGAAATCCCTTTGGGGGCTGGGTTTGCCCGCTTATGCGGAGCTCGAACTCGGGGCGTTCGCTGAAAAATTGCGAGTAGGCTTTCGTTATTTAATTTGCCGTTTCCAAAAAAAGGAAACCCTACCATGATATAACTCATAGGGAGTATTGTGGTGTCTCTGGACTATAGTGGCTCTGTTCTATGTAAAGTTTGCATAGTTTACAGCTTCACCCCAGAAGCTCAGTGACAGTCCATCATGGCATAACAAAGTTCTTGAAGCATCAATCAGTGTTCTATTCTTCCTTTCAACATCACCATTTTGTTGTGGTGTGTAGGCTGCAGAGAAGTTTTGTACCATTCCTTTGTCTTCACAGAAATTTGCCTCAGTACCATGGCCACTTCTTAGTTGCTTGACCTTATTGCCTTTCTGAAGTTCTTCTCTTTTGATGAAGGCAATAATTTTTGTGGTAGCATCTGATTTGGTCTTAAGGAAGATGACCCAAGTGTATCTTGAGTATTCATCAACCAGGACCAATGTATAGATCTTTTTGGCCAGAGATGGTGTACTGATGGGACCAAAAAGATCCATGTGTGTCATTGTAACAGGTTCATTAATAGAATGGTTGACTTTTGATTTAAATGAACTTTTCTTCTGCTTTCCCATTTCACATGATGTACACAACTTATCTTTTGAATAAGTAATTGTGGGCAACCCTCTCACCAACTTCTTCATACTAAGTTCATTGATGATTCTGAAATTGATGTGAGAGAGTTTCTTGTGCCACATCCAGTTCAGTTCTGGATTGACTTTAGAAAGCATGCACACTCTTGTTGTAGGGTCTAGTTCAGACAACTTAACCACATAGACATCTTTCTCTCTTCGAGCAATTAGTACAGGTTGCCCTTTTTCATTGTAGATGATTCCTACAGTCTTTCTGAAGCGATCTTCATTGTCATCATCACACATTTGGCTGATACTTAGCAGATTGTGTTTCATTCCCTCTACATAGGCAACTCTTTTAAAAGTTATGTTGCCTACTTTAATTACTCCATATCCTCTTGTTTTTCCAACTGAGTCATCCCCAAACTTGACAGAAGGACCCTTCGCTGGTGTATAATTGAGAAGGTATTCCATACTGCCAGTCATGTGTCTTGAGCAGCCACCATCTAGGTACCATTTTCTATCACCCTGCACAAGACACAAAATTAGGATTAGTTCTTTTTAGGAGAAACTGGTTTAGACTTAATCTCTTTTGATGGAGAGGTCAGTATCACTTCAGGAGAAACCTTAGAGGTTTTCTTTGTTGATACTAACTTATTTTCACTCTTTGTCTTCGGTACTGAGTACCTAGGGTTTGAGAGATCAGTCCATCATTCATCTCCTTTATGACCAATATGATGACATCTATAACATTTTCTAGGCCTATTTCTGAACATATTTTCATAAGGAATTTTAGAAAAATGTTTTTCCTTTGGTTGATCAGTATGAGTTAGTTTAGAAAACTTTTGACTTAAAAATTTAATATGATCACCAATAGATTTTAAAATGCTATTTTTTTCATTTTTAATGGGTGGTCTAACATTATTTTTAACCGGTTTTAGAGGAGATGGATCTGGTTTCTTCTTTTTATTTGGCAAAGAAGTCTTATTTTGCTTAGATTTCTTTTTTTTGCCACTTAAAGATCCCGTTGAAGTTGATTTTTGATTATCATGTTTTTTAAAATGACAACTTTAACAGGCTCTTTGGGTTCTTCAGTACATGAATCATTTGTTCCTGCAACTTCAGTATCAGTTATAACACTAGGTATAGAAGTTGTTTCATTTTCATTATATTTTTCAAATGTAGTAGTATTAAATAATAATTCAAATGGTGGAATAGAAGAAGTGTCATACTGCACTACATCGGGTCCAGTATCCGAATTTTCTTTTTCAGGAAATTGAATACTGAGATCTTGTAGTTCAATATAGCACTTTAAGCAGATAGAGGGACCAATAGGTTGATCAAAAATGATTTTGTCCTCATCGTCTGACTCAGTTTGACATCCAACTTCACAAAATATTTTAGATTTGACAAACTGAATTGGATTCATATCTGAAAATTCTTCAAATAAATCAGCAAAATTGTTTCTTCTTTTTAACTGAGGATCAACACCAAATGCAGCCCTCACATTATTTGGAAATTGTTGATTTAGACATTTATTTAATTTTATAGAAGCATTCCTCAAAGATTTACACTGTTTTTCAAATTTTTCTTTTTTCCAGTTTGTGTAAATGAGCATTATCAGCTAACCTTTGGTTCATGTCTTGTAAGTTTAAAAAGTTTAATTCTAAATCTTTAAATTTTGCTAATTTGTCTAAATTTTCATTATTTACCCTTTCAAGTTAAAGAATAGTTAATTTTAAAGCTTTTTCTTTATGTACTAAAGTTTTAAGATCAACAATCATGTACTCAAAAAAAAATTTCTTTTTCATTTACTGAATAAGTTTGAAAGGCACTCACCTTGTACAACTAAGTGGAATCCCAATCACTGTGAACACTCATCCTCTCAGCCTTTCTGATGTCTTTCTCAAAGGTGCTCTTCAAATCTTCTTCAATGAAAGCCATAAAGGCTTTGTTTTCAACTTCTTCCTCATCATCACTGAGCTCTTCATCCATCCAAGCTTCAGAGTATAGTGCCTGATGAGGTGCTCCATTCCCAGCTGCACCCTTCCCCTTACTCCAGTTCTTCAACTTGACATACTTGTCCCGATACCGTTTAGCTCGGTATGCAATCTTATCATTCTGATCAGTTTCAGATGACTTAGTATGACAGTTGGCAGCAATGTGTCCAGGCTTTCCACACCTATAACATAGACCTGATCTTGGGTCAATATTAGAAGAGCTAACACCCAGCCTCTTCTTCTTTAACTGATCTAACTTCATGGATATGAGATCCATTTGAGTTTCAAGCTCCTCTGTCTCAGTATCATCAACATCAACCTCTGGCTCTTCAGGATCAGTGACAGTATAGGCCTGTTGAGCAACTAAGGCCATGCCAGTAGAAATCTTGTCAGTCTTCTTCCAGTTGATCAGTCTAGCAGCATTATTCTCCTCATGATTCAGCATTAAACTATACAGTGTTTGAAGAGTGTATGTTTCGATGTTGTTAGGAGCATTGACAGAGTTTTTCATGTCAAGGAATTGTTGAGGAAGACTGTCCAGAAATTTTTGACAGAGTTCTCCTTCTTCCATCACAATCCCAACACTGATAAGATCATGAATAACAATATTGAACCTGTTATAGAGAGAGGTGATATCCTCATTAGTATTTGAGAAGAAGTTTTCATATTTCCTTCTCATGTTGCTCTTTCTTTGCAACTTCACCTTTGATGTGCCCTCATAGGTGATGGTTAAGCTATCCCACATAAGCTTTTGCTGTTGGAAGTTGCATGATTGCAGTCAGTATCTCTTTGGTGATTACATTACCAATCACACCTTTTGCTTTAGAGTCTAGACTGAATAACTGACGGTCAGTATCAGTCCATGTGTGCTTCAGTTTTGGTATGGTTCTTGTGCCTGCAGGAGCATCATAAGTGGCTGCAATGGGTTCCACAGTTTGTGGAATGATGGGACCATCAGTCAGCACAGTGATCATTTCACAATGGATAGATTCAAGATACCATTGTGCTTTCAGTTTCCACTGATGGAAATCCTTGCCATCAAAGATGGGCACTCCCTTTCCGGACATAACTGGAACAATTATTGAAGGCATTTTTGATTTTGTGGGTTGGGAAGGGTATGTGTATGGAATGGCTTCCAGGGTAATAGATCGACTAAATAAAACTTTATTTAGCCTGCTCTTATACCAGTTGTAAAGTGACAACAACCCTGGTTTATATGTTAATTGATAGATAAATATACTTAATGAAATATTAAAGTGATTAACACAAGAATATAGTCATTAAAGTGATTAACACAAGAATATAGTCAATGTATAAATCCACTAATGTGGCTTGTTGCGGAATAACAAGACCACTGATCAATTACAAATGTATGGAAGTGAATACGTAAATTGGTAAGTACTCCTTTGCTAAGTGATCTCTCTTTATAGTATTATAGAGATCTTACAAGGTAGGCAAGGAGTAGTGGAAGGACTGGAATTAGGAAAGTGACCGAGATTAAGGGATTTAATCTCGGCACTTACACTTTGGAAAGTGTAACTCAGTCCTTCCACTCAGTATTGGATTTCCAATACTGAGTTCCAATCCTGAGTGGCCAATACTGCCTACTCAGTATTGCACCAAGACTTAGCTAATTTCTACGAACTAATATAAGCTAGTCTAGGTTGTCTTGTTATCTTAAGATCCAAATGGGGTAAGGCTTTTCGCCATAACATTTGCGAGACCGTAAGTTTGGTGGAGGGATGTGGGATTCTAGATGGCAATTTCTTGTTGATTGTCGAGGCGTAAACCTGAAATGAAGCAATTCAATAGTGAGTTTTGTGATAAATCAGTAACACAATTGCTGAGGCGTTCAAACTCGGTTTGGTAAATCGCAACGGTACCATCTTGTTTAAGCTGAAACAAGGTGGTTTGATGATTGGTAAATGTGGATGGACCGAAACGTAATTCGAGTGAACGTGTGAATGTGCGCCAATCACCTAAGAGATTATTGTTATGCATATACTTGTACCAACTTAAAGCTTCACTTTGAAAGTGTAATGAAGCAAGTGTGACACGTTGTTCGGGTGGGATATTGTAGAATGTTAAGTACTGTTCGGCTTGAAAAAGCCAATCCAATGGTTGAGTACCATCGAATGTAGGCAACAATATCTTAGGGGATTTATGGACATGGTTATTGGGTGATGCAGGAGGCGGGTTTTGGGTTGGTGGTTTGTTGGACGGGGAGGCTTGGGAAATGGTGGTGATGAAATTGGATTGTTGTTCGTATTGGGTAGCGAGTTGTTTGGAGATGATATCGAGTTGGGATTGGGATGATTTTTGGACGGCTAGAGCTTTTTCGGTGGTGTTGTTGAGTTTAGTGATTCCACCATGGCAGCCATGGTGTCCTCGAGGGTCGGTGGTTCGCGGCGGGGAAGCATGAGGAAGCAATGAAAGCACAAATGATAGACGCTAATTCGAGCTAGCGATACTCCTAAGAACAAGTAGGAAGAGAAGAGACTTTTGGCACAATTTTCAGAATGATTTCTTAAACAAACAATTACAATATTTATAATGCAAACTATTTACCCATGATCTCCATATAGGAGCACTAACCATGCATGCATAATAACTAACTAGGACTTGGCCATGATGCCTTCTTGATGGCTACTAAAAAGGGTAACGTGGAAACAAGAATAACTAACAAGCTTGACTAATTAAACTCTTCCTTTGGTGCCTGCTCAATCAAGCAAACGTGCAGGAATTTTCTTGGTATGGTTGGGCCTGCGCGTCACATCTTGGGCTACTTCTTTGGGTTCCGAATTTGGGTTGTCAACCGGCCCAGTAATGCTGTCACTGCCTGCCTGTGAAAATTCGACCTTGTCCTCAAGTTCGGAAATTGGTTGTGAAACGTTGGACCAAAAGTCGGGAAAGGTTGTTTTAAAATCAGTAGCCAATTCCCATGTGGCCTCATACGTGTCCGTGTGCTGCCAAACAACCAGGAATTGGAGAGCAGAATAGGAATCGTAGTGGTGCTCTATTATCTCTTTAGGTTGTAAAATGGGTAAGTTGTCATATGTCTCCGATGGCAGATTTGTGGCTTGTGATGTTGGGTCCCCGTGACAATCTCGTAACAACGAGACATGAAATACTGGGTGGATACGGCTGTTGGGTGGAAGCGCAACCCGATATGCGACCTTGCCAATGCGATCGGTAATTTAAAATGGGCCAAAATATCGGCGGCTTAGCTTGTGTAAACTGCGATTTGCCACTGAAGATTGCCGATTATCCTGAGTTTGACATAGACCCAATCATCAACGTGAAATTCTTTGTCTAAACGGTGATGATTAGCTTGACGGGTCATACGTTCCCGTGCTTGAAGATTTTCTTTCAACTGCATAATAATTCGATCGTGATCTTGGAGTGTTTCTTCAATAGATGCTACTGTAGAGGAACCCAAAATAGAAGATGGTGTAGTGGGTGGGTCCTCGTCCGTACAGCGCCTTAAACGGGGACATGACAATCGAGCTATAATGTGATGAACTATACCAAAACTCTGCAAGATAGAGGTATTTGTACCATGTTTTGGGTTCATCACTAACAAAGCATCGTAAATAAGTTTCAAGACATCGATTAACTACCTCGGATTGGCCGTCCGTTTGAGGATGGTAAGCACTTGAATGACGAAGTGTGGTGCCAAGTTGCCCGAACAATTCTTGCCAAAAACGGCTCAAAAAAAGCGGATCGCGGTCCGATATGATGGATTTCGGGAGCCCATGATGCTGATAAACAGTTTGGAGAACATGGTGGCTAAGGTGACGGCGGTGGTGTGTGGTGGAAGACCGATAAAGTGTGCACTCTTTGACAAGCGATCGACAATTACCCAGATTGTTTTTTTTCCATTGGATGCAGATAATTGGGTGATGAAGTCCATGGTGAGGTCTTCCCAAACGTGGTCCGTTGTGGGAAGAGGTTGTAACAGGCCATAGGGTTTGTGGGTAACGTATTTGACTTGCTGACATGTGGAGCATTGGCGGATAAATGTGGTAACAGTATTGTGCATATTATCCCAATGGAAGGATGCTTTGAGACGGTGAAGGGTAGCTTGGACACCGGAATGTCCGCCTAGTGGGGTAGCATGAAATTCGGATATGAGTTTGTTGATAAGTGTGGTGTTATTGGGAATGACCAAACGATCGTTTAAAAAAAGAGCCCGTCGAGAACAGTGTAATCGGTTGTGGTGGTGGTATTTGAGGCGATTTGGGGGAGGAATGGAGACCGGTGGGATTTGTGGAGTAATAATTGCGGACCTCTTCGAGCCCAGTAAGTACCGGCGATGGGATTGCCATGCAAACAGGATCATCCATGCGGCTTAGGGCATCAGCAACTTTATTTTCGCGTCCCGGTTTGTATAAAATTTCAAAATCATAACCCAAGAGTTTTGCGGCCCATTTGTGTTGATCGGGTGTTTGAATTACTTGTGATAGTGTTGTATTATTTTAAATCCTGTAAAAATTATTAGTGTAATCAAATAATCAAAATGAACAAAAGATTAAACCGAACCTGAAAGTTGACGTGAAGAACAGAAAACCGTACGGAATGAATTATTGTCCTTAAAGGTTTATACGTGCTTTATACGTTGTAAGCCTCAAACGTATACACTCAGGATTTGATGCAATTGGACGGTATGTTTCTACAGCAATGAAAACACCGTACAACACAAAGTCGAGTACTTGGAAACAAGAGGAATCAAAACAGAAAGAGGGAGAGAGTATTCTGTGTTTTTGGTGTGTATGAAATGATCTACACGAGTCCCTTTTATAGCCTAGCAGTGATACCCAAAATGAAAACGGTAGTCTTAATGTGGAGACATAAAACCGTAATCATTAGTCAAGCAAACACGCCTGAGAGTATCAATGCATGGAATAAAAACGTATTCGGTAGTCAAAAAACGGACAGGAGTATTAACAACGTTTAATTCCCCGAACTTACAACTTTTCACAGTAGCGGCTAAAAACAAAAGCTCCCCAGCTCCCCGCGAAGTGCAAAGTGCGCCTATATCGCGCCATTTCACGTCATCGGTCTCGACTCGGCGCGCGTGTGGGTTTAGCCATTCATCCTCCACTAAAGCCTTTGCAAGCTTAAGACATGAAAGACATTATAAACCCACAATTAATTCTTCCTCCCACCAATGTGGGAACTTGCCAACTTGCAATTTATTAATTAATACTTATATTTAATTAATAATATTTCCAACAATCCCCCACCAAGTTGGAAAGTTTCCTTTCGTTCAGACAGATGCTGTCACGAAGATTAAACCCATATATAATGTGAGCAAACAAGAAGAGACTGATTCAATGGTATCCTAATAGGCTTAAACCAGGAACCTTAATAACCTCATCGGTTTACCCCCACACAACATATGTCATCTTTGTGTTCTCTCTGAGCACTAATATGGCCATGTGCTAAAATCCTTTTCATGACCCTTTAGAAGACAAACCAAAATTCTTCATTTGAGGCGGCACCACCTTTGGATCATATAGGCAAAATTTTACAACGTCTTCGTTGCTTAAATATCTCCAAAATTTTGTTAAGAGTATTAACTCATCCTCGTTCACGGCAATGACATACTATCCAACCTCACATGGATCTATCTCGATTGATAGTACCTTCTATCGTTAGTAATTTCGTTGTTACCCATTAAACTTGAAAATAGGAGCACTAAGTTCAAGTTGGGTTTCCATTACTAACGATTCTAGTTTGGTTTTAGATCCATGACTCTCGCGGTAGATGTTACCAAATCTCACGTCAGAGGTTTGGTAAAGGGATCTGCCAAGTTCTTCGATATCTTAACATAAACAACTTTGATGGTACCACTTTCAATTAGTTGTCTCACTGAATGATGACGAATACCTACGTGTCTCGTCTTCCCATTATATACAGAATTATATACTTTAGACAGTGTGGCCTCACTTTCACAGTACATGGGAATTGAAGGCATCGGAGTATCCCACAAACGGATATCCAAGAGTAGATCTCTAATCCAATCTGCCTCTTTGCCTGCAGTGGCTAAAGCTATAAGTTCAGCTTCCATCGTTGAGTGAGCTATACATGACTGTTTCTTGCTAGCCCAAGAAATAGCCCCACCAGCTAGTGTATAAATCCATCCTCTTGTGGATTTAGAATCACTCTTGTTATCAATCAAGCTGGCATCTGAATACCCCTCTAGTATACTAGATTTTGACGTGTAAGTCAACTCAAGATTACTAGTTCTTTTCAGGTATCCTAGTACTCTTCCTACTGCCTTCCAGTGCTATGTACCAGGGTTGACAGTATATTGACTTAGCTTCCTTACTGCAAAAGCAATGTCATGTCTAGTGGAATGTGTGTTGGAATTATGTGCACAGTTAGTCAACCTAGGATGATACATCCATGCCTACGAAACACTTAAGGGTCACACCGGTGAGTGCATGTAATACGAGTAAGATATGTAATGATACTTGGAAGAGGAATGATTCATAATAGTTATTTATGAATCAAGTTAAGTATTAAGTTAAGTTCAACTTATTACTAGATTAGTTTATCTAACTAACTAATACAAGTATTTGTACATTTACTAGTTGAGTAAATATACAATGTGTTAATTTTAGATTATCCATAATATGATTTAAGGTAATTAAATCACACGGGGTTCGATAATATTATTGTCTAAATTATATAAGGCTTATTATATAATTAATTATTAAAAGTATTAGCACAAACATATATTTTGTGTATATGTATATACCGAAATATAAGTGTGTACATACTAGACATTTAATAATTAAGTGGGACAATAATAATTAGTTAAACTACAAAGGTTTAAAGTGTAAAAGGATAAGTTTAATTAATGATTAATATTAATCTAGAAGGGCCCTAAGTGAAAGTCGTTCTATTATATATAGAAGGCTTGGGGTTCCTTGTTTTGTTGCTCATTGCACACGAAAAAGAACCCTAGCCCCTCTCCCTTGTTTCGGCCGAATAGGAGGAAGAACACAAGCCTTTGCGTTCTTCGTTCTTCGTGTTCTTCAAGTCCTTGAAGATAGAAGATCATTGCATCAACCAACTAGAAGGTTTCTCGTTGTGTTCATCATCAGTGGATTTACATAAGCAAGATTAAGGTATGATTTGGAAAACCCTTTTTCCCCTTTTTCCCTTTGTACGAATTCGGCACCAAGAACCCTAGGGTTCTTGGTGATTCGAGGGACACACACAAGTGTGTGTTTGTGTTCCAGTTATTCCTATAAGCTTTCTTCCTTGGTAATCTAATCTAGATTTCCAACATCCCAATCCTTTAGGGTTTAAGGATTAAGTTTAATCTCAGTTCCGCTTTAGGGATTAAACTAGCTAGTTGGTTTAACCGACAAGAGTCATGTTCTTGTCAGTATGGTCGAACCAATCATACTAGGAGGTTGACCCAAGTGGTCAATCAGTGTTATGAAACCCTTCAGTGGCATCAGAGCGTTGGTTTAGAAATCTAAACTAGATTAACAAAGTTTGTTTGTATAATTTTATAAAATGTTTTCTTTTTTTTGTTCCAATTTCGTCTTCTTCTTCTTAATATTCGAACAAGGGTAAGAACCCTAGGACCAAAAATATTAAACTAGTTAATTTTAATTGGTCAAAAGGTTTCTAAAACCCAAGAATTTTCGTGATCAAGGAAGAACCCTAGGACCAAGTATGTTAAACTAAGATTTGCTTAATTGGTCAAAAGGATTCTTTCCTTTTTCCCCAAAGAATCAGTGATCAAGGAAGAACCCTAGGACCAGGTATGTTAAAATAGATTTGTTTAATTGGTAAAAAGGATTCTTTCCTATTACCCTTAGATTTCGAAATCAAGGAGGAAACTTGGACACCAAGTATATTAAACTAGTTTAGTTTAATTGGTGGAAAAGTTTCTTAGTATTAACAATTTCGAAACCTTAAAGAACCATAGGACCAAGAACATTAAACTTGTGTAGTTTAATTGGTTAAGAGGATTAATTGAGATAATAATCTAAAACCTAGATAATTAAACAAGTTCATGTTTAATAGGTTCAATTATTATTTTAGTGGATTTATTGAAACTAGTTCTTTAAACCTAGAAACTTAGACAAAGTTTTATTGTCTATAAGGTTTGAATTAAAAAGTTAAAATAAATTTATTAAGGTTATAATCTATCCTAGAATTTAAATAAAGTTTATTGTTTAGATAGGATTGATTAAGATATTAATCTTTTAATAAATAATGTTTTTGATCAAAAAAATCAAAACCCTAGTTTTGATTGATCAAAAACAAGATTAGGATTTGACTAATTAATAAAAGGGAATTAATGAGGATTAAAAGAAGTGTTAATTTTTAAGTTCTAAAATTAACAAGATGTATTTATATATATATATATATATATATATATATATATATATATATATATATATATATATATATACACATATATACGGTATAAATATGAACATATGTATATATATGGTATGAATATATATGCATATATACATATATGTATGTATATGTATACATATATGTATATTTTACGAAAATGCATTGCTTCTTCAACTTCTTAAAATAAGGATGCTTCTTTCTTGATCCTTATTCCAAAATTATATATATATATATATATATATATATATATATATATATATATATATATATATATATATATATATATATATATATATATATATATATATATATATATATATATATATATATATATATATATATATATATATATATATATATATATATATATATATATATATATATATATATATATTTATATATATAGTGAAGGGCTAGTTACAGAACCCATTTTAGGCTAAAGAACCCGCAGAACTCAATCTAAACCATAGAATTTCAAAATGAAATGATCATGGAAGTTACATGAAGTGATTTAACGAGGGACCCCCATGCATGTATGTGATTCATGCACGAAAACATATATGTTTTTGTGCATGTATGTTTTCATGTATATATACATAGGTGTTATTTTTGCATTATTTGAACATATATGGTTTTCAGTATTTTTGATGTTTTTCTTAAAGTATATGTTTGATTTGGGTTAAATATTATTTTTTTTGCATATTTTTTTTACTAAATTCTAATATTCATAGATGAGTTCTGCTTGGTTCTACGCAAAAAATGGGTTCTGTAAATAGCTCGCCCCTATATATATATATATATATATATATATATATATATATATATATATATATATATATATATAGGGGTGAGTTATATAAAGAACTCTCTAATTAAATAAAAAGGGTAGTTTCGTAATCTGCCATTGTAATTTACGTTTTTATTGTTTAAAAAAGAAACATTTAAAAAAGGAAATTGTATTCACAATGACTGCTTTCCTTAATTTGCGTGATCACACCCCATTATGTCATGAAACATTTAATTTACATTTAAAATATTTAATTTACGTTTTTATATTGATTGAATGTGGATGAATACATACATGTATGTCATGAAATTTCTTTTCTAATTGCTTAAATATTTCATTAATGACAACGAAATTGATGAATACATACATGTTGTACATTATGAAATATGATACATACATGTAAAATATTAAATATGGTACGGAATTGATGTATACATACATGTATAATATGGTACGAAATTGATAAATACATACATGTACAACATAGTGAATACATACATGTACAACACCTGTAAAATAATAAAATATGACATATCACGTATTTACATTTATGTAATTATATTTTTTAGAAATATGAAGTAAGGAGATCTCTCATTCACCATTGTTTTTCTTAGGGTTTTAATGAATTCTTCTTCCCAGTAAGGAGATATCTCCTGGTTCGGTATTAAATTTACGTATAAACAAAACTATTCAACAAACATGTCAACATATCTTAGAATTGATTCATTCATATTAAGAAAAAATTATTGGAAACAGTTAGTATAGAAAAAAGAAAAGAAAAAAATTATTGCATTGATAAAAATCCGAAACACTCATAATAGACATCTAAGTTAAAAGCTTGATCCATTATTACAAAAACATTGATAAACGAAATCAAAATAAAATTAATTATATCTGATCATCAACTAAAAACTCTTACCACTTAAATCTTCTTCAACTCGAAAATCATCGAAACAACCAGCCTACAACTCTTCGTCACAAGGGGTGCGTCTGCCAATTGATCGATTACTATCTTGAACACCACTCGAATAACCAGCCTCATCGATTACTACCATGTCTGCATTCTCTCACGCCCAAAAATAATTACGCTATCTTCATCCCATAATTTATTTTCGAGTTAAGATGTGATATCATCATGTAAGGTCACGTATGTATCGAAGCCAAACTCCCACCGCCATTGTTATCATCATTGTTATCGTATGTATCGGAGCCAAACCTCCACCGCCATCTCTTTCTCGTGCTGCCGCTGCCATTTTCATTGAAACCCTAAATTTATTAAAGGGTTAGAGAAAGAAACGTGAGAGAGAGAACAGAGGTTGTGAGAGAATATAGGGAGACTTTTAAGGGACGGAAGATATATATGAAATCTCAACATTCCATAATTGTAGGATTTAAATTAATTGTTCCTAAAAAACTGAAATATATGGAATACCAGAATTGCCCTTCACATTTAATTAAATGGAAAATATATATCTAATTTCTGATTGGCTAAAAGGGTAAATGAGTTCTCTATATAACTCTCCACTATATATATATATATATATATATATATATATATATATATATATATATATATATATATATATATATATATATATATAATTTTGGAATTTTTAAATATTTAAATGAAAAATGAATTTTAAAAGATAAAGTAGTGTATACGTATTTTTAATTAGATCAAGTTAAAATACATATGTATAAATTAGATGTCATATTCATATTAGAATGTTATAAATTTATTTTAAAGTAATGAAGTATATATATATATACATATATATATATATATATAGATATATATATATATATATATATATATATATATATATCTATATATATATATATATATATATATATATATATATATATATATATATATATATATATATATATATATATATATGTATATGTGTATATATATATATATATTAAATACAAGATTAAATGGAACATTAAAAAGGTAATGTTATTTTGATCTTAAAGGATAATAATATGACTAGTTATTGTATAAGTTGTTATATAATTGAGACTAGAAAGTACAAAGTTATGATTTCATTATAACTAGAAATTGTACAAGTTAAAATTATATGATAAACTAGAAATATACAAAGTTTTATATTATTACTACAAAGTGTATAAAGTTGTAAGTTATTATAACTAGATGATTATAAAAGTATAATATAAGTATTTTACAAGTCATGTAAGATACTAGATTAATGATCAAGGGATGGATAACAAGAGAACTTCATAACCTATATTTAAATAGTCCAAGTTAAATGTAAGAAAGGTTTAAACAAACTAAGAATTGTTATATATGGTCCTTATATAATAAATTTATTAGTTTCACCAAATATAGACTGGTGATTTTGTTTGCTTAAGTTCCATCATGGTTGTTGGAGCTAGTGGGAGCTACACAAGAAAATCACAAAGTTTATAAATGTGTCGCTAAGACATAAATTTTGGTCGAATCTAATAAGTCAAGACAAATGTTTAATTCTATTATTAAACAAGTGAAAAACAAGGTGTGTTAAACTAGATTTATGACTCAAGTTTATAAATCATAAAAGAATTAAAAGTTTAACATAAGTTTTAAGGTTTTTTAAGTAAGATAAAACAAGTAAGTTTTATTATAGATAAGGTTTTTCACAAAACCTTGTAAAACGTTTAGTACACCTCGTTTTTGGTTTACATATAAATTGCGCAACTTTTGAAACTATAAGTTTTAAAAAAAGGTTCTTAAGGTTTAAAAAAAGTGTCTTGTAGAATTCTTGAATTCACAAGTCACACATTTTTAACAAGGATTAAGATTGGAATAAAGGTTTAAGTTTAGTTTAAGACTTAAACAAACCCAAAAAAATATTAGATCTAAGTACTATCCACCTAATGGAACACCTCACTTGTTAAACGATATTCATATTGTAAAGATAAAGAACCTTAGATATGGATTCAAATCATTGCGAGTGTTAGGGTGCGTAAGGTTCTGTGATAATCGGGAGTCCCGGCGCAGAGCATCGCACTGTTTTAGATGGCTTGATCTACTTTGGTGATAATCGGGAGTCCCGGCCCAAAAAGTACTTGAGTAGAATAAACATACTAGACTTTATTACTAACTTAGAAATGTACGATTAAAACCGTACAAGGTTGTAGTAAGTTATAAGTCTAAATATTCTACGACCCCTAGGAATCATGTCAAGTCTTGATACGATCGGTAAGGATGTTACCTACCAGAAACAGCTTGTCTCGTCGGGAAATACCCAAACCTTGCGGCGAGAATGTGATATATGGAACCTAGGCCTAAAATGTTAATTATGGGTTTATATAATATTTTAGAGAATGTTTATTGATGATTACTAATTAAACTGGGTTTGATTTGTAGATGGCAGCAACAACCACGACGACAAGTACCAACAATCTCTCACTTCACTCAATCCTCGAAAAAGACAAGTTGACTGGGTCAATCTTTCACAATTGGGAGCGCAATCTTTGCATTGTGCTCAGGCATGAGAGAAAGTGGTATGCCTTGGAAAGAGCAGTACCAAATGTCCCTGCCACAAATGCTAGAGCTGAAACGAGGCAAGCTTATGATAAGCATGTCAGTGATGCACTCGATGTGAGCTGTCTAATGCTCGCCACTATGAGTCCCAAGTTACAAGTGGGACTTATGGATGTGCCTGCGTTTGAAATGAATCGGCAACTAAGAGATTCATTTCAAGAGCAAGCTCGCACTGAGAGGTTCGACATCAATCGAGCCTTCAACTCTTGCAAGACGGTCAAAGGAACACCGGTGAGTGCCCATGTCATGAAAATGAAAGGGCACATGGATCACCTGGCTAGACTTGGTCACCCTATACCGTTGCAAATGGCAACAGACACTATACTCAATTCATTGTCTGATGACTACAAGCCTTTTGTGGTCAACTACAATATGCATAATATGGAGAAATCCATTGTTGAGCTACATTCTATGCTGAAGACAGCTGAATTGAGTTTGGGGACCAAATCTAAGGATGCTTAGATGATCGGTAATGGCAGTGGTGGTGGCAAGAAGAGAAAAGGGCATGGTGGTAAAGGAAAGGGTAAAACCAATCCTAACCAATGAGTGCCAAATGGTAAAGGTGTCGAACAAAAGGTCAAGAAGGTGAAGCCTGACACAACGAGGACCGAGAATTGGTGCTTCGAGTGTGGCGAGGCTGGGCACTGGAAAAGAAATTGTCCAAAGGGTGCAAGTGGTGGAGGAATTGCAAGTTCCTCAGGTAACACAACCACACTTCTTAATCACTTTTTAGATACTTGTAAAGTACATTACGAGTAATCTAACTTTTTTGCAATCCTTTATTGCAGGAGGAGATGGAAAGTGTTGATGACCAGCAAGAGATGGTGATGATCCCACGAGCACCAAGATTTTATAATTCAGTATTTTATGGATTCAGTAAAAACGATTTCATTTTATTGTTGAATAATCATTTTATTTTATGTTAAAACAAGGTTTTTGGTTTTAATCAATTCGAATCCATGGTTGAATTATATTGTGTTATGTGTGCATGTGTGACAATTACACTAGTCAAGGTTTATGACTAGATTGTAAGTCAAGTTTTTGATTTACTTAATATCGCATGTTTTATACTTGTTTGATTGTTGTATGAATGAATAATGTCTTAAAAGCTCAAGGTACTTAGATACTAGAAATTAGAAGTTTTTCTAATACAAGTATTTAAGAGTTTTATGGAAGCATAAGGTTCAAAAGTTATTGAACTTAGTTAAACATCTTAAGTAATAGTCATTACTTATGATAGTACGTTTTAAAGTATTTGCATTGATATAGCATGATTATATTGGATATAATCAAGATGAACTTTAAGAGTATTATTGCAAGTATCTCATACTTGTAATAAAGGATTTAATCAAGTCATACTTCCATAACAAGGAATGCTGGATATTCGGAAAATCCAAGAAATGACTTAGAGATTAAATAAACTCTTAAAAGGGTCAAACTATATTAAAGTATTTAAGAACTAAAGGTATTAAACGCAAGTGTTTCATACCTGTAACTAATACATTATTTAATCAAGTCATAATTCCCTAATAGGAATAATGGATATTTAAGAAATCCAAGAAATGACTTTGGCATTAAATAAAGTTCTTAAAGAATACTAAAGTGTTTAAGAATTCAAAGTACCATCTCAAGTGTTTTATACTTGTTAGATACAGTAATCAATAAAAGTCATAATTCCCTAAACAGGAATAGTAGATATTCGGAATTCCAAAGGATGATCTTAATTATTGATAAAATTTTTAAAAGATTAAACTACAAGTTATTGACTTGGTCAAAATGGTAGTTTAAATTGATGCTTAAATTCCATAAAAGGTAGTGGGAGCTATGACTAACATAATTCATTAAAGACATTAATGGATTTAGTAAGTTAGTAGGCATTAACAACAAGGAATTACCAAGTCGTTAGCCAAAGAGTTCAGAGAAATAAATGATCATTGATTAGATTATTTCAAGCCTAATAGCGTGGTCACAAGTCTTGTGATTAATCATTGCAAATCTAATAGGATGTTCACACTCCAGTGAACAAGTTAATCATTTAAGGAAATTTCTTTAACTAGTAAAAGTACCTACAAATCAAGTAGCTAGAAGAGATTTAGTTACAAGGCAAGTTTTATAGATTCAAGAAACTAAAGGATTAATTTTCCAATCCTCCTATGTTTACCGAATCATATAAAAAGGGCAAGACTAGAATATGTTCTAATGTTGCATGAACAATATCTAGCAAAGACATAAGTAATAGTATTCTTAAAATACTCGTCTTATGTATTTAGTTTAATGGAAGTGACTAAAATATAATTGGTGATAAAAGTTACAATTAAGAGTCATTGATCAATCAACACAAACGCAAAGAATAAGTAATAATCCAGTAGTGATTGGGTATCTATGTCTAGTGAGAAATAATACATGAGACTTTGTATGTTTTAAAATATCCATGAATAAAAGTCTCTTTATTCAAAAAGATGTAAATCCGTGACTACTCGTCTTGGTGGGAACCTTGATGGGACGATAACGTCATCGCGATATTTGGTGGTAGATTCGTAGTTCTTCGAAGATAGCTACACAAGTTTTTGTGTAAACCAAATATCGGTGATATTCTGTTGGAGCTCGACGAATATTGGATTAACCACCGTGATAACACTTCGTGGTTGAAAAGTTCAAAAGTATTATTCACTAGGATTGTCCTTAAGCCTGAGCTATTTGGTTTAAGATACAATGACTAATGTACTTTGGTTCATCTTGGACAAGCCTGAAATATGGTTGTCAAACGAGGCTCTAATGGGTACAAAGGAAATTGTATTATGAATCGAAATATAACAAGATGGTAACTGCGCCTCCTTTTTAGGAGAAATATTTATGGGTCCCTTGACGTGATAAAAACTGACAAGTGCATGGCCATGCCCAAAAAGCGAACTGATTCGTTCTTTGTCGTGTATCACAACTGTTTAAATCAAGAAGTCAAGAAATGATTTCGAATACAGGAGTTGATAATTTCTACCATGCTCGTATTCGTTATCACAAATATCGTGCTACAAGGGATGAACCTAACAACGTTACCTAAGAAGTAAAGATGGAATGTTATTTACTAGGCAACGTTATTAAAAGAGTTTCTCAAAAACTATACATGGGTTACATAAGCTGTTTTTATGGGGTTGGTTACCTACATGCCTATTCTGAGGGCCACTGTAGCTCGTGTCATCAAGCTAAGGTTACGAACTTGCACAAGCGGGAGTCTGTTGGAATTATGTGAACAGTTAGTCCACCTATAATGATACATCCATGCCTACGAAACACTTAAGGGTCACACCGGTGAGTGCATGTAATACGAGTAAGATATGTAATGATACTTGGAAGAGTAATGATTCATAATAGTTATTTATGAATCAAGTTAAGTATTAAGTTAAGTTCAACATATTACTAGATTAGTTTATCTAAATAATTAATACAAGTATTTGTGCGTTTACTAGTTGAGTAAATATACAATGTGTTAATTATAAATTATCCATAATATGATTTAAGGTAATTAAATCATATGGTGTTGGATAATATTATTGTTTAAATTATATAAGGTTTATTATATAATTAATTATTAAAAGTATTAACACAAACATATATTTCGTGTATATGTATATACAGAAATATAAGTGTGTAAATACTAGACATTTAATAATTAAGTGGGACAATAATAATTAGTTAAACTACAAAGGTTTAAAGTGTCAAAGGATAAGTTTAATTAATGATTAATATTAATTAAAATAGAAGGGCCCTAAATGAAAGTCCTTCTATTATATATAGAAGGCTTGGCGTTCCTTGTTTTGTTGCTCGTTGTACACGAAAAAGAACCCTAGCCCCTCTCCCTTGTTTCGGCCGAATAGGAGGAAGAACACAAGCCTTTGTGTTCCTCATTCTTCGATCGTTCTTCGTGTTCTTCAAGTCCTTGAAGATAGAAGATCATTACATCAACCAACTAGAAGGTTTCTCATTGTGTTCATCATCAGTGGACTTACTTAAGCAAGACACACAAGTGTGTGTTCGTGTTCGAGTTATTCGTATAAGCTTTCTTCCTTGGTAATCTAATCTAGATTTCCAACATCCCAATCCTTTAGGGTTTAAGGATTAAGTTTAATCTCAGTTCCTCTTTAGGGATTAAATCAGCTAGTTGGTTTAACCGACAAGAGTCATGTTCTTGTCAGTATGGTCGAACCAAGCATACTAGGAGGTTGACCCAAATGGTCAATCAGTGTTATGAAACCCTTCAATGTGTAGCATACATTATGCTTCCAATTGCACTAGCATATTCTAGTTGAGCCACTGCTCTACCAGAGTTCACTTCAAGTTTTACACTAGAATCGAAAGGAGTGTTAAATTCCTTAAAATTCAAGTGTTGAAACTTTGTCAAACTTTTCTCTGTGTAATGAGATTGACTTAGAGAAATTTGACTATCTGTCCTTTTAACCTTAATACCAAGAATGGTATTGTGACAACTCGATATTTCCGGTATGTAACATTTCATTTCTAGAACTTTCCTTTTTTGGCATCCAAACACACAACAAAACATCTATTTTTGCACCATACATTAGTGTTTGACTATTTTAGTCAACTCAACATTATTACTTTTCTTATGGTGACACATTTGAGCTAAAACCATTCTAAAAATGGTAACTTTATCGGTTATACAATAAACAAACTTAAATAATTAAACGTGACACGCATGACACCGAAATATGACCGACCACATAAGTGGCCGGCCATACCCTTACTCGAACATCCGTACTCGGCTGAACATCTGTACTCGGCTGAACATCCTTAGGGGTGTGGTTTATTTTGTGTTGGCCTTATCTCCTTGATTGATCCTTATCTCTACCTTGATTCAAAAGAGACCTACTCCAAGTACAACACCTATTCCTAAACCCTAATCCTACCCTATATAAACACCATCACCACCGAAACCCTAACCCTTTTTGCTTCCTCCTATTCGGCGGAACATCACAAGCATCCCCAAGATCGAAATTCATCCCAAGCATCTCCATTCAATCTCCTCTTCGCTTGATCCAAGGTATACCAATTTTCCCTTTTGTTTTGCATTGTTTTCTTCCTTGATTCGGTACTAGATCGAACCCGAGACCATGGCCTAAGGCCAAATGGTCTCGTTCATGCATTGTTTCTCCAAAGCCGAAGCACACATGCATGTAGACAACCGATCATATGCATGTGTGTGTATGATTCGAATTGTCCCTTCTACATGCTTGATTTTGATTGCTTTGATGCCTTAAACCCTAGATCTAACCTAGTTGTGCTCGGATACCTTAGATCTAGCCAAACTAGCCACTAAAATCGAACTCTAGCCCGATCTAGAACCAAACCCGAAGGGTTTTGGCCATTCGGCCAACCCTTAAACCGAACCTAACCCTAGTTGCCCTAGATTGACTAGATTTGACTTTCGTTGACCAAAACTTGGACTAAATCAAACCCTAGATCCGAATACTAGACCCTAGTCGAAAACTAGAAACCCTAGTTGACTTTTGTTGACTATTTAGACCAATGTTGACTTCTAGAATGAACCAAATGTTGACCCATAGGTCAAACCGGGTCAAGGCCGGATCTTGACCCAAACCGTGGACCCAAACCCAAATACCTAATCGGGCCAAGGACCGTCTTGGCCCATTCGATCTATCTTAGTCCATCGGGCCCAAACTTTAGTTGGCCCATTAGTATCCAAGCCCATTTGGACCAAAGCCCAAACCTTCGGCCCACTTATACCCAAACCGAACCCAATTGGGCCCAAGGCCAATCCATGGCCCAATCCAATCGGACCTAAGCCCAATGTGAGGCCCAAGTGGCCCAACCTAGTGGCCCATTAAGCCCATCTACGCCCATTAGGCCCAATCTAGGCCCATTAAGCCTAACCCAAGCCCATTTCATTTCATTTCATTTCGAAGCCCATTTCATTTCATTTCAATTCGGCCCATTAAGTCCCAATGATTCAAGTTCGTTCGATGTCACAAAACATAAAATGTAACATTAATTGTATATCATATATCTTATATCGTGTCTAGAATCGCCTGTGTTAGCATAGCCTAATTAGTAAGTTATATCGTTTAGGAAGCTAGGAGCCTTTGAAGGATTCCTCTATCCTAATTGTCGCTAAGCTTTGCCTAGGTGAGTCCACAGACCGTTTTACTCTTTTACTGTTTTATAAACTTTGGGGTGGAAAACATAAACAAATTCTACTGTTTTACTATGACTGTGCAACAACATCTATACATTTTCATTATCGCGTTGGCATGACAAACAATTATTATACCGGACTAAGGTGCCAACAATCATTAACTAGTGGATCTAGACCATGGATATGCAGATAGTAATATTGGCTGACACTCATCCTCCCAACATTATTTGATCATTACTTGGTTTATCCAAGACATCGTTCGGGAGTGTATATCCATAAAAGAACGATAACATACTGGACTTGAAGTGTTGATTGTGGACTTAGGGTTTGGTATATTAACTCAATAGACTAGCTACCTATTGGGGATAATAGTCATGCGATGTCAAACATAACAACTTGTTCAACACATTTTCATAAACAAAACTAGTAATTGTAGATCTTCTACAATTACACTTCTCTTTTCATATTTACTTCTCATATCACATGAGTGTTGAACCTTATACTTTTTCAGTCATAAACTTATTTTCATAACAAACATTTTGGGTAGCAAACACTTTACTTTTCATACAAC
This sequence comes from Calendula officinalis, assembly GCA_963853835.1. NCBI lineage: Eukaryota > Viridiplantae > Streptophyta > Magnoliopsida > Asterales > Asteraceae > Calendula > Calendula officinalis. The sequence continues at coordinate 65,990,982 of OY970820.1, read as the reverse complement.
CTAAACCCTGTGGATTCACTCAACATTATTGTTGACCCTTTTATATTTATGTTTTTCCAGGTGATTAGGTGCAGTGGAACTGCAGGATATGAGCAGTGGGATTGTCGTGAGCCATGAATAAAAAAATAGGTTTACGAACAATCATTTCATTTTCAAACAATTTCTATTTTAGGAAACTTGCTATTTTTGGGAACTTTCTATTTTTAGAAAGTGAAACTACTTTTATTTTCGTTATTGCGTGGTTGTTTGTTTACTTAATTTTTGCTATGTTGTAGTGAACGTTACACCTCCGTTCTTCCGCAAAACATTTTAAATGAAGTAAAACTCATTTTTGGCAGGGTGTGACAGGTATCCACTTCCCCTAAATCTTTCATCCTAAAGTTCGAGGATAGGTATTTCTTCGTATCAAGAATACCTTGTAGGTGAGTGCCAATGATGAACATATCATCAACATAAAGACAGATAACTACGATGTATTCAGATGTGCATTTAGTGTAGATACATCTATCAACACTATTATGCTTAAAACCAAATGCAGATACAGTGGTGTCAAACCTCTCATGCCACTGTTTTGGAGCTTGCTTCAAACCGTTCAGTGATTTAATAAGTCTACAAACTTTGTTTTCCTTTCCGGATACTATGAAACCTTCAGGTTGCTTCAAGTATATCTCATCCTTGAGATATCCATTTAGAAAGGTTGTCTTCACATCCATTTGATGAATGTATAATCCTTTCAATGCTGAGATTGCAATAAGAGTTCTAATTGAACTAATTCTAGCAACTGGTGCATATGTATCAAAATAATCAATACCTTCTCTTTGTCTATAACCTTTAGCGACTAATCTCGCTTTATAGGCAGATATTGAACCATCAGGATGATACTTCCTCTTGAAGATCCATTTAGATCCTATAAATCTCATACCCTTGGGAAGATCAGCTAACTCCCAAGTTCCATTTCATCATTAATAGCATCCTTCCAGAAAGGAGCATCTCTCGATGTCATGGCTTCAGTAAAAGTCTTAGGATCATCATCTAAATTACTAGCTAAAATGACCCTTCTCGTCACCTTAGATTGAGATCCTTCAACCAAATATGATAGTAAATCGTCTCCAAAATTCTTTTCCTTTCTCACCCTTGAACTTCTCCTTGGTTCTTCTACAACAGAAAAAGGTCTTTCTTTTATATTAGAAGAAGGTGTTATAATATCTCGAGAAGTACTTGGTGCTGGAATGGGTTAGAGGTAGAATTGGAGTTTTCATCATCTCCTATTAGCTTATCCTCGAAGAACTCCACATCTCTAGATTCTATGACGACACCTGATTCTTTATCCAACAATCGGTATGCCTTGCTATTCTGACCATATCCAATGAATATACTTTTCGTAGCCCGAGCTCCCAACTTGGATCGTTCAGGATCAGGTGTACAATAATAAGCTAAACACCCCCCACACTCTTAGATAATCTAAGTTAGGTTTTCTACCTTTTCCGTAACTCATAGGGACTGTACGGAATCACATGACTAGTGATTCTGTTGTGCACATAACATGCAGTCAATAATGCTTCCCCCCACAGATTGTGTTGCAAACCCGAATGATTCAACATACAGTTGACCATTTCAACAAGAGTTCTATTCTTTCTTTCAGCCAAACCATTATGTTGGGGAGTATATGGTGATGTTCTTTCATGCTTGATACCATTCTCTTCATAGAATGAACCAAACACATGATTAAACTATTCTCCGCCTCTATCCGAGCGAAGAATATTAATATGTTTTTCATGTTGATTTTTAACCTCGGCCTTATATAGTTTGAATGCACTAAAAGCTTTGTCTTTGGTATGCAATAAGTAAACATATAAGTAACGGCTCGAGTCATCACAAAAAGTTTAAAAATATCTTTTTCCCTCACGAGTGAGTATTCCATTCAGTTCACAAATATCTGAATGTACTAATTCTAGTAATGTTTTATTTCTCTTAACGCTTGGAAAAGGTTTCTTTATAAACTTTGATTTTACACATGTTTCACATTTGTCAAAATCTTTATTATTTAATTTTAACATGCCTTTAGTTTGCAATTTTTTCAATATTTTTAATATTAGTATGAGCTAAACGTTTATGCCATAAAGAAATTGAACAAGCAATATAACCAGAAAACATTATTTCATTGAGTTCAAAACCAACAACATTACTAGTGGTACCGTCAATATCACCAGCGGTACCTTCACTCTCACTCTCAGAAAACACGACATTTAAAACAGATTCACCACAAGCATTACTACCCACACCCCCCCCCCCCTCAAACAATTCAAGCCGATACATACCACGCGTATTAACGGCTTGTCCCACATACACCCCATCTTTTGAAAATAAGATCCTACCACCCTCAATCACCAACATGTAGCCATTCTCATCAAACTTGGCCGCCGACAAATGTAGGGTTTCACATAACACTGATCGACCACTTGGGTTAACCTCCTAGTATGCTTGGTTCGACCATACTGACCAAGAACATAAACTAGTTCTTGACGGGTTAAAACCAACTAGCTGATTTAATCCCTAAATGCGGAACTGGGATTAAACCTAATCCTTAAACCCGAAAGGATTGGGATGTTGGAGAACTAGATTAGGTTAACAAGAAAGAAACCTTGTACGAAGAACTCGAACACACACATACTTGTGTGTTCGTCGACTACTACCAAGAACCCTAGGGTTCTTGGTTCGACTTCGAACAAGAGGAGAGGAAGAAGGAGTGTTCCATGAATCATACCTTAGGTTAATGCTTAAGATAAGTCCACTGATGATGAACACGACGAACGATCCTCTAGATGATCACTTGCAACGATCTTGGATCTTCGAAACTCGAAGAACACGAAGAATGAATGAAGAACACGAAGAACGAAGAACACCAAGTGATGGTGTTCTTGTTTCGGCCGAATGGGGTAAAGGGGCAAGGGTTTCGGCTTGTGTAGGTGTAACCTAATAAGTGATGTCTAACCCCTCTATTTATAATAGATGGACTTTCAGTTAGGGCCCTTCTAGTTTAATTAAGATTAATCTCTTAATTAAACTTATCCTTTTACACTTCCATCCCTTATAGTTTAACTAGTTTATTATCATTGCACTTAAATATCAAATGTCTAGTATTAACACACTATAATTTCGGTACCCATATACACGAAATATATAGACTTGTATTTATACTTTTAATAGTTAATTATATAATAACCTTTATATAATTTACACAATAATATTATCCAATTACTATATAATTTAATAGCTTTAAATCATATCATGGATAACCTTTAATTAACACATTGTATATTTACTCAACTAGTAAATGTACAACTACTTGTATTAATTAGTTAGTTAAACTAATCTAGTAATAAGTTAAACTTAACTTAATACTTAACTGATTCATAATGACTATTATGAATCATTTCTCTTCGTAGTATCGTTGCATAACTTGCTCGTATTACATGTACTCACCGGTGTGACCCTTAAGTGTTTCGTAGGCATGGATGTATCATCATAGGTTGACTAACTGTGCACATAATTCCTTCAGACTCCCACTTGTACAAGTTTGTAACCTTTGTCTTAATAATACGAGCTACAGTGGCCTTTCTAGATGGGCATGTAGGTAACCAACCCCATAAAAACAACTTATGTAACCCTTGGTATAGTTTTATGAGAAACTCTTAATAGCGTCTCCTAGTAAAGAACACTATGTCTTTACTTCTTGGGTAACGTTGTTAGGCTTATCCCTTGCAGCACGATATTTGTGATAACGAATACGAGCATGGTAGAAATTATCAACTCATGTATTCGAAATCATTTTATGACTTCTTGATTCAAACTGTTGTGATAAACAACAAAGAACAAATAAGTTCATTTGGGCACTCCCGTGCACTTGCCAGTTTCTTATCAAGTCAAAGGACCTATAAATATCTCTCCTAAAGAGGAGGTGCAATTACCATCTTGTATATTTTGATTTAAAAATACAACTTCCTTTGTACCCAGTATCGCCTCGTATGACAAACGTATTTTAGAATTGTCTGAGTTGAACCAAAGCACATTAGTCATTGTATCCTAAACCAAATACCTCAGGCTTAAGGACAATCCTAGTGAACAATACTTTTGAACTTTTCAACCACGAAGTATTGTCACGGTGGTCAATCCAATATTCGTTGAGCCTCCAACAGAATATCACCGATATTTGGTTTACACAAAACTTGTGTAGCTATCTTCGAAGAACTTCGAATCTACCACCAAATACTGCGATGATGTTAACGTCCCATCGAGGTTCCCACCAAGACGAGTAGTCACGGATTTAGTAGCTCATGTATTATTCATGGATGATGTAAAACATACAAAGTCTGAATAAAAATGATACTAACTCATGTATTATTCCTCACTGGACATAGATACTGAATTATTACTGGATCATTACTTATTCCTTTTGTTCGTGTTGATTACTTAATGATTCTTACAACCTTAATTGTAACTTTATCACTAAACCAATCATTTCTATTAAACTAAAGACATAAGACGAGTATTTAGGAATACTATTACTTTTGCCTTTGCTAGATATTGTTCTTGCAACAATCTAGAACATATTCTAGTCTTGCCTTTTATGTAATTCGGTAAACATAGGAGGATTGGAAATTAATTCCTTGGTTTCTTGAATTCATAAAACTATCCTTGTAACTAAAGCCTCTTTTAGTTACTTGATTTGTAGATATTCTTACTAGTTAAAGAAATTTCCTTAAATGACTGTGTTATCCACTGAAGGGCTAACTACCTATTAGATATGCAATAATTAATCACAAGACTTGTGATCATGCTATTAGGTTTGCAATAATCTAATTAACGATCATTTATTATTTCTCTTAACTCTTTGGCTAACGACTTGGTAAAACCTTGTTGTTAATGTCTTACTAACTTACTGTATTCACTAACATCTTTAATGAATTACGTTAGTCTTAGCTCCCACTTACTTTTATGGAACTTAAGCATCTCTTAAACTACTAATTTGACCTAGTCAATAACTTGTAATTTAATCTTTTAAGAATTCTATCAATAATTAAGATCATGCTTTGGATTTGCGAATATCCAACATTCCTATTTTAGGGAATTATGATCTTTATTGATTACTGTATCTAACAAGTATGAAACGCTTGAAACGATACTTCCAATTCTTAAAACACATTAGTATTCTTTTAAGAATCTTATTTAATGCCAAAGTTATCACTTGGATTTGTCAAATATCCATTATTCCTATCAGGGAATTATGACTTGATTAAATATTGTATTTATTACAAGTATATAAAAGACTTGCAATAATACCTTTTAATTCATAAATACTTTTAATATAGTTTGTCCCTTTTAAGAGTCGTTTAATGTCTAAGTCATTTTACTTGGATTATGCGAATATCCAATTATTCCTATTAGGGAATTATGACTTCATTAAATCCTTTACTACAAGTATAAAAGACTTGTAATAATACTCTTAAAGTCTATCTTGATTATATCCAATATAATCACACTATATTAATACTAATACTTTAAAACTTTCAATCAAAAGTAATGACTATTACTTAAGATGTTTTAACTAAGTTCAATAACTCTTGAACCTTATGCTTCCATAAAACTTTTAAATACTTTCATTAGAAAAACTTTTCTAATTACTAGTATCTAAATACCTTGAGCTATCAAGACATTATTTATACAACAATCAAACAAATATGTAAAACATGAAATATAAGTAAATCAAAACTTGACTTACAATCTAGTCATAAACCTTGACTAGTGTAATTATCACACATGCACACAATATAATTCAACCATGGACTCGAAATTTAATTAAAACCAAAATAAAACTTGTTTTAACAAAAATAAAATTATCCAAACAATAAACTAAAAATTGTTTAAAACGAATCCACAAAAATACTGAATTATAAAAACTTGGTGCTCGTGGGATCATCACCATCTCATGCCGGTCACTATCACTTTCCATCTCCTCATGCAATAAACGATTGCAAAAGTTAGATTACTCGTAATGTACTTCACAAGTATCTTAAAGTGATTAAGAAGTGTGGTTGTGTTACCTGAGGAACTTGTGTTTCCTCCACTATCACTTGCACCCTTTGGACAATTCCTTTTCCAATGCCCAGCCTCACCACACTTGAAGCACCGGTTCTCGGTCATCGCAGTGTTAGGCTTAACCTTTTTGACCTTTTGTTTGACACCTTTACCATTTGGCACTCCTTGGTTAGGATAGGTTTTACCCTTTCCTTTACCACCATGCCCTTTTCTCTTCTTCCCACCGCCACCGCCGTTACCGATCAAGAGAACGTCCTTAGATTTGGTCCCCAAACTCAACTCAGCTGTCTTGAGCATGGAATGTAGCTCAACAATGGATTTCTCCATATTATGCATGTTGTAGTTGACCACAAAAGACTTGTAGTCATCAGACAACGAGTTGAGTATAGTATCTGTTGCCATTTGAAACGGTATGGGGTGACCAAGTTTAGCGAGGCGATCCATGTGTCCTTTCATTTTCATGACGCGGGCACTCTCCGGCGTTCCTTTGACCATCTTGCAAGAGTTGAAGGCTCGATTGATGTCAAACCTCTCAGTGCGAGCTTGCTCTTGAAATGAATCCCTAAGTTGCTGGATCATCACAAATGCAGGCACATCCATAAGTCCCGCTTGTAACTCAGGACTCATGGTGGCGAGCATTAGACAGCTCACATCGAGTGCATCACTGACATGCTTATCATAAGCTTGCCTCGTTTCAGCTCTGGCATTAACAGCAGGGGTGTTTGGTACTGCTCTCTCCAAGACATACCACTTTCTCCCATGCCTGAGCACAATACGAAGATTGCGCTCCCAGTTGAGAAAGTTTGACCCATTCAACTTGTCTTTTTCGACGATTGAGCGAAGTGAGAGATTGTTGGTACTTGTTGTCGCAATCACGTTTGTTGCTGCCATCTACAAATCAAACCTAGTTTAATTAGTAATCATCAATAAACATTCTCTAAAATATATTATAAACCCATAATTAATATTTTAGGCCTAGGATCCATATATCACATTCTCGCCGCAAGGTTTGGGCACTTCCCAACGAGACATGCTATTTCTGGTAGGTAACTTCCTTACCGATCGTATCAAGACTTGACACGATTCCTAGGGGTCGTAGAATCTTTAGACTTATAACTTATTACAACCTTGTACAATCTAATCGTACATTTCTAAGTTACTAATAAAGTCTAGTATGTTTATTCTACTCAAGTACTTTTTGGGCCGGGACTCCCGATTATCACCAAAGTAGATCAGATCATCTAAGACAGTGCGATGCTCTGCGCCGGGACTCCCGATTATCACAGAACCTTACGCACCCTAACACTCGCAATAATTTGAATCCATATCTAAAGTTCTTTATCCTTACAATCTGAATATCGTTTAACAAGTGAGGTGTTCCATTAGGTGGATAGTACTTAGATCTAAGATTTTCTTGGGTTTGTTTAAGTCTTAAATTAAACTTAAACTTTTATTCCAATCTTAATCCTTGTTTAAAATGTGCGACTTGTGAATTGAAGAGTTTTACAAGACACCTTTTTAAAACTTAAGAACTATTCTTTAAAACTTATAGTTTCAAGAATTTGCACGATTTTACATGTATACCTAAAACGAGGTGTACAAAACATTTTACTAAGTTTTTGTGAGAAACCTTATTTCTAATAAAACTTACTTGTTTTATATTACTTGAAAAACTTATAAACTTATTTTAAACTTTTAAATCTATTATAATTCATAATCTTGAATCATAAATCTAGTTTAACACATCTAGTGAATAATGAAATTAAACATTTGTTTTAACTTATTAGATTCGACCAAGACTTATGTCTTAACGACACACTTACAAGCTTTGTGAATTTTTTTTCTTGTGTAGCTCCCACTAGCTTCAACAACCATGATGAAACTTAAGCTAACACAATCACCGGTTTATACTTGGTGAAACTAACAAACTTATTATATAAAGACTATATATAATAATTCTTAGTTTGTTTAAACCTTTCTTATATTCAACTTGAACTAGTTAAATATAGATTCTTGTTATTTATACTTGATCATTAATCTAGTATATTACATGACTTGTAAAATACTTATACTATACTTGTATAATGAACTAGTTATAATAACTTATAACTTTATACATTTTAATATATATAACTTTGTATATTTCTAGTTAATCATATAATTTCGACTTGTACAATTTCTAGTTATAATGAAATCATAACTTTGTACTTTCTAGTTTTAATTATATTATAACTTATACAATAACTAATTATAATATTATCCTTAAAGATCAAAATAACATTACCCTTTTTAATTGTTCCATTTTATCCTTGTATTTTAATGTATTCGTATATATGTATATTTTATAATAAACTTGTAACATTCTTATAAGAATATTACATCTAGTTTATACATGTGTATTTTAACTTAAACTAATTAAAATACGTATAAACTTATTATATCTTTTAAAATTCAATTCTACCTAATTATTAAAAATTCCGAAAAATTAAATACATATATATAAATACATAAATACACCTTGTTAACTTTAGAACTTAAAAATTAACACCCTCTTTATCAATTCCCTAAATTAATTTAGATGAACCCTAATCTTGTTCTTTGACCAATCAAAACTAGGGTTTTGACTTTCTTGATCAAAGACATTATTTTTTTAATTAAAAGACTAATTTTAATCAATCCTTTTAAACAATGAACTTTGTTTAAATTCTAAGATAGATTATCACTTCTAATAAATTTATTTAAACCTTTTTAAATTAAACCTTATAGACAATAAAACTTTGTCTAAATTACTAGGTTTAAAGAACTAGCTTTTATAAATCTATCCAAATAATAATTAAACCTTTTAGACATAAACTTTTCTAATTAACTAGGTTTTAGATTGTTATCCTAATTAATACTTTTAAACTATTAAATTTAAACTAGTTTAATGTTCTAGGGTTCTTTAGGGTTTCGAAATTCTTAAGGCTAGGAAACTTTTCCACCATTTAAACTAGGCTAGTTTAATAAACTTGGTGTCCAAGTATTCCTCTAGATTTTCGAAAATTTTAAGGGATTAGGAAAGAATCCTTTTGATCAATTAAACAAATCTTGTTTAACATACTTGATCCTAGGGTTTTCCTAAGTCACGAAAATTCAAGGGATTATGGAAAGAATCCTTTTGATCAATTAAACATATCTTGTTTAATATACTTGATCCTAGGGTTCTTTATATGATTTTCGAAAATTTGCTAGGGTTTTCTAGAAACCTTCTTGAGCAATTAAACTTAGACTAGTTTAATTTTCTTGGTCCTAGGTTTCTTCCCTTTTTTCGAAAATTATGAAGAAGAAGAAGAAATACTTGAAACAAAAAAAACTTATAATTAAAGTAAACAAACAATCTTTGTTAATCTAGTCTAGATCTCTAAACCAACGCTCTGATACCACTATAGGGTTTCACATAACACTGATCGACCACTTGGGTCAACCTCCTAGTATGCTTGGTTCGACCATACTAACCAAGAACATAAACTTGTTCTTGACCGGTTAAAACCAACTAGCTGATTTAATCCCTAAATGCGGACCTGGGATTAAACCTAATCCTTAACCCTAAAGGATTGGGATGTTGGAGAACTAGATTAGGTTAACAAGAAAGAAACCTTGTACGAAGAACTCGAACACACACATACTTGTGTGTTCGTCGACTACTACCAAGAACCCTAGGGTTCTTGGTTCGACTTCGAACAAGAGGAGAGGAAGAAGGAGTGTTCCATGAATCATACCTTAGGTTAATGCTTAAGGTAAGTCCACTGATGATGAACACGACGAACGATCCTCTAGATGATCACTTGCAACGATCTTGGATCTTCGAAACTTGAAGAACACGAAGAACGAATGAAGAACACGAAGAACGAAGAACACCAAGTGATGGTATTCTTGTTTCGGTCGAATGGGGTAAAGGGGCAAGGGTTTCGGCTTGTGTAGGTGTAACCTAATAAGTGATGCCTAACCCCCCTATTTATAATAGATGGACTTTCACTTAGGGCCCTTCTAGTTTAATTAAGATTAATCTCTTAATTAAACTTATCCTTTTAAACTTCCATGCCTTATAGTTTAACTAGTTTATTATCATTGCACTTAAATATCAAATGTCTAGTATTAACACACTATAATTTCGGTACCCATATACACGAAATATATAGACTTGTATTTATACTTTTAATAGTTAATTATATAATAACCTTTATATAATTTACACAATAATATTATCCAATTACTATATGATTTAATAGCTTTAAATCATATCATGGATAACCTTTAATTAACACATTGTATATTTACTCAACTAGTAAATGTACAACTACTTGTATTAATTAGTTAGTTAAACTAATCTAGTAATAAGTTAAACTTAACTTAATACTTAACTGTTTCATAATGACTATTATGAATCATTCCTCTTCGTAGTATCGTTGCATAACTTGCTCGTATTACATGTACTCACCGGTGTGACCCTTAAGTGTTTCGTAGGCATGGATGTATCATCATAGGTTGACTAACTGTGCACATAATTCCTTCAACACAAGCCCATTCTTGACTCCAGGAACATGCAACACATCACGAAGGGTGACCACACTTCCATTTTGGAATTTTAGTAACATCGTGCCAATACCTTGAACACGCACCCTGTGACCATCAGCACACGACACAACCGTTCCTTCTTTAACCGAGCCATAAGTTTGGAAACTACTACGTTCACCACAAACATGAATAGTAGCTCCAGAATCAAGAAACCAGCCATGAGCAGTTGTCACACGATTTAATGAGGAAATCATATTGGTTTCCCCAAGATCCACACTAGCCACCAAGTGAGTTAGATCTACAACAGCATTTGCAGATCCACCAACGAGCCCAGATTTCCACAGTGGACATTCTCGTGCATAATGCCCTGTTTCTCCACAAACATGGCACTTTCCTGTTTCTCCACAAACATGTGCCTTGTACTTGAGTTCAATACCTTTCCACATCTCTCTAGGATCTGTAATAGGAGCATACAGATCATAGAGTCGGTCAGACAAGGAGTTCTTGATGTGTGCCAAGCATAAGTGTTCAGACTCTCTACGCAGAGCCCTTTGCTTGTCAAGTTCAGCAATTTCTTGCACATCAGGAGCACCTCCTTCAGCAGGTATTGGAATAGCAGGAACTGTAATTCAGGATCCAACACAAAGCTCAGTTTAAGCACAACAAGCATAAACATGACTTTGTCAGCCCATCGTGTGTAGTTTTTGCCATCAAAGCGATCAAGCTTGAGGAATTCTTGATTCATCAAACGGAAATTGGTGGAAGAGAGTTCAGTAACAAATATTAGTGTAATCAAATAATCAAAATGAACAAAAGATTAAACAGAACCTGAAAGTTGACGTGAAGAACAGAAAACCGCACGGAATAAACAGAACCTGAAAGGTTTATACGTGCTTTATACGCAGTAAGCCTCAAACGTGCTTTACACCCAGGATTTGATGCAGTTGGACGATATGTTTCTACAGCAATGAAAACACCGTACAACACAAAGTTGAGTACTTGGAAACAAGAAGAATTGAAACAGCAAGAGGGAGAGAGTATTCTGTGTTCTTGTTGTGTATGAAATGAACTACGCGAGTCCCTTTTATAGCCTAGCAGTGATAACCAAAATGATAACGGTAGTCTTAGTGTGGAGACATAAAACCATAATCATTAGTCAAGCAAAAACGTCTGGGAGTATCAATGCATGGAATAAAAACGTACTTGGTAGTCAAAAAATGGACAGGAGTATAAACAACATTTATTTCCCCGAACGTTACAACTTTTCTCAGAATCGACCAAAAAAAAAGCTCCCCAGGACCGACGCGGCATGCGAAGTGAAAAGTGCGCCTAAATCGCGCCATTTCGCGTCATCAGTCTCAGCTCGGCGCGCGTGTGGGTTTAGCCATTCATCCTCCACTAATGCCTTTGCAAGCTTAAGATATGAAAGACATTATAAACCCGCAATTAATTCTTCCTCCCACCAATGTGGGAACTTGCCAACTTGCAATTTATTAATTAATACTTATATTTAATTAATAATATTTCCAACATATAGTAGGTGGCGAAGGCTATGTTGATCGGTGTAAATTTTAAAACGTCGCCCAAGTAAATATTGACGCCATTTATGGACCGCCTTGGTAATTGCATAAAGTTCACGGATGTAGGCCGAGGAGGCTTGCATGCGTGGGCCCATCTTCTTGCTAAAAACGCAATTGGGTGATCGGTTTGAGAGAGAACCGCGCCAATACCCGTATCCGAAGCATCGGTTGTTACATCAAATGAAATTGAAAAATTTGGCAATGCAAGTATGGGTAATGTGCTCATAGCTCTCTTTAATTCCAAGAATGATGTAGTGGCTTGAGGATTCCAATTAAAAAATTTCTTTTGTAGAAGATCGGTAAGTGGTGCAGCAATGGTGGCGTATCCCTTCACAAAGCGGCGGTAATAGCCGGTAAGCCCCAAAAAACCTCGAAGCTTGCTAATAGATGTCGGTTGTGGCCATTGTAAATAGCATAATTTTGTTGTTGTCGACGGACACACCGATCCCTGAGATGACGTGGCCTAAATAATGCACTTGGGTTTCTGCAAAAACACATTTTGATTTCTTGGCAAAATAACAGTTAGTAGACAAAATGTCAAAAACGTTTTTTAAATGTTCCAAATGTTGACGTGGCCTAAAACATACCGACGTAGTTGGTTTCTAAAAAGGTCGTTCATGGCGGATTAAAAGGTGGAGGGAGCATTGGAGACTCCGAAGGGCATCACTAGAAACTCGTAGTGTCCATCAATGTTGCGAAAGGCTGTTTTTTCGGTGTCGGATTTGGCAACGCGGATTTGGTGATATCCCGATCAGAGATCGATTTTTGAGAAGTAGCGGCACCCGTGGAGCTCATCAAGTAACTCGTCTACAGTTGGTATTGGAAAACGATCACGGATAGTAACCGCATCTAGAGCCCGATAATCAATGCAAAAACGCCACGAGCCGTCCTTCTTACGAACCAAAAGGACCGGGGATGAAAAGGGGCTCGTGCTTGGTTTGATAATGCCTTTTTTGAAGCATTTCTTTGATGAGTTCGGTCATAATACCCTTTTGAAAGTGGGGGTAGCGATACGGACGGACATTGACGGGAGCCACGTTTGGTAATAGGTTTATGTGGTTATCGTGAGGGCGGTTTGGGGGTAGGCCGATGGGTGGTTCAAAAAGGTGATGGTAACTGTTGAGTAAGGCTGTGATATCGGGTGCATGGGTGGGTTCGGGTATGGTAGCAGGGTCCGGTATGAAATCACAAATAATGGCGAAATAAGATGCTACAGATTGTTTGTGGATGACTTGTTGGATAGTGTTGTGGCTTACCAGGGATGCGGCGGGTTCGCCGGTTAATGTTGTGGTTAAATCTCATGTTCGGAATGTAAAAGTCGGGGGTGACGGGTCCCAAGGTACTGAGCCAGGCCATGCCAAGGACGATGTCAGCGTCGGCGATGGGTAACACAAAGGGAATGATGTGGAATTTAGTTTGGTTGAGGAAGATTGGGATGGGCGTACAATGACCGGTACATTGTAGATAGGTACCTTTTCCGACCATAACCGGAAATGATGGTTGTGAATCAATGGGGATGTTGAGGAATGAAATGATCCGCGGTTGCACGATGTCATGAGTGCTTGCGGAGTTGATGAGAACTGTGACGGGGTAACCGTAGATGAGGTCGGTAATGCGTAGAGATCGAGGAGAGGTGGTCCCGTGGAGAGCGGCTGGAGAAAGTGATAGGAATTGGGTAGGGTTAATTGTGGACGTTGGGTCCGGTGGTGGCGATGGGGCTGTTGGAGATGTAAGTGGGCTTGGAGTTTGGTGGGCTTGAGAGGATATAATTTCTGGTGATGGGCTTGGGTTATAGGAAGGAGGAGAAAATTGTTGGACTGAAAGGTGTGGGCTGTAATTAGGGTGGGTATCGGCTAGAAGATGAAATTCGGGTGGAATGGTATCCGTGTCCCAAAGCGGCGGATACAGCTCGTCAGGTTCGAGTAGAAGAAATTGTGGTGGATTGCAGCGATGACCCGGATAATATTTCTCCGGAAAGCACAAGCCTTGGCTACGGCGGGTTTGAACTTCGGCCGGTGTTAAGCGGCGGACGGGGATACCAGAATTGGGTTTTGGGGATTTGGTAAAAGAGCTGGTGGGTTGGAAGTGGGTGTTTTACGATAATTGTAGGATGGGTTAAACGGGGGTTTGTTGGGAACGGTTCGTTTGTTGGCGGAGAGTTTGTCTTCGACGAGCTTCGCGAGACCGTAAGTTTGGTGGAGGGATGTGGGATTGTAGATGATGATTCCTTGTTGAATGTCGGGGCGTACACCCGAAATGAAGCAATTCAACAGTGAGTTTTGTGATAAATCAGTAACACAATTGCTGAGGCGTTCAAACTCGGTTTGGTAAATCGCAACGGTACCATCTTGTTTAACCTTAAACAAGGTGGCTTGATGATTGGTAAATGTGGATGGACCGAAACGTAATTCGAGCGAACGTGTGAATGTGCGCCAATCACCCAAGAAATTATTGTTATGCATATACTTGTACTAACTTAAAGCTTCACTTTGAAAGTGAAATGAAGCAAGTGCGACACGTTGTTCGGGTGGGATATTGTAGAATGTGAGGTAGTGTTCGGCTTGAAAAAGCCAATTCAATGGTTGAGTACCATCGAATGTAGGCAGCAATATCTTAGGGGATTTATGGACATGGTTATTGGGTGATGTAGGAGGCGGGTTTTGGGTTGGTGGTTTGTTGGACGGGGAGGCTTGGGAAATGGTGGTGATGAAATTGGATTGTTGTTCGTATTGGGTAGCGAGTTGTTTGGAGATGATATTGAGTTGGGATTGGGACAAATTTTGGGCGGCTAGGACTTTTTCGGTGGTGTTGTTGAGTTTGTTTAGTGATTCCACCATGGCAACCATGGTGTCCTCGAGGGTCGGTGGTTCGCGGCGGGGAGGCATGAAGAAGCAATGAAAGCACCAATGATAGACGCTAATTCGAGCTAGCGATACTCCTAAGAACAAGTAGGAAGAGAAGAGCCTTTTGGCACAATTTTCAGAATGATTTCTTAAACAAACAATTACAATATTTATAATGCAAACTATCTACCCATGATCTCCATATAGGAGCTAATAAGGCATAAATTTGTAATGACTGTATTGATTATATATTATAGTCTTTCCTTATGTATAGCCAGATCTTAGGAGTAATTGTATCTCATTTCAATGTGTACGTTTATGTATTACTCTATAAAGGAAACATATTCCCTTCATCTTTTGGTAAGGGGTTTGACCATTTCTTTTGTCATGGTATCAGCATAGTATTCTTCACTCAAAAATAAATTCTTTTCCTGGCTCCTTTCTCAACCAAATTGGCAGTGATAAAGTTTTCATATTCTTT
This sequence comes from Calendula officinalis, assembly GCA_963853835.1. Lineage (NCBI taxonomy): Eukaryota > Viridiplantae > Streptophyta > Magnoliopsida > Asterales > Asteraceae > Calendula > Calendula officinalis. The sequence continues at coordinate 65,975,428 of OY970820.1, read as the reverse complement.
TCCAAAAATTATTACTTTCTATACCAAATTAATTCCTTTCGTCTCTTTTCTCCCTTTCGAATTCCTCACCCAAAGAAATAAATTACTCTTGTTTTCCTCCTCTTCCATTCAATTTAATAATGGTAGGCTTTACATCAAACGATGATTCAAGGTTGTCCATGAACACTTTGTTGTTGGAATTATGTGCACTGTTAGTCAACCTATGATGATACATCCAAACCTACGAAACACTTAAGGGTCACATCGGTGAGTACATGTAATACGAGCAAGATATGCAATGACACTACGAAGAGGAATTATTCATAATAGTCATTATGAATCAGTTAAGTATTAAGTTAAGTTTAACTTATTACTGGATTAGGTTAACTAACTAATTAATACAAGTATTTGTACATTTATCAGTTGAGTAGATATACAATGTGTTAATTATATATTATCCATGATACGATTTAAAGCCATTAAATCATATAGTGATTGGATAATATTATTGTCTAATTAATTGTTAAAGGTATAAAACACAAGTATATATATTTCGTGTATATGGGTACCGAAATATATAAGTGTATAATTAAGTGTGACAATAATAACTAGTAAAACTATAAGGGATTAAAGTGTAAGAGGATATGTTTAATTAAGAGACAAATCTTAATTAAACTAGAAGGACTTAAATGAAACTTATTCTATTATATATAGAAGGCTTAAGGTTTCATTTAAACCTAATCATTCACTTCCTTGTACCCTTACACGAAATCCCCTCCCTCCCTCTTTGTTTCGATCGGCCAAGCACACCCAAGAACACAAGCTTGTGTTCTTCATGTTCTTCGTGTTCTTCGTTCGTTCTTCGTGTTCTTCGAGTTTCGAAGAACAAGTTCATTGCTTAGATCAACTAGAAGGTCGCTCTATTTGTTTATCATCAGTGGAATATCTTAAGCAAGCAATAAGGTATGTTTCTCCCTTCTCCCCTCTTGGACGAATTCGACAAAAGATCCCTAGGGTTCTTTGGTTGATGGTCGAATGAACCACACAAGCATTGTCTGTGTTCGAGTTCTTCATACAAGGTTTCTTTCTTGTTAATCAAGTTTGATTTCCAAGGTCCCATAATCCTTTAGGGTTTAAGGATTAGGTTTAATCCCAGTTCCGCTTTTTGGGATTGAATCAGCTAGTTGGTTTTAACCGGTCAAGAACACCATCATGTTCTTACCAGTATGGTTCGAACCAAGCACTAGGTGGTCGACCCAATAGGTTGATCAGTGTTATGAAACCCTTCAGGGGTATCAGAGCGATGGTTTAGAAATCTCAACAAGATTAACAAAGTTTTTTTTTGTTTGTTTAATTTCCAGGTTTTATTTTTTAATCCTCATAGATTTCGAATGAGGGTAAAGAACCTTAGACCAAGAATGTTAAACAATTTAGTTTAATTGGTCATAAGGTTTCTAAACCCTAGTAATTTCGAAATCATGAAAGAACCCTAGGACCAAGAACATTAAACTAGTTTAGTTTAATTGGTCAAAAAGCTTATTTCCCTAACCCTGGAAATTTCGAAATATGTAAGAACCCTAGGATCAAGAATATCAAAGTGTTTGGTCAAAAGGATTCTTTCCTTATTACTTGATTTTCGAAATCTAGGACCAAGTATGTTAAACCAAGGTTTAATTGGTCAAAAAAGATTCTTTCCTTTTCCTCCCTATATTTCGAAAATTAGGAGGATACTTGGACACCAAGTTTGTTAAACTAGCTTAGTTCAATTGGTGGAAAAGTTTCTTAGGCATAAGGAAAATTTTCGAAAACCCTAGATGTAATCTAGGACCAAGTACATTAAACTAGTTTAGTTTAATTGGTTAATAGGATTAATCAAGAACATAATCTAGAACCTATAAAATTAAACAAGTTTATGTTTAATAAGGTTTAATTATTGTTTTAATGAATTTATTAAAGCTAGTTCTATTAAATCTAGAAATCTAGACAAAGTCTTGTTTAGAAGATTTAAATGAGTAAGTTTAAATAAAATTATTAAAGTTATAATCTATCATAGAATTTAAACAATTGTTTGAATAGGATAAATTAGGATTAATCTTTAACTAAGATGTGTTAAGGGTTTAATTAATTAAATTTAATTAAGGACAAAAGAGAAGTGTTAATTTTAAAGTCTTAAAATTAACAAGATGTATTTATATTATATATATAATTTTCGTAAATTTTTAAATATTTAAAAGTGATTTTAAAAGATAAAATAGTTTGTTCGTATTTTAATTAGTCTAAGTTAAAATACACATGTACAAATTAGGTGTAATATTCTTTCAAGAATGTTATAAGGTTTTAAAGTTATAAATTATATACGTCTATATATTTAAATACAAATATAAAATGGAACATTAAATATATATGTCATTTCGATCATTTAAGGTGTAATATTAAATAACTAGAAATTTGTATTAAGTTATAATTAAACTAGAAATGTAAAAAGTTGTAAACAACTAAAAATTGTACAAAGTAAAGTTTTATTATAATTAGATAATAGTACGAAAGTTATAAATATTAGATTGAATAAAGTTATAAGTAATTATAACTAGTTACTTATACAAAGTATATTACGAGATACGTAAAGTACTAGATTAATGATCAAAGGGTTAAATAACATAGGAAATTTAAGAACCTATATTTAACTAAGTCTAAGTTGAATATAAGAATGGTTCAAACAAACTAAGATTATTATATATAGTTTTTGTATAATAAGATTATTAGTGTTCACCAAGTTCAAACTAGTGATTGTATTCATGCTCAAATTCCATCATGGTTGTTGGAATTAGTGGGAGCTACACAAGAAAATCACAAAGTTTATAAATGTGTCCCTAGGACATATTTTGGAGAATCTAATAAGTAAATGTTTAATTTTATTATTAAACATAGAAAAACTAGTTATGTTAAATTAGAGTTATGACTTGTGTTCGTAAGTCATAAAGAATTAAAATCTCTATTTTAAAGTTTAATATAGGGTTTAAAGTTATTCATGTAAATAAAACAAGTACGTTTTATTAAGAAAAAGGTTTTTCACAAAACTTAGTAATATCTTTTGTACACCTCGTTTTAAGGTATACAAAGTAAAATCGAACAAATTTAAAACTTAGAGTTTTAAAGGTAATTTTAGAAAGACGTCTTGTGGAATTAAGTACACAAATCCCAAGTTTTAAAATTAAGGATTAAAATTGGAATAAGGTTTAAGTTTAGTTTAGACTTAAACAAACCCAAGAAAAATCTTAGATCGAAGTACTATCCATCTAATGGAACACCTCACTTGTTAAACGATATTCATATTGTAAGGATAAAGATCCTTAGATATGTATTCAAAACATTGCGAGTGTTAGGATGAGTAAGAATCTGTGATAATCAGGAGTCCCGGCGCAGAGCATCGCATTGTCTTAGATGGTCTGATCTACTTTGGTGATAATCGGGAGTCCTGGCCCAAAAAGTACTTGAGTAGAACAAACATACTAGACTTTATTGCAACTTAGAAATGTACGATTAAATTCGTACAAGGATGTAATAAGTTATAAGTCTAAAGATTCTACACCCCCTAGGAATCGTGTCAAGTCTTGATACGATTGGTAAGGATGTTACCTACCAGAAACAGCATGTCTCATCGGGAAGTGCCCAAACCTTGCGTCGAAAATGTGATATATGGATCCTAGGGCTAAGATATTAATTATGGGTTTATAATAAATTTTAGAGAATGTTTATTGATGATTACTAATTATACTGGGTTTGATTTGTAGATGGCAGCAACAACAACAACGACAAGTACCAACAATATCTCACTTCGCTCGATCCTCGAAAAGGACAAGTTGACTGGGTTAAACTTTCTCAATTGGGAGCGTAATCTTCGTATTGTGCTCAGGCATGAGAGAAAGTGGTATGTCTTGGAGAGTGCAGTACCAAATGTCCATGCCGCAAATGCCCGAGCTGAAACGAGGCAAGCTTATGATAAGCATGTCAGTGATGCACTCGATGTGAGCTGTCTGATGCTCGCCACTATGAGTCCCGAGCTACAAGCATGACTTATGGATGTGCCTGCGTTTGAGATGATCCAGCAACTTAGGGATTCATTTCAAGAGCATGCTCGCGCTGAGAGGTTTGACATCAATCGAGCCTTCAACTCGCGGAAGATGGTCAAAGGAACACCGGTGAGTGCCCACGTCATGAAAATGAAAGGGCACATGGATCACATCGCTAGACTTGATCACCCTATTTCGTTGTAGATGGCAATGGACACTATACTCAATTCGTTGTATGATGACTACAAGCCTTTTGTGGTCAACTACAACATGTATAATATGGAGAAATCCATTGTTGAGCTACATTCTGTGCTCAAGACAGCTAAGTTGAGTTTGGGATCAAAGTCTAAAGATGTTCTGATCATCGGTAATAGCGGTGGCAATGGGAAGAAGAAGCGAAACAGGCATGGTCGGAAGGGTAAGACCAATCCCAACCAAACAATGCCAAATCGTAAAAGTGTCAATCATAAGGTCAAGAAGTCGAAGCCAAACACTGCGAGGACCGAGAATTGGTGCTTCAAATGTGGCAAGGCTTGAAGGAATTATGTGCACAGTTAGTCAACCTATGATGATACATCCATGCCTACGAAACACTTAAGGGTCACACCGGTGAGTACATGTAATACGAGCAAGTTATGCAACGATACTACGAAGAGGAATGATTCATAATAGTCATTATGAATCAGTTAAGTATTAAGTTAAGTTTAACTTATTACTAGATTAGTTAAACTAACTAATTAATACAAGTAGTTGTACATTTACTAGTTGAGTAAATATACAATGTGTTTAATTAAAGGTTATCCATGAAATGATTTAAAGCTATTAAATAATATAGTAATTGGATAATATTATTGTGTAAATTATATAAAGGTTATTATATAATTAACTATTAAAAGTATAAATACAAATCTACATATTTCGTGTATATGGGTACCGAAATTATAGTGTGTTAATACTAGACATTTGATAGTTAAGTGCAATGATAATAAACTAGTTAAACTATAAGGGATGGAAGTGTAAAAGGATAAGTTTAATTAAAAGATTAATCTTAATTAAACTAGAAGGGCCCTAAGTGAAAGTCCATCTATTATAAATAGAAGACTTAGGCATCACTTATTAGGTTACACCTACACAAGCCGAAACCCTTGCCCCTTTACCCCATTCGGCCGAAACAAGAACACTATCACTTGGTGTTCTTCGTTCTTCGTGTTCTTCGAGTTTCGAAGATCCAAGATCGTTGCAAGTGATCATCTAAAGGATCGTTCATCGTGTTCATCATCAGTGGACTTATCTTAAGCATTAACCTAAGGTATGATTCATGGAACACTCCTTCTTCATCTCCTCTTGTTCGAAGTCGAATCAAGAACCCTAGGGTTCTTGGTAGTAGTCGACGAACACACAAGTATGTGTGTGTTCGAGTTCTTCGTACAAGGTTTCTTTCTTGTTAACCTAATCTAGTTCTCCAACATCCCAATCCTTTAGGGTTTAAGGATTAGGTTTAATCCCAGTTCCGCATTTAGGGATTAAATCAACTAGTTGGTTTTAACCGGTCAAGAACAAGTTTATGTTCTTGGTCAGTATGGTCGAACCAAGCATACTAGGAGGTTGACCCAAGTGGTCGATCAGTGTTATGTGAAACCCTACAGTGGTATCAGAGCGTTGGTTTAGAGATCTAGACTAGATTAACAAAGATTGTTTGTTTACTTTAATTTTAAGTTTTTTTTTTTGTTTCAAGTATTTTTCTTCTTCTTCATAAATTTCGAAAAAGGGAAGAACCCTAGGACCAAGAACATTAAACTAGTCTAAGTTTAATTGGTCAAGAAGGTTTCTAGAAAACCCTAGCAAATTTTCGAAAATCATATAAAGAACCCTAGGATCAAGTATATTAAACAAGATATGTTTAATTGATCAAAAGGATTCTTTCCATAATCCCTTGAATTTTTCGTGACTTAGGAAAACCCTAGGATCAAGTATGTTAAACAAGATTTGTTTAATTGATCAAAAAGATTCTTTCCTAATCCCTTAAAATTTTCGAAAATCTAGAGGAATACTTGGACACCAAGTTTATTAAACTAGCCTAGTTTAATTGGTGGAAAAGTTTCCTAGCCTTAAGAATTTCGAAACCCTAAAGAACCCTAGAACATTAAACTAGTTTAAGTTTAATAGTTTAAAAGTATTAATTAGGATAATAATCTAAAACCTAGTTAATTAGACAAGTTTATGTCTAAAAGGTTTAATTATTATTTTGATAGATTTATTAAAAGCTAGTTCTTTAAACCTAGTAATTTAGACAAAGTTTTATTATCTATAAGGTTTAATTTAAAAAAGGTTTAAATAAATTTATTAAAAGTTATAATCTATCTTAGAATTTAAACAAAGTTCATTGTTTAAAAGGATTGATTAAAATTAGTCTTTTAATGAAAAAATAATATCTTTGATCAAGAAAGTCAAAACCCTAGTTTTGATTGGTCAAAGAACAAGATTAGGGTTCATCTAAATTAATTTAGGGAATTGATAAAGATGATGTTAATTTTTAAGTTCTAAAGTTAACAAGGTGTATTTATGTATTTATATGTATGTATTTAATTTTTCAGAATTTTTAATAATTAGGTAAAATTGAATTTTAAAATATATAATAAGTTTATACGTATTTTAATTAGTTTAAGTTAAAATACACATGTATAAACTAGATGTAATATTCTTATAAGAATGTTACAAGTTTATTATAAAATATACATATATACGAATACATTAAAATACAAGATAAAATGGAACAATTAAAAAGGGTAATGTTATTTTGATCTTTAAGGATAATATTATAATTAGTTATTGTATAAGTTATAATATAATTAAAACTAGAAAGTACAAAGTTATGATTTCATTATAACTAGAAATTGTACAAGTTGAAATTATATGATTAACTAGAAATATACAAAGTTATATATATTGAAATGCATAAAGTTATAAGTTATTATAACTAGTTAATTATACAAGTATAGTATAAGTATTTTACAAGTCATGTAATATACTAGATTAATGATCAAGTATAAATAACCAGAATCTATATTTAACTAGTTCAAGTTGAATATAAGAAAGGTTTAAACAAACTAAAAATTATTATATATAGTCTTTATATAATAAGTTTGTTAGTTTCACCAAGTATAAACCGGTGATTGTGTTAGCTTAAGTTTCATAATGGTTGTTGAAGCTAGTGGAAGCTACACAAGAAAAAAAATCACAAAGTTTGTAAGTGTGTCGTTAAGACATAAGTCTTGGTCGAATCTAATAAGTTAAAACAAATGTTTAATTTCATTATTCACTAGATGTGTTAAACTAGATTTATGATTCAAGTTTATGAATTATAATAGATTTAAAAGTTTAACATAAGTTTATAAGTTTTTCAAGTAATATAAAACAAGTAAGTTTTATTAGAACTAAGGTTTTTCACAAAACCTAGTAAAACGTTTTGTACACCTCGTTTTAGGTATACAAGTAAAATCGTGCAAATTCTTGAAACTATAAGTTTTAAAGAATAGTTCTTAAGTATTAAAAAGGTGTCTTGTAGAACTATTCAATTCACAAGTCACACATTTTAAACAAGGATTAAGATTGGAACAAAAGTTTAAGTTTTGTTTAAGACACAAACAAACCCAAGAAAATCTTAGATTTAAGTACTATCCAGCTAATGGAACACCTCACTTGTTAAATGATATTCATATTGTAAAGATAAAGAACCTTAGATATGGATTCAAATCATTGCGAGTGTTAGGGTGCGTAAGGTTCTGTGATAATCGGGAGTCCCGGCGCAGAGCATCGCACTGTTTTAGATGGCTTGATCTACTTTGGTGATAATCAGGAGTCCCGGCCCAAAAAGTACTTGGGTAGAATAAACATACTAGACTTTATTACTAACTTAGAAATGTTAAATTAGATTGTAGAAAGTTGTAATAAGTTATAAGTCTAAAGATTCTACGACCCCTAGGAATCGTGTCAAGTCTTGATACGATCGGTAAGGAAGTTACCTACCAGAAACATCATGTCTCGTCGGGAAGTGCCCAAACCTTGCGGCGAGAATGTGATATATGGATCCTAGGCCTAAAATATAAATTATGGGTTTATAATATATTTTAGAGAATGTTTAATGATGATTACTAATTAAACTGGGTTTAATTTGTAGATGGCAGCAACAAACGTGATTGCGACAACAAGTACCAACAATCTCTCACTTCGCTCAATCCTCGAAAAAGACAAGTTGACTAGGTCAAACTTTCTCAACTGGGAGGGCAATCTTCGTATTGTGCTCAGGCATGAGAGAAAGTGGTATGTCTTGGAGAGAGCAGTACCAAACACCCATGCTGTTAATGCCAGAGCTGAAACGAGGCAAACTTATGATAAGCATGTCAGTGATGCACTCGATGTGAGTTGTCTAATGCTCGCCACCATGAGTCCTGAGTTACAAGCGGGAGTTATGGATGTGCCTGCATTTGAGATGATCCAGCAACTTAGGGATTCATTTCAAGAGCAAGCTCGCACTGAGATGTTTGACATCAATCGAGCCTTCAACTCTTGCAAGATGGTCAAAGGAACGCCAGTGAGTGCCCACGTCATGAAAATGAAAGGACACATGGATCACCTCGCTAGACTTGGTCACCCCATACCGTTGCAAATGGCAACAGATACTATACTCAACTCGTTGTCTGATGACTACAAGTCTTTTGTGGTCAACTACAACATGCATAATATGGAGAAATCCATTGCTGAGCTACATTCCATGCTCAAGACAGCTGAGTTAAGTCTGGGGACCAAATCTAAGGACGTTCTCTTGATCGGTAACGGCGGTGGCGGTGGGAAGAAGAGAAAAGGGCACGGTGGTAAAGGAAAGGGTAAAACCTATCCTAACCAAGGAGTGCCAAATGGTATAGGTGTCAAACAAAAGGTCAAGAAGGTTAAGCCTAACACTGCGAGGACCGAGAACCGGTGCTTCAAGTGTGGTGAGGCTAGGCATTGGAAAAGGAATTGTCCAAAGGGTGCAAGTGGTAGTGGAGGAAACGCAAGTTCCTCAGGTAACACAACCACACTTCTTAATCACTTTTAGATACTTGTAAAGTACGTTACGAGTAATCTAACTTTTGCAATCGTTTATTGCATGAGGAGATGGAAAGTGATAGTGACCGGCATGAGATGGTGATGATCCCACGAAGCACCAAGTTTTATAATTCAGTATTTTGTGGATTCGTTTTAAACGATTTTACTTTATTGTTTGAATAATTTTATTTTTGTTAAAACAAGTTTTATTTTGGTTTTAATTAAATTTCGAATCCATGGTTGAATTGTATGGTGTGCATGTGTGATAATTACACTAGTCAAGGTTTATGACTAGATTGTAAGTCAAGTTTTGATTTACTTATATTTCATGGTTTATATATATTTGTTTGATTGTTGTATAAATAATGTCTTGATAGCTCAAGGTATTTAGATACTAGTGTGACAACTCGATATTTCTGGTATGTAACTTCATTTCATTTCTAGAACTTTCCTTATTTAGAAAGTTTCTATTTTTAGACATTTCTATTTTTTACATCCTAATACACAATAAACTTATATATTTTTTTTACACCATACATTAGTGTTTGATTATTTTAGTCAACACAAACATTATTACTTTCTTATGGTAACACATTGAGCTTAAAACATTTCTAAAATGGTAACTTTTACCGGTTAAACAATAAACGTAACAAACTAATATAAACGTGACTCGAATGTACGAACCATCTAACCCGACACCAAGGTTTGACCGACCACCAATGTGTCCGGCCTCCCCTTTGCTCGATCATACCCATTCGGCCGAACCACCTAGGGTGGTGAGGTTTATCCTTATTGCTTCTAGAGCTTATCCTTATCTTCATGTTTAAAAGAGTTCTAATCCTAGTATGACTCTTCCACCTTAACCTAGTTCCCCTACTATATAAACTCCTCATTCTCCATCCCTAAAACCCTACTGATTTCCTTCTATTCGGCCGAGAGAAAACCCCAACACCCCCTTGTTCGTTCGTTTCCGATCGCAAGCAACCCCAAGCATCTCCCTTCGGTATCTTTCCATTCGACCTAAGGTATGAACCCTAAACTCGTGATTTCTACTTGCTTAATCCTTGTGCATCTGCTGTTTCGAACCCGAGACCATGGCCCTAGGCCATATGGTCTCGGTTAGTCTATATAGTCGAACACATGCATGTACTCATCCGATCGGGTGCGTGTGTGTGATTATGGCTTGTTTTGTTGCTAGATCCGTATGTTAGAACCCTAGATCTCGAACCATGACATCTAAAACCCTAGATCTAGAACCATAGATTCGAACTATGACCGATCTAGACACCTAAAACCGGACCTAGACTCGATCTAGACCAAACTAGAACCGAACCATTAGGGTTTCGGCCTAGCCGGCCAACCCTAACCGAACCACTACCAAACCGAGCCTAGTTTGACCTAGATTGACCAAATTTGACTTTTGTTGACCGAATTGTATCCTAGACTAAACCCTAGCCGAAATTTAGAACCCCAATGTTGACTATCGTTGACTAATTTTGACCAATGTTGACCCATAAGTCAAACCGGGTCAAGGTCGGATCTTGACCAAACCGATCAACCCAAACCCGAATACCTAATCGGGCCAAGGCCAGTACTTGGCCCATATCGATCTCCCTTAGTCCATCGGGCCCAAACTTTAGTTGGCCCATTAGTAATCAAGCCCATTTGGACCAAAGCCCAAACCTTTGGCCCACGTATACCCAAACAAAACCCAATTGGGCCAAGCCCAATCCATGGCCCAATCTAATTGGACCTAAGCCCAATAAGAGGCCCAAGTGGCCCAACCTAGTGGTCCATTAAGCCCATTAGGCCCAATTGGCCCAATCTAGGCCCAAAAAGCCTAAACAAAGCCCATTTCATTTCATTTCATTTCATTTCGAAGCCCATTTCATTTCATTTCATTTCGGCCCATTAAGGCCCAATGATCCAAGTTCATTCGATGTCACAAAACGTAAAACATAACATTAATTGCATATCATTTAACTCATATCGTATATAGAATCGCCTGTATTAGCTTAGTCTAATCATTAGTTAAATCATTTAGGAAGCTAGGAGTCTCTGAAGGATTCCTCTAAAGGATATGAAGGTGCTATTGCTATCATCCACTGGATTGAGAAGGTGGAATCCATTTTCAGTGTCATCCAATGTGCCCCTGAGAATATGGCGAAGTTTGCTGCTAGTACCTTGTCCAAGGAAGCGTTGTCCTGGTGGAATTCTCAAGTGCAAGTGTTAGGTCATGCTAATACTGATGCTATGACCTGGGATACGTTCAAGAATCAGTTAACTCAAAAGTTTTGTCCAAGGAGAGAGCTACAAAAAGTTGAAGTGGAACTATGGAATCTGTCCATGGTTGGATCTGATATTGTTACCTACACGACTAAGTTCCAAGAACTCGCTCGTCTCGTTCCTCATATGGTTTCCCCAGAATTCAAGCGTATTGAGAGGTATCTTCAAGGTCATCATGATCTTATTCGTACTCATGTTATTGCTTCTGAACCGACAACATTCGAAGATGCTGTGAATCGTGCAACAAGATTGACTGATGATGCAATGAGAAGTGGATCGTTCAAAGACAGGCTAGTTGTGTCTATCAAGTCCTCTGAAAATGTGAGCAATGAAAATGGGAAGCGTTCCTACGACAACAAGCGTGTTCACAAAGGGAACAAGTATCAAAAGACTAAGAATTATGCTGCGTCTAGTAAGAACAACAGTCAGTCTAATTCGGATTCTAAGTCATATGCTGGAAGCAAGCCTATGTGTAACAGGTGTAACTGGCATCATGATGGTCAGTGTGAGAAGTACTTCAAGTGTGACCGCTGGGGTCATAATTTCAAAAAGTGTTCGTCCAACAATCCTCCTAAGAATCCTGTCGTGCAGTGGAACTGGAGGATATGAGCAGTGGGATTGTCGTGAGCCATGATTAAAACATTAAGTTTACTAACAATCATTTCATTTCAAAACAATTTCTATTTTAGGAAACATACTATTTTTGGAAACTTTCTACTTTTGGAAAGTGAAACAATCTTTAATTTTTCGTTATTGCGTGGTTGTTTGTTTACTTAATTTTTGCTATGTCATCAAGAAAGTTACACCCTCGTTTTTCCGCAAAACATTTTAAATGAAGTAAAACTCATTTTTGGCGGGGTGTGACAACTAGTAATTAGAAAGTTTTTCTATTGAAAGTATTTAAGAGTTTTATGGAAGCATAAGGTTCAAGAGTTATTGAACTTAGTTAAAACATCTTAAGTAATAGTCATTACTTATGATAGAAAGTTTTAAAGTATTAGTATTAATATAGTGTGATTATATTGGATATAATAAAGATAGACTTTAAGAGTATTATTACAAGTCTTTTATACTTGTAGTAAAGGATTTAATGAAGTCATAATTCCCTAATAGGAATAATTGGATATTCGCATAATCCAAGTAAAATGACTTAGACATTAAACGACTCTTAAAAGGGACAAACTATATTAAAAGTATTTAAGAATTAAAAGGTATTATTGCAATTCTTTTATACTTGTAATAAATACAATATTTAATCAAGTCATAATTCCCTGATAGGAATAATGGATATTTGACAAATCCAAGTGATGACTTAGGCATTAAATAAGGTTCTTAAAAATACTAATGTGTTTTAAGAATTGGAAGTATCGTTTCAAGTGTTTCATACTTGTTAGATACAGTAATCAATGAAGATCATAATTCCCTAAATAGGAATGTTGGATATTCGCAAATCCAAAGAATGATCTTAATTATAGAATTCTTAAAAGATTAAACTACAAGTTATTGACTAGGTCAAAGTAGTTTAAGAGATGCTTAAGTTCCATAAAAGTAAGTGGGAGCTAAGACCAACGTAATTCATTAAAGATGTTAGTGAATTCAGTAAGTTAGTAAGACATTAACAACAAGGTTTTACTAAGTCATTTGCCAAAGATTTATGAGAAATAATAAATGATCGTTGGCGTGATCACAAGTCTTGTGATTAATTATTGCATATCTAATAGGTAGTTAACCCTTCAGTGGATAACACAGTCATTTAACGAAATTTCTTTAACTAGTAAGAATATCTACAAATCAGGTAACTAAAAGAGGCTTTAGTTACAAGGTTAGTTTTATGAATTCAAGAAACCAAGCAGTTAATTTCCAATCCTCCTATGTTTACCGAATTACATAAAAGGCAAGACTAAAATATGTTCTAGATTGTTGCAAGAACAATATCTAGCAAAGGCAAAAGTAATAGTATTCCTAAATAATATCAAGATGTTGAGATGGTGGATGCTCAACCAGATCAAGAACAAGAAAAACCACATATACCTCAACTTGAATAGGATCTTGATGCTCCTCGTACTGCTCGAAGGGAGTCTGACAAAGTCTCGGGTATGAATTTCTATAATACTCTAAAGCATAAGTATATATATATATATATATATACATATATATATATATATATATATATATATATATATATATATATATATATATATATATATATATATATATATATATATATTCCTCGCGAGGACTGTGAGGACTCAAAAAAAAACTTTTAAAATGATCCAAAACAAACTTTTTTCAAAAAATTCCTTTTTTAAACATTAAAATCACTATGTATAAGATCCAAAAAAAAATTCCAAAAATGATCAAAAAAAAAATATATGGATCATAATAATGATCCACAAAAAAAATCTGGATCATTGTTATGATTCGCTAAAAAAAGTGGATCATAATTTTTTTTTTTTGAAATTTTTTTTTGTCAAATGTAGTAATAATCATGGTGGGTTATATATATTTTTTTCGGAATTTTTTGAAATTTTTATGAGGTGTCCTCGCGAGTCCTCACCGAAAAAAGAGTCCTCACAGGATCCCACTTCTCTATATATATATATATATATATATATATATCTCCCAAATAGAGACTTAGTATTGGCCAGTAACAACTCAATACTGACCAAAGTCTCAAACGATCTTTCCAAAATATATCCTATTATGGCCAACATAGTTAGCCCACTGCTGCTATGCAACATTCATACACTGAGTACTTAAATGATTATTGTCAGTCTACAGTTGTCTCAACATTTAAAGAGACAATGGTGGTTGATGTCATACTGACACTCACTGGTGCTGCTTGGCTTATATCCAACTTATTCTTGAGTTGGGTCACATGATTCAAGAAATGATCAAAAACCTTTTATGTTAGGACCCACGAGCCCCAATATTGTTAATAACATCGGTAAAGACAAGATCATATACGTCATATGATTATTCTTATTAAGCACAAACGTATAATATGTGTTCTTGGTTGCGGAATAACCAAGAGCACTCCACAAAGTGTTACATTTAGAATTGGGTTACCGGTGACCCACACAAATGATCAACGGGATCCAAAAGGATGAATAATAACTAAAGACTAAACCTCTATTTATAAGTGATAGAGGTTTTACAATTAACCCTATTTAAAATGTAACTCCCGATTCTAATTAAGTGTATCCCATGTTTAATGGGATTTATTGATTCCATCTCATGATTAAATGCATTGACTAATAAAGTGAATCATGGGAAATCATGCACTGATTGTGCATCTCGGTCCGTGAAGTCGGTATCACCTCATACTGACCAACTCGGTATGAGAAAAAGCTATACCGACTAACTCGGTATGAGTCGAGTTTCACTAAGCTTATTATATTATTAGAATTAAACATATGTATATTCCTTTGTTCATCAGATTCATAAAGTAATAGGTTTGACCGGGTTTTTACCCTAACAATCTCCCCCTATCTGATGATAACAAATGAATACGTTTAATTCTAATAAATAATAACGATCTTGTCTTGTATGGTCTTCTTTTTGAGATCTTTTCATATTCTTTATTCACTAAGTACTTCAAGAAAATATATGTGACATTAACTTTTTTCCCCCACAATCATTGACTCCTCCTCAAACTGTCCGGTATATTTGAGTTGAAATGAAACATATCCAAAGAATCATTCAACTAGTAGATTTCCTCAGTTTGAAACGATTCAAATGATTGTAAAATAATATGTAACATGTAACCACTTGAATAACTTAGCATGAACACTTTAGCTTCAAGAACTTTAGCTTCATATTAAGAGAAAATATATATCGCATTGAGTTTTTCTCCCCCTGAATCATATACTTTCACCTTAAACTGTTCGGTATATTTTATCTTTGACTTGAAACTCCCCAAAGAATCAATAAACTTATGAATTTCCTCAGTTTAAGATGATTTTATATGATTAAAAAGAGAAAAACATGTGAAATATACTCACTTGTAAAATTCAGCTTTCAGAATTTCGTTTCTATAATTTTGCAGCAACTTCAAAAAATCATATCTCCATGTAGACTCTTCTGATCATTATGAATTTTTTTACACAACTTACATATATATGTCTTCAACATCATATCCAAAAATCATATTGATCCAACGGCTGAAACAATCACAGCAGTCTCATACTGACAACTCAGTATGAGAAAGTCAGTATCAGAAAATCATCAACTTTGAAAATATGTATCTCTCAGTATACGTTTCTGATCCGTCTGAAATTTTGATACCGAGTACATGTATGTGTTATGGATATAATATCCAAAATTTATGAAGATCCAACGGTTAAAGAAGATACAATAGCCGTTTTAACACAGTTGTGCAGAATTAAAAACATACCATAAATATTCGTCAATAATCTTCAAAAATATATATCTCTCAATAAACGATTCCTTTTGAAGATCTAAACGGTGAAAACATTAAACACATTATGATGAACCTTCTGTCCAAATTTCACGCTTATTCGAAGGTTGAAGAAATATTTTATGTTTGGAACATGGCTGCCCAGAAAGTAAGGAATAAAAAGTAAAGAATCTGAATTTTTGCGCCATACATATCTCTCTACTAGAAACTCGAATTACAATTCTGAACGTTCAAATTGTGTATCTGTGTGTTGAGAACCTCCTGTTCAAATTCCACAAAGATTCGACCGTTACTGAAGGAGATCGGACAGTTCTTCTACCCGTGCGCAGAATATGACGAAAATTCTGCATTGTTCTTCTTTATGAAAAGACTTGATCTTCAATAATATATAGGGTTATAAGATCATCAAAGTTGTAGATAACTTTGAACCGCTCTGATACCAATTATTAGGATCCACGAACCCCGATATTGTTAATAACATCGGTAAAGACAAGATCATATACGTCATATGATTAATCTTATTAAGCACAAATGTATAATATGTGTTCTTGGTTGCGGAATAACCAAGAGCACTCCACAAAGTGTTACATTTAGAATTGGGTTACCGGTGATCCACACAAATGATCAATCGGGATCCAAAAGGATGAATGACAACTAAAGACTAAACCTCTATTTATAAGTGATAGAGGTTTTACAATTAACCATATTCAAAATGTAACTCCCGATTCTAATTTAGTGTATCACATGTTTAATGGGATTTATTGATTCCATCTCATGATTAAATGCATTGACTAATAAAGTGAATCATGGGAAATCATGCACCGATTATGCAGCTCGGTCCGTGAAGTCGGTATCACCTCATACTGACCAACTCGGTATGAGAAAAAGCTATACCGACTAACTCGGTATGAGTCGACTTTCACTAAGCTTATTATATTATTAGAATTAAACATATGTATATTCCTTTGTTCATCAGATTCATAAAGTTATAGGTTTGACCGGGTTTTTACCCTAACATTTTAAGCCACAAGAGTCAAAAATTTTCCATGGGTTTAAGCCACATTTCTGTTATCACTCTGATACCGAGTGAAACATTGAACATAACAAGAAGCACATCCCAGGCTTCGATTTCCCAAACCAAAACCTTTTAGTAAAAGTGACCTATCCTATACTGAGCTACTCAAATATTCACACTCACCTTTTACTAAAAACTTCTTACACATGCTATGCACAAGTCCACAATATTTCATCATGAACCAGATGAAATACAGACTTCAAAATTCTGTTTACATGATTATAGAATTAAACAACAAAACAATTCTATTTAATAAACCTTTCATTCTAACCAGTTTTATTTTTTTCTTTAGCACCATCTGCGTAGGGCATTCGAGCACAAGCCACTCAGTCTCAAAAAGTGCAAGGGGCTCTACAAACAATTTTAAATCAAATCCTGGCCATGCAGAACACTCAGAACACTATTCTGGCCAGGATGAATGAAATGAGTAATGAAATTGACTCGTTAAAGCAGTCAGTGGCACTACTTCAGCAACAACAACAACCTCCACCACCTCCACAGTCTCCACTTGGTGGAAACAATGAAGAAGATGAAGGAGGTGATGATACTGAGCCTAGGAGATCACCCTCAAATGCTAATACTGAGGGTGAACATGATGCTGCTACAAAGCTTATGCCCTCCCCCACACCTGATGATCAACAAGGGGACATAGGTGGTGATAAACCTCTTCCTTCCCCATCCAATGATAACAATAAGGGGGAGAAGAGACAAAGAGAAGACGAGGTTGATCAACCTGAGCCATCTGCTCAGGGGGAGAAAAATAAGGAAACTAAATGAAGATCAACCTCCACAGCAACAACAACAACATCAGCAAACTCCTCATACTGAACCACTTCGTTTTCAGTATGAGAGAAGAAGACAAAGAGGGAGGTCAGTACTGCATCAACTTGAAGAATCTGAGCCAACTACTCAGGGGGAGTCTAATACTGACCAACCTCAACAGGTTGACACTGAGCCACCTGCTCAGGAAGTGAACAACCTGCAGATTGTGGTATACAGACCATTTGTCTGGCCTATAGCTGATGATGAAGATGAAGAACATCAAGTGCCATCTCAGAACTTTCTCAACTTTGCACTGGATGTAGCAAACAAAGAAAGCTCTTCATCATCATCCTCCGATGATGAAGAGCCTCCAAGACAACAAAGAGTTTTGGGTCGCAAGGTTAGTATGTACAAATCGAATAAATAAAAGATACTAAGTTTTAGAGTAAATTACACAAATGGTCCTTAAGGTTTGTACCATATTACATATTTGGTCATTTAGTTTCATAAATTACACTGCTAGTCCTTATTTCTGAAACTATTGACACGTTTGGTATGATCGCGTGTGATGCACGGGGGTAAATTTGTCCTTTTCCCTTCACCAATTTGAAACTCATAAAAACCCGTTTATTTAACGGGAAATGTTAACGTCTGTTTAGGTAAAGGACCAAACGTGTCAATAGTTTCAATAATAAGGACTACTGGTGTAATTTATGAAACTAAAGGACCAGATATGTAATATGATACAAACTACAAACCTAAAGGACCATAAGACCATTTGTGTAATCATGAAAGTTACACCCTTGTTCTTCCGCAAAATATTTTAAATGACTTAAAACTCATTTTTGGCGGGGTGTGACACCAGCCCTCGATCGCCGAACACGCAGGGGTTCACGAGCCTCTTCTTACGATCGCTACACTCGAATAAATCACACTCGAGTGCCACCACAACGACTACCACTTCCGGCTGGATTTTTCTTGTTAATTGCTGGAGGTTGACGCACAAACAAACAAAAGGCTCAATTGAAATTCAATGTACCAACCATGCATGAACCTATTTACAAACTCTCATGTGCGTGGCTTCTCTTCACCGACTCAAAATAAATTTCTAGCCAAAAGAAATAGTGACTCAAATTAAAAGAATGGTCGATGATCACCTTCTCCTTGATTGGTCGAATTATCCCAATACACCGAGTGCAATTTGTGTTATTTCTTGGGTGCGTTCTTGACACCTATCGCCACTGAAATCGTCGACATAGGGTTGGGGATTATTTTTTTTTTTTTTTTTGAAACGGTCAATGGAATGGGTAAAAAGAAAAGAGGAAGAAATCCCTAAGTTTCTATATATCACCAACTCTATCATAAGGCTCCAAGCCCACTCGCTAGCCCGACATAGTTCGGCCCTTGGCCTTTGGCCGGCCCGACTCGAAATAAAATAACACAACCCAACTCTTACTGTTAACTAACTTGTCAAAAACCGAGACACACTCGCGAATAATAAAACGTCTCACTTAATAATAAAAACGTCTAACACTATATAATTAATTGACCGGTTAATTATTTAAAATTTAAATATACAACTAAACTAATATAATTTAATTACTAACGTCAAATAATATGAACATTCTAACGACAGATCATCTAAATAATACGAACTGACTAACTATAAATAATAAAACGTGATTAAAATAAGATTATTTAATTCATACAAATTTCGGGGCGTTATAGACGTCTCGCTCATTCATTATAAATATATAAAAACGCACACCATTTATCATATATTGATTAAAGTAGAGTTTTAAAATAATGTGTTTATTGTTTGATTGAGTTATAAAGCTCGATAAAGTGTGTTCAACTCCCATTCTACACAAATTTGGGACCTTCCGTGTAATTTACTCATTTTTTAAGAGAGTTAATGACGAGTTCTTAGTAAATAATTATGATTAAAATATAACTAGCAGGGTACCCGCGCACTGCGATGACGGGTATCCGCATTTATATTTTGCGACGAACAAATATTGTTCGATTACATTTTTTTTTCTAACAACAGCCAAATGATAATTTAAAATAATACAAACTCAAATCCAGAAACCACCAAAGATCAAGTTTAGATTAATAACTACCGAATCAAATCAACTTAAAGGTTATATTTATTTGGGGCTGCAATAAAGCAAAGGAAACAACCAACTGAAGTGGTTAACACGTACGTCTTACTCGCAAATGGCCACGGGTTCGATTCCCGTATGTCGTGTTTTAATATTTTGTCTTGTTTAAGAGATTTACCAAAGTAGAAAGGGGAAATTAAAACCTTTTATTTGTGGTAGGTCTAAACGCTTTATTATTAGTAAAGATAAAGATGGGGCGTTTCAGCTATGTTGAAGTAAAAGGTTATATGTATTAGTTGCTGGGATAAAGCAAAGTATCAAGTAGATGAAGTGGTTAACACACAATCCTAACTCCCAGATGGTCTTGGGTTCGAATTCCTTAAGCAATATTTTTTTTATTTTGTATTGTTTAAGATGTTTCCCAAAGTAGAAATGTAAGATTAAGACCTTCTAATATTAGAAGGCCTAAATGTATTAAGAGTATCACAAATAAGTGATACACTTTCTATAAATGAGTGTTTCATAATAAGTGATACACTTCAAAAGTTACTTTATTTGACAAAATGTGGGACCCAACATCCACTAACTATCCATTTTAATAAAGTCAAATTACTCTTGTACTCTTACTTTTACTTTTAAAACTCATTGATATCGCATTATCCAAAAAAAGTGGGACTCATCATTCATTAACAATCTACTTTATTATATTTTAACTCATACTTTAATCATTTGCTTCAATATTCATGAAAGCTCAAATGTATCACTTATTGTGATACGGCGGAAGTATTATTTTACTAAGTAGCTACATCAAATTAGAGAAGTGAGAAGTAGGCATGTGCAAATTAGATCGAGAACCGACCGGGACTGCAAAACCAAACCCTATGAACTGAGCTATATCAGTTTGATTTTTGGTTCTAATTTTTATACAAAATCGGTTCTTGGTGTCACACCCCGCCAAAAATGAGTTTTACTTCATTTAAAATGTTTTGCGGAAGAACGGAGGTGTAACGTTCATGATTACATAGCAAAAATTTAGTAAACAAACAACCACGTAAATAACATAACGAGAATTGTTTACCTTCTAAAAATGGAAAGTTTCTAAAAATAGTAGTTACTAAAAATAGTAAGTTTTAAAAATGAAGTGATTGTTCGTAAACTTAAATGTTCATTCATGGCTCACGACAATCCACTGCTCATATCCTCCAGTCTCACTGTGCACCTAATCACCTGGAAAAACATAAGTAAAAGGGGGTCAACAAATAATGTTAAGTGAATCCACAGGATTATAGTAAAAGGTAAAGTAAACTATTTTGCTACCCAAAATGTTTATTAAGAAAATGGTTTATGACTGAAAATGTATAAAGTTCAACACTCATATGATATGAGTAGTAAGTATGAAATGTTTAGCGTAGTTGTAGAATATCTACAATTACTAGTTATGTTTATGAAAAAGTGTTAAACAAATTGCTATGTTTGACATCGCATGAACTGTTATCCCCAACAGGTAGCTAGTCTATTGAGTTAATATATCAACCCCTAAGTCAACAATCAACACTTCAACTCCATTATGTTATCGTTATTTTATGGATTGACACTCCCGGAGATGTCTTGGATAAACCAAGTAATGATCTAACGTTCGATGGGAGGATGAGTGTCAGCCAATAGTACTATGTGCATATCCAATGTCTAGATCCACTAGTTAATGATTGCTGGCAAACCTTATTATGGTATAATAATTGTTTGTCATGCCAACGCGATAATGAAAATGTAAATGTTGTATAGTCATAGTAAAAACAGTAGCAGTTGTTTATGTTTTCCACCCCAAAGTTTATAAAACAGTAAAAGAGTAAAAGGGGTCTGTGGACTCACATGGGCAACGCTTAGCTCTCGACAAACCTCAAAGACTCCTAGCGCCTAAACGCAATAAATCTTCTAATTAGACTAAGCTAACACAGGTGATCTAATAATAATGATATATGTTATGAAATTAATGTTATGTTTTATGTTTTGTGACATCGAATGAATTTGGGTTATTGGACCTTATTAGGTCGAAATGAAATGAAATGAAATGATATGGAATGAAATGAAATGAAATGAAATGAAATGGACTTCGAAATGAAATGAAATGAAATGGGCTTGGGTTAGACTTAATGGGCCTAAATGGGCTTATTGGGCCTAATGGGCTTATTGGGCCTAGATGGGCTTAATGGGCCACTAGTTTGGGCCACTTGGGCCTCTTATTGGGCTTAAGTCCGATTAGATTGGGCCATGGATTGGGCTTGGGCCCAATTGGGTTCGGTTTGGGTATAAGTGGGCCAAAGGTTTGGGCTTTGGTCCAACTGGGCTTGGATACTAATGGGCCAACTAAAGTTTGGGCCCGACGGACTAAGGTAGATCGATATGGGCCAAGTACGGGCCTTGGCCCGATTAGGTATTCAGGTTTGGGTTGATCGGTTGGGTCAAGATCCGGCCTTGACCCGATTTGACTTGTGGGTCAAAATTAGTCAAATCTAGAGGTCAACAATGGTCAAAATAGTCAATGAAAGTCAACAAAAGTCAACTAGATCTAGGGTTTCGGTTTAGCACAAGTCTTGGTCAACGAAAGTCAAATCTAGTCAATCTAGGTCAACTAGGGTTAGGGTTCGGCTAGTGTTCGGTCAAAGGTTGGCCGAAGACTAAAACCCTTCGGGTTTGGAGGCTAGATCGGCTAGAGTTTAGGTTTTCATGTGGTGTTTGGCTAGATCTAGGTATTTGGTCACATCTAGGTTAGATCTAGGGTTTATGCAAAAGATCACAAGCTTTAAACACAATCACACACACATGTACACAATCGAATGCATACATGCGTGTATACTCGGTTTTCAATGGCTAACCGAGACCATATGGCCTACGGCCATGGTCTCGGGTTCAAAACAGAATTCAAGCAAGGAGAAAAACAAACAAAAAGGATTGGGATTGTACCTTGCTATGGATCAAGATCAAGAACGAACAAGAAAACGATCAAAAATCGAATAAAGTTGCGGATTGCTTGTGCTCGGACGAACGGAAGCTTGACATCGGTTTGGGGCTGCCCTTGGCCGACTTCAACAAAGAAAAATATGAGGGTTTGGGGTTTAATATATAGTGGATGGGATCTAGGGTTTCAAGTAGGTGTTTGAGTCAAATAAGGACTCTTTAAACTCAAGATAAAGATAAAAATCAAGAGGGATAGAGATAACACTTCAAGATTCAAATGAGATGATAACCACACCACCTTGGTGTGGTTTGGAGGAAATTTAGAGGAGGAGGAGGACTAGGTTCGGCCACATAGTGGTCAGGACAACAATTGATGTGTCGGTTTGGAATAAAATTCGTTACGAGTCACATTTCGTTAATTATTTTGATTTATTGTTTCAAATAATACATAAGTATTATTTTTAGAAAGTTTTTTATGAAATGAAGTCACCACAAGAAATATAAGATGTTGTGTTGACTAAAATAGTCAAACACTGATGTATGGTGAAAATGTTAAATGTTCGGTGAACTAGTCATGTGTTTGGATGCCAAAAGTAGAAATGAAACTAAATGAGGAAAGTTTCTAAGCATAGAAACTTCCTAAATATAGAAATGATATGAAATGAGGAAAGTTTCTAAAAATAGAAACTTTCTATAATTAGAAATAATAGGAAATGAGGAAAGTTTCTAAAAATAGAAACTTTCTAAAATTAGAAATGTTACGAAATGAGAAAGTTTCTAAAAATAGAAACTTTCTAAATATAGAAAGTAAGAAATGAAAAATAGTAACATACCCAAAATGTCGAGTTGTCACATTCTCCCCTGGTAGAAGAAATTTCGTCCTGAAACTTAAAACAAAGAACGAACAGGAGAGAAAACGAGAAATAGATGTGGATGATAGGCAGTACTCATTTCGAGGCGAGTACAGAGAGAGTTTTGCAACGATTGCCAAAAACAAGAAGTGAAACGAATGACGTGATTAGATATGATCAATATTGGCACTCCATGCCGAGATACGACTTCTTTCAAGTAGATTCTTGTCAGATTCTTCATTTGATCAGTTTCCTTGATCGCGATAATGTGAGCTGATTTGGTTAGAGGATCAAAAATTACGCGAATTGTAACATGACTACCAGATGTTTGAGGTAACTTGGTTATGAGATCCATTGAGATTTGTTCCCATTTCCATTCAGGGATCTCTGGTTGTTGTAGAAGACTAGACGGTTTTCGGATTTTCATCTTTCATCTTTGAACACGTTAGACATTTGCTGACGTACACTACAATCTCTTTCTTCATATTAGGCCACCAATAAAGTTCTTTGACATCTTTGCACATCTTGTCAGCACCGGGATGAAATCGAATAGTTGGACTTGTGAGCTTTATTTAGGATGACGTCGCGAACACTTCCATGATTAGGGACCCATATACGATCCATAAAGTTTAGGATTCCATCCACCTTTGCTTCTAGTTGTTTCTCCAAAACACGTACGGCTTCCTTCTTCATGTTCTCTATCTCTAAGGCTTCAATTTAGAATTTGTGAATTTGGGAGGATAGATTAGAAAGAATGGAAATTGGCAGGGCTCGAATACGACGAGGTTTAGGTTGCTCTTTCTGACTTAAGGCATCAGCTAAGACGTTAACTTTACCATAATGATATTTGATCTCGCAGTCGTAATCGTTCATCAACCTACCCATCTGCGCTATCTCAAGTTGAGCTCTTTCTGATTGAATATATGTTGCAGAGTCTTGTGGTCAGTGAATATCACACACTTGGTACCGTAGAGGTAATGTCTCCAAATCTTCAATGCGAACACCACGACACCTGACTCGAGATCATGCGTTGTGTAGTTCTTCTCGTGAATCTTCAATTTTCGAGAGGCGTAGGCGATTACCTTGATGCGAAGCATCACAGAAAACTACGAAATCGTCGGTTCCTTCGGGAAGAGATAGACTTTGTGCGGAAAATATTATGGATTGTTGGGTTTGGAAGGCCGATTCTTGTTTTTCGCCCCAGACAACTTCTCATCTTTTTGTGTCATCACCGTTAAATTTGTAGCTATCTTCGCGAAATTCTCGATGAATCTTCTATAATTGCCAGCAAGACCAAGAAATTGTCTAATTTCTGTTGGGGTCTTTGGAGCTTCCCAGTTTTTAATAGCCTCGATTTTTGCAGAATCGATGTCGATTCCTTCTTTGCTAATGACATGCCCTAGGTATTGTACTTCACGCAACCATAATCACACTTTGACGACTTGGCATACAACTTCTCTTTCTCCAACAACTCAAGAATAATTCATAAGTGCTCTTCATGCTCTGCTCTTGTTCGCGAATAGATTAGAATATGATCTATGAAGACGAAGACGAATTTGTCGAGATATTGCTTACACGCTCTATTGAAGAGATCCTTAAACACAGCAGTCGCATTGGTCAAATCACATAGCATAACCAAGAATTTATAACGAGCATAGCGAGTTCTGAGTGCTGTCTTGGGTATATCTTCATTACGAATCTTCAACTGGTGATAACTTGAACGGAGATCGATCTTGGAGTAGAAACTCGATCCTTGGAGTTGATCGAATATATTATCAATACGGGGAAAAAGGATAACGGTTTTTAATGGTTACTTTATTCAATTCTCGATAGTCAATGCACATCCTCATTGAACCATCTTTCTTTTTAACGAAAAGGGACCGGAGCTCCCAGGATGAGAAACTCGGTCGAATGAAACTAAGATCAAAAAGTTCTTGTAATAGAGAAGAAAGTTCTTGCATTTCAGACGGTGCAAGACGATAAGGAGAACGTGCGATAGGAGTGAATTTTGGAATCAAAACGATGCGGAATTCAACTTGTCACTGAGGTGTCAGTCCAGGCAATTTGCCTGGAAAACGTTAGGAAAATCACAAACGAAAGGAATGTCCTCGATATTACGATCTTTGGACTGCTTGAAAACGACATGAGCAAGAAAGGCTTGGCATCCTTTATGAAGATATTTTGTGCTTTC
This sequence comes from Calendula officinalis, assembly GCA_963853835.1. NCBI lineage: Eukaryota > Viridiplantae > Streptophyta > Magnoliopsida > Asterales > Asteraceae > Calendula > Calendula officinalis. Next base: position 65,949,649 of record OY970820.1, on the reverse strand, counting down.
ATAGCATTTATGATTTTGATATTTTTGTTTCTTTGTTCACCTTGAATTATTAATGTTTCTGTTTTTGTTAACGGGATTCGAATTTGTTTGTTGTAGCATAATATATTAGCATAGTTTCTAGATAACCAATTAATCCCTATGACGATATCGAAACTACCTAGCTCTATAGGCACAAGGTCAATCTCGAATATATGGTTGTCTAGATTAAGCTTACAACTCTTAATAAAATCTCACTAGACATAATAACTTGCCATCTGCTAATTCAATCTCACACCTAACCTCTAAAGGCGATGATTTGATATCTAAGAATCTTTTAAAGTCAGTCAATACAAAACTCAAATCGGCTCTCGAATCGAATAAAATAGAAGCAAAAATAATTGTTGATAATAAACGTACTGGTAACAATATTGGGATCTTCGCGAGCTTCTCAAACACCAATGACGAACGCTCGACCACAACCATTCTGACGATCATTGTTGTTGTTGTTATTGTTGTTCTTCTGTAGCTTTGGACAATGATTACGATAGTGATTTGGTTCACCACACTCGTAAAAGACGAGAATTTTGGGAGGAGTATAAGACGTACATTTTCTGAAATTGTGACCCCAACGGTCACATATATAAAACTTCTCTTACTGATCATCATGATGTCAATTGCTCTTGTTACACTTGGGATTGCTTCCAGCACACGGTTTTTCATCAGGGTTTCGACTGTTCGTTGTTCTTCTGGTTGAATGCAGGATAGCTCTGGATTTGCTTATACTTGTTCCCTTTGTAGTTTTGCTGATTGTTGTTGTAGTAACGCTTCCCATTGTCGTTGCTAGAGGGTTCAGACGATTTGCTAGACACAACCAATTGGTCTTAAAACGACCCACTTCCAAAAGCATCATCTATCAGTCTTGTTGCTAGATTCACATCATCTTCAAAAGTCGTAGATTGTGCGGCAGTGACGTGAGTAAGAACGAGATCGTGTAGACCGTAGATATATCTCAATTCGCTTAAACTCGGGGGAAAGGATATGAGGGACAAGACGATAAAGAGAAAAAAAATATTATAGAGTAGACATAACAGAAACATTTTAAAGAAATAGGGAAAAATAGATACAATAGTCGTAGTAGTAGTAGTAGTAGACGTAATAGTAGTAGTAGTAGTAGAAATCGCTAAATAAGGAAATTACTTATTATAGTATGAAACATATTTTCAAACAAAAAATAAGATGTTCTTTTTGATTAATAAGATAATACTTTTATTAAAAACGTTTCCTAATGGTTAAGTTTTGAAAAGAATGGCACATCCAGCCAAACAAGGTAAAAAGAAAATAACTAATTAAAACAAAATTTCAATATAGTTAAGAAAATAAAATATTTAAATAATGAAAAGTCGAATTTAGACGTGCGGCGACGATTCAACGTCTTCTTCTGGTTCATCTTCTGCTTCAGAGTCTTCTTCAGGCTCCGAATCTTCTTCTGGTTCTGATTCTGATGTATGTTATGGTTCTTGTCATCGAGGGGTTCTTGGAGTTAAATTACGACGTCGCTTCACAGGCGTAGACACAAATAAAATACCGCCCTCAAACTTACGAAATAGAATTTGACGTTGGACATTAACTGGCGGCAGATGACCATTTGGGCTAATAGGGATATGACGTCCTCTTGGTCGTCGATGCCATAGAACAACTTGAGATGAAAGAATACTTCTAGGCGTAGAAGTACTATGATCACTATCATATTCGGAGTCGGACGAAATATCGATAACACTCAATAACGACATTCTGATAATAAGTCGCAATACTGATAGAACATAGAAGTAGGCACTCAGACGATATGCTAAATATTACTCTAAGGCAATACTAACTAAGGAAATGTTCTAATCTAAGAACAATGAAACATCGGTGTAACGACCCGAAATTTTGAATCAAAAAAATTATAGAAAAATACGATAAATAAGGATAAATCGTTTAAAAGACGTGGAAATTGGTTTCGTGTCATTTGGACACCGTTTGAAATGGTAAAGGACGGAACTGGGTCGGATTAAACAACAAAAAGTGCAGCCTTAGCTGCACTAGGCAGTTCGCGACGCGAACTACAGTTCACGGTCGTGAACATTGGACAGCAAGTTTGGGGTTTTTGATCTTGGAGTTCCCGACCAGTTCCCGATCGCGAGGAGTTCCCGATGCGGGAAGTTCGCGGCGCCAACTTTCTTCACGGCGCGAACTCGTGCCTGGCAGTATAAAAACGTGAAAAGCTAGGGTTTTCTCATTCTTGAAACCCTTGAAGTATGCAGCCGTTTTCTAGAGAGAGAGTGGGCGATTTTGGTGTTCAAGGGCTCAAATCTTCATCAATCTTGTGGATCTTAACATCAATGGTAAGGATTCTTGATCCTTGATAGTTGGTAGTTAATTTGTGAGCTTTGTATGGGTAAAAATGGTGGTTTGGGGAACCAACCCTGTCATCTTTGGGGAAGATGACTAATCATGGGTGTAGAACACTCATTGTAAGCTTGTAATCGATGTGTACAAGTTTGATTTGAGTTTATTGATGGAAATCTTGAACTAGGGTTTGAGATTTCACCAAGTTGGATGAACTTGGTGGTTAGGAATGTAGATATGGATTGTTTGGTGATTAGTTATGGTTAATAACTAGTTATTGTGATGGTATTGATGGTAGGTCAAGAAGACCTAAAGATTTGGTGTCATTGCACAAGATGGAAAGCAAGGATTCGTGTCAATGGACATGAATTGGAGTTAGTGTGGCTAAGGTGAGTACATGTGAACTTTTAAGCTGAGTACATACTAAAAGAGTTTTAAAAATGGATAATGTCTATCGAGTCTTTATTAATACATATTTTTAATAAAGAAAGTGATTGGAAAGATAACGAAATTTGATTGAATTGCTAATAGAACATAGTTATTGAAATTGATGATTTTGCAAGTAAGTGTGATTAGATTAAATGATTAATGAGGTTATTGATAAAAAGTATTAGTAATGATAATGGCTAAAAGAGTATGAAATTGGCTTTTGTTAGTAAGAATTAACAATTAAGCAAATGATAAAGATTTTAAAGTAATAACGTTTATTAGTAAAACATACTAATAAAAGTAGTGTTATCACGTTAAGAGAACAAGTATGATTTGACTAGTGTTATGTATGAACTCTAGTCAATGTAAAGGTAATATATTTATAAATATGAATAATAAGAAATGAATCTTATTAGTAGATTTAAGGATAAAGTATACGATGATAATGATGAGGAAAGATAAATGAAATATGATTATGCTAAAAGAGAATAATATGATAATTAGAATAGATGTATTCTAATTTGTGTTTGATTATGAATTGGTGGGGCATAGGCCCGTATTTGATGTTCAATGTGTGTAACAAAAGTATCTGGATAAGGATAACCCATTTATGGGGGAGTGAGATTACTACTTGGGGCGGTACCTACCTGCGCAAGGGTAGTATATCTATGAGAACGATAACCCGACAATAGGGGGATTATGATAACCCGATAAAAAAGGGGGATTACGATAACCCGCGAGACAGGGGATTTGGTGATCTTGGTAAGTTTGGGAGAACCCCAATTACCATGTGATCTTAATGATAACCCACATCGGGGGAGTTTGCCTTGGAATGATCCGGGGCGTATGTGATAAAAGGGGTAAGCTTAAGGATAGCTTACATGTATGTGATTATGTGATGGGTAAGCTTACGGTTAGCTTACTAGTAAGTATGAATAAACGATAAGATAATAAGTTGATAATTAATAAGTGAATAAACGAAAGAATTAAATAGTAAGGACTTTTTATTATTTTGAGAATGGGTCGAAAACCCATGTATCTCACGAGACTATTTTTGTCTCACGTACTACTTTGTTTTTGGCTATGTACTCAGGTTCGAGATCGATGGACTAGAGGGTCGCGATAGAAGTGGCCTAGTGTTGATTAGCTCGGGAGCTCGTAGGTAGATCCCGTTTATCCTATGGTTATGATATTATAATGTAACACCAGTTTTAATACTCTGATAAATGTTTTTAAGGTTTTTGTTAAACCGTATTTTGGGAATAATGAACTTGTAATATTTTTATTTAAAAATATGATTTAAAAGGTGTTTTAAAAATTGAGGTGTTACAAATTGGTATCAGAGCTATAGTTTAAGTGAATTAGGTAGGTTTGACCTCCCTAGTCTTAAGCTATGCTAAGTAGGACCATATGTTCCCATAGGATGTCCATGATTAGTCTTTTGAGACCGTAAAGTGCGAGTATGATAGGGTCGATCCCTAAGAGAAATGTCATGATTTGGTATAAATGTGCTTTATTCGACCGTTGAGTCATCGTTTGAATCTTGATTGTGAAAATATTGGTATAACAAAAGGGTGAACGCGAGAAGAGGACAAGCTCCTCTAAGACAAGAAGAGAAATTATAATTGAGTTTTGTCATGTCGCGGTGATGATGGTAGTGATTCCGAATCAGAAGAAAAGGAATGATGTTCATTCAAGACATTGATGGCGTGTAAGTTGGATGTGTAATTGAGAAGTACGGAACCGGAGGCCGTGATTCGGTGGATTCGTGAAATTGAGCAAGTGCTAAAGATTAGAAAGTGTTAGGAGGAAGATATGGTGACTTCTACAACTCGTCTACTGGGAGAGTGATGTGTGGTCGCGGCGGAATGCGATGTTCGAAGCATTGGAAAAGAGAATATGGTACCAGATGTCGTGGAAGAGTTCGCGATTAGATTGATAGGGAAGTTTTGTCCCGAAAGAGTACTTGGAAGAATTTCTAAGAGAATTTATTGCTAGGAATGTGGAGAAGGTAATTTAACGAAGGATCAATGAATCGTTATCAAGTGGAGAAAAGAGGAAGTTTGATGGTAGCTTGGAGTCAACAAAGGAAGAAAAACTCGTTCAGAGTTCGTCAAATCATGTTGATGCGAAAGGTGCAAAAGTGTGGTCAGTTTCCTCAATTATAAAATTGATGGTATGAGGTTCGTGGTTTGTTGGGTAATTGTTGCACAATTTGGTGCTTAAGTGAAATGGTATGTATAAGTATGGGTAAATCGTTTGGTGTGGAACTTTACACGGGGGACGGTTTCCCCGGTTCGTTATGTGTAAAGAAATAATATGCCTAGGTGAGTTGGCGATTGGTACGTCGCGGATAATTAGGATATTAAAAGATATATTATCTCGGGAATATTAAATATTCCAATGAAAGGGTGGTAGTACGCGAAAGTACTAAGACTCGGTGAGAATGATATATGGATGGGAAACCATGTAAGGAAAAAGCTAGAAAGTAAAATTGTAGCACTTGGCGGGAATAAGGATAAGTGATGTGGTATTACCATATGATAATGGTAAGGAAGAGAATGATGAAAAATATAGTGAAGTTTCAAACTCGTGAATAGAAAATATGTTGGAAGGGATAAGCATCGGGGATGACAGAATTTAGTATTCGAAAATGGTTGAGTAAACAAATTGACAATTAGTCATGACAAAATTTTGTATAACGAATGATAGATTCGATGCTAAGGGAAAAAGGTTAATTAATGGTAAATTGTCCCAGAAATGATATGCTAAGTGAAGGGTAATATTTAAATATTGAAAAAAAAAATATGGAAATAATGTAATAGGTTATGTTTGGATTATGGATTGGAGTCAATTAGTTGACTCGAGTTGACTGGGTGATTCGGTAAAATATGGATAATGGAATGAAATGGTGGTTACCTAGGTGGTGAAAGAAAGATTGAGAATTTTAATGATGAGAAAATGAATCGACTAAAGACGATTGGTAAAAGAGTAGATTGGTGGAAAGCATGAGAAATGTTATGTGTATACCGGGTGGTATAAAGGGATAAGTGGGAGTAATTGTCTATGAAAAGAATATGACTTTAGAAAGTAATGTTATGTGAAATGTGAGGAAATGTAAATTGAATAGAGAATGTGATTAGTTATGAAAGAAAATGTTAGCATGATGCTAAGTGAATGATGCATACATGAATTGTATGCAAGATAGAATGGTATTGAATGGATCTTGTTAGATCGGAGGCTTTCCGGTTAACGAGATTTGATGAGTCGCTTTGGATTGGAGGTTTTCCGATCATTATGATAGTTTGGAGTCGTGACGGATTGGAGGCTTTCCGATCATCTCGATAAGATAGTTAAAGTATAATTTGTTATAAGGGATATGATGTTTGTATCTGACGTATGAAGAACCGTATGGTTAGTTGTTGTTATGATTTTTATGGCAAGTGAGAACTTGGGTTGAAAACACGGGTAGTGTTTAAGTATAAGTAGGTGTCGGAGATGCCTACAAGTTCATGGTTTATGAAAAAGGGAATGCTTTTAGGAAGCAAAGTTTGTTAGTAACCAATGGGTGGTGAAAGAGGTATAAAGGGTGGTTAGACCACAAATTGGATATGATTGAGGCTCTAGAGCCGGTAATCGGAAATTTCAAGTATGGTATAAGGATGTTTGAAGGAGATTATAAATGGTATAAGAATTAGAATGAAGGTAAAAGAGTAATAGAGATTGATATCAACTTAAATGAAAATTGTTAATCGATTGTGGAAATCGAAATCGAGGAAAAAGGTAACAACTGAGAAAGGAAATTTATATATGAAATCGGGAATGAAAAGCTTGGGAAGCGATGCCTTAGTAATAAAGAATATGTGGAATTTAGCAAAGTTTGACTTTATTCATAAGTCAATGTTGGTCAACTAGTGGATTGTTGACTTTGATCAAAATTGGGTTTTTACTGTCGTTTAGAATGGTTAGACAAGGATAAGGGCATAATGTATCACCTACATGTGTACGATAACAGTTAACGGATTAATGGAAATAATTGTAGTCGGAGGGTGCGACTTTGACCATTGGGTGTTTCGAATTGAATTTGGGAATCGAATATGATGGTTGTTGAAACACGAATGCAAGGTCGATTGTAAAGAAAATGATGATTAATAAGACCCGTGGTGAGTAAGGAAATTGTCAAAATATGGTTGACTTTGTGCTTAAGTCAAAGATTGGACAATGTTGACAGCTTGATCAAAGCTAGGCGTTGACTATTGTTTTGGTTAATTGGCTATTAATAATGATTGAGTCATATGATCTCAATGTGGATAAGGGGTTTGGTAAAATGATTGAAAGTGTGACAGTCGGGTTATGAAATGTTGACCCGTTTGAGGTACTAAGGGCTTAAGATTGATTTTTAACCCGTTCGGGCTTAACGGAATTAAGTGAATGTTTAAAGGTATATTGTTGATTTAATTGTAATGGGAAAAGTTCGATTGTAATAACCACGAGAGAACGAGAACAGAATGTTCGGTCGAATGTGGATTGGAAATCTTCGAGTTGATTCCGAGAACGGAATCCTTTTAAGGGGTGGATAGTTGTAACGACCCGAAATTTTGAATCAAATAAATTATAGAAAAATACGATAAATAAGGATAAATCGTTTAAAAGACGTGGAAATTGGTTTCGTGTCATTTGGACACCGTTTGAAATGGTAAAGGACGGAACTGGGTCGGATTAAACAACAAAAAGTGCAGCCTTAGCTGCACTAGGCAGTTCACGACGCGAACTACAGTTCACGGTCGTGAACATTGGACAGAAAGTTTGGGGTTTTTGATCTTGGAGTTCCCGACCAGTTGCCGATCGCGAGGAGTTCCCGATGCGGGAAGTTCGCGGCGCCAACTTTCTTCACGGCGCGAACTCGTGCCTGGCAGTATAAAAACGTGAAAAGCTAGGGTTTTCTCATTCTTGAAACCCTTGAAGTATGCAGCCGTTTTCTAGAGAGAGAGTGGGCGATTTTGGTGTTCAAGGGCTCAAATCTTCATCAATCTTGTGGATCTTAACATCAATGGTAAGGATTCTTGATCCTTGATAGTTGGTAGTTAATTTGTGAGCTTTGTATGGGTAAAAATGGTGGTTTGGGGAACCAACCCTGTCATCTTTGGGGAAGATGACTAATCATGGGTGTAGAACACTCATTGTAAGCTTGTAATCGATGTGTACAAGTTTGATTTGAGTTTATTGATGGAAATCTTGAACTAGGGTTTGAGATTTCACCAAGTTGGATGAACTTGGTGGTTAGAAATGTAGATATGGATTGTTTGGTGATTAGTTATGGTTAATAACTAGTTATTGTGATGGTATTGATGGTAGGTCAAGAAGACCTAAAGATTTGGTGTCATTGCACAAGATGGAAAGCAAGGATTCGTGTCAATGGACATGAATTGGAGTTAGTGTGGCTAAGGTGAGTACATGTGAACTTTTAAGCTGAGTACATACTAAAAGAGTTTTAAAAATGGATAATGTCTATCGAGTCTTTATTAATACATATTTTTAATAAAGAAAGTGATTGGAAAGATAATGAAATTTGATTGAATTGCTAATAGAACATAGTTATTGAAATTGATGATTTTGCAAGTAAGTGTGATTAGATTAAATGATTAATGAGGTTATTGATAAAAAGTATTAGTAATGATAATGGCTAAAAGAGTATGAAATTGGCTTTTGTTAGTAAGAATTAACAATTAAGCAAATGATAAAGATTTTAAAGTAATAACGTTTATTAGTAAAACATACTAATAAAAGTAGTGTTATCACGTTAAGAGAACAAGTATGATTTGACTAGTGTTATGTATGAACTCTAGTCAATGTAAAGGTAATATATTTATGAATATGAATAATAAGAAATGAATCTTATTAGTAGATTTAAGGATAAATTATACGATGATAATGATGAGGAAAGATAAATGAAATATGATTATGCTAAAAGAGAATAATATGATAATTAGAATAGATGTATTATAATTTGTGTTTGATTATGAATTGGTGGGGCATAGGCCCGTATTTGATGTTCAATGTGTGTAAAAAAAGTATCCGGATAATGATAACCCATTTATGGGGGAGTGAGATTACTACTTGGGGCGGTACCTACCTGCGCAAGGGTAGTATATCTATGAGAACGATAACCCGACAATAGGGGGATTATGATAACCCGATAAAAAGGGGGATTACGATAACCCGCGAGACGGGGGATTTGGTGATCTTGGTAAGTTTGGGAGAACCCCAATTACCATGTGATCTTAATGATAACCCACATCGGGGGAGTTTGCCTTGGAATGATCCGGGGCGTATGTGATAAAAGGGGTAAGCTTAAGGATAGCTTACATGTATGTGATTATGTGATGGGTAAGCTTACGGTTAGCTTACTAGTAAGTATGAATAAACGATAAGATAATAAGTTGATAATTAATAAGTGAATAAACGAAAGAATTAAATAGTAAGGACTTTTTATTATTTTCAGAATGGGTCGAAAACCCATGTATCTCACGAGACTATTTTTGTCTCACGTACTACTTTGTTTTTGGCTATGTACTCAGGTTCGAGATCGATCGACTAGAGGGTCGCGATAGAAGTGGCCTAGTGTTGATTAGCTCGGGAGCTCGTAGGTAGATCCCGTTTATCCTATGGTTATGATATTATAATGTAACACCAGTTTTAATACTCTGATAAATGTTTTTAAGGTTTTTGTTAAACCGTATTTTGGGAATAATGAACTTGTAATATTTTTATTTAAAAATATGATTTAAAAGGTGTTTTAAAAATAGAGGTGTTACAATCGGTATATGAGACTCATCGTGCCATGAACATTTGTTTTGTCAAAGTTTTTATTTTTCCCAAAAATCTTTTGTAGTCATAGACTAGGCTTTCTAATTCACTATAACTTAAGCTCCGATACCACTCTGTCACACCCCCCCAAAAATGAGTTTTACTTCATTTAAAATGTTTTGCGGAAGAACGGAGGTGTAACGTTCATGATTACATAGCAAAAATTTAGTAAACAAACAACCACGTAAATAACATAATGAGAATGATTTACTTTCTAAAAATGGAAAGTTTCAAAAAATAGTAGTTACTAAAAATAGTAAGTTTTAAAAATGAAGTGATTGTTCGTAAACTTAAGTGTTCATTCATGGCTCACGACAATCCACTGCTCATATCCTCCAGTCTCACTGTGCACCTAATCACCTGGAAAAACATAAGTAAAAGGGGGTCAACAAATAATGTTGAGTGAATCCACAGGGTTATAGTAAAAGGTAAAGTAAATTGTTTTGCTACCCAAAATGTTTATTAAGAAAATGGTTTATGACTAAAAATGTATAAAGTTCAACACTCATATGATATGAGTAGTAAGTATGAAATGTTTAGCGTAGTTGTAGAATATCTACAATTACTAGTTATGTTTATGAAAAAGTGTTAAACAAATTGTTATGTTTAACATCGCATGAACTGTTATCCCCAACAGGTAACTAGTCTATTGAGTTAATATATCAACCCCTAAGTCCACAATCAACACTTCAACTCCATTATTTTATCGTTATTTTATGGATATACACTCCCGGAGATGTCTTGGATAAACCAAGTAATGATCTAACGTTCGATGGGAGGATGAGTGTCAGCCAATAGTACTATCTACATATCCATGGTCTAGATCCACTAGTTAATGATTGCTGGCAAACCTTAGTCCGGTATAATAATTGTTTGACATGCCAACGCGATAATGAAAATGTAAATGTTGTACAGTCATAGTAAAAACAGTAGCAGTTGTTTATGTTTTCCACCCCAAAGTTTTTAAAACAGTAAAAGAGTAAAAGGGGTCTGTGGACTCACCTGGGCAAAGCTTAGCTCTCGATAAACCTAAAAGAATCTCTTCAAAGACTCCTAGCGCCTAAACGCAATAACGCTTCTAATTAGACTAAGCTAACACAGGCGATCTGATAATAATGATATATGATCTGAAATTAATGTTATGTTTTATGTTTTGTGACATCGAATGAATTTGGGTTATTGGACCTTAATAGGTCGAAATGAAATGAAATGAAATGAAATGGAATGAAATGGACTTCGAAAAGAAATGAAATGAAATGGGCTTGGGTTAGACTTTAATGGGCCTAAATGGGCTTATTGGGCCTAATGGGCTTAATGGGCCTATATGGGCTTAATGGGCCACTTGGGCCTCTTATTGGGCTTAGGTCCGATTAGATTGGGCCATGGATTGGGTTTGGGCCCAATTGGGTTTGGTTTGGGTATAAGTGGGCCAAAGGTTTGGGCTTTGGTCCAAATGGGCTTGGATACTAATGGGCCAACTAAAGTTTGGGCTCGATGGACTAAGGTAGATCGATATGGGCCAAGTACGGGCCTTGACCCGATTAGGTATTCGGGTTTGGGTTGATCGGTTGGGTCAAGATCTGGCCTTGACCCGGTTTGACTTGTGGGTCAAAATTAGTCAAATCTAGAGGTCAACGATGGTCAAAATAGTCAACTAAATTCAAGAAAAGTCAACTAGATCTAGGGTTTCGGTTTAGCACAAGTTTTTGTCAACGAAAGTCAAATCTAGTCAATCTAGGGCAACTAGGGTTAGGGTTCGGCTAGTGTTCGGTCAAAGGTTGGCCGAAGGCTAAAACCCTTCGGGTTTGGAGGCTAGATCGGCTAGAGTTTAGGTTTTCATGTGGTGTTTGGCTAGATCTAGGTATTTGGTCACATCTAGGTTAGATCTAGGGTTTATGCAATAGATCACAAGCTTTAAACACAATCACACACACATGTACACGATCGAATGCATACATGCGTGTATACTCGGTTTTCAATGGCTAACCGAGACCATATGGCCTAGGGCCATGGTCTCGGGTTCAAAACAGAATTCAAGCAAGGAGAAAAACAAACAAAAAGGATTGGGATTGTACCTTGTTATGGATCGAGATCAAGAACGAACAAGAAAACGAGCAAAAATCGAATGAAGTTGCGGAATGCTTGTGCTCGGACGAACGGAAGCTTGACATCGGTTTGGGGCTGCCCTTGGCCGACTTCAACAAAGAAAAATATGTGGGTTTGGGGCTTAATATATAGTGGATGGGATCTAGGGTTTCAAGTAGGTGTTCGAGTCAAATAAGGACTCTTTAAACTCAAGATAAAGATAAAAATCAAGAGGGATAGAGATAACACTTCAAGATTCAAATGAGATGATAACCACACCACCTTGGTGTGGTTTGGACGAAATTTAGAGGAGGAGGACTAGGTTCGGCCACATAGTGGTCGGGACAACAATTGATGTGTCGGTTTGGAATAAAATTCGTTACGAGTCACATTTCGTTAATTATTTTGATTTATTATTTCAAATAATACATAAGTATTATTTTTAGAAATGTTTTTATGAAATGAAGTCACGCACATTTATAAAAATAAATATACACTGATTCATATTAGTTAAACGAATAGATAACTTACAAACAAACAAACTCCAAAACAAAAAAAATATCTTTGTAATAGAATCAAGTAACTAATATCAAATGGTGATTTTTGCAAGCAAGCAGGCAAGTAGCTAACATCAATCGGTGCTCTGTGTATGTTAGCAAACCATGCTCTTGTGTCTTGTATATTGAAATTCAAAAAGAAAACATAAAACAATTTCGGTAAAGATTGAATGTGACATTGGTTTCCTTTTCTTTCGATATTATATGGTGATGATATATTAAAATTTTAAATTTTAAATATTAAGTTTAACCCTTATCGGGTCTAATCGGGTCAACCCGAAACCCGAAAATAATAAGAATCATAACCTGAAACCCGACCCGATAAGGAATCGGGTTAGTCGGGTCGGGTTTAAATAACCCGATATCAACACACGACCCGGTTACACCCGACCCGAATAGCGTTATCGGGTTCGGGTTCGGGTCCGGGTCGGGTCGGGTTGACCCTTTGGGCACCCCTAACCACAAGTAATATAAGATGTTGTGTTGACTAAAATAGTCAAACACTGATGTATGGTGAAAATGTTAAATGTTCGGTGAACTAGTCATGTGTTTGGATGCCAAAAGTAGAAATGAAACTAAATGAGGAAAGTTTCTAAACATACAAACTTCCTAAATATAGGAATGATATGAAATGAGGAAAATTTCTAAAAATAGAAACTTTCTATAATTAGAAATAATAGGAAACGAGGAAAGTTTCTAAAAATAGAAACTTTCTAAAATTAGAAATGTTACGAAATGAGAAAGTTTCTAAAAATAGAAACTTTCTAAATATAGAAAGTAAGAAATGAAAAATAGTAACATACCCAAAATATCGAGTTGTCACACTTGGTCCGGTTACGAGCGGTTCAATTCGGTCCAAAACGGAGAAAAAACCAAAAAAAGTCGAAGAAACTCTCTCGGTCCTTAGTTCGGTTTGGTTTCATCCGGTTCGGTTCCGAGTGTCATTCGGTTCGGTAGTCGATCCGGCCAAAACCATTTTCTCGGTTCTAAGGTTTGGTTCGGTTCGGTTCCAAGAGGTTCGGTCTGGTCTTTGGACCATGCTGCCATGCATATACCTAGTGAGAAGTTTATTTAGGACAAACATTTAAAGGGAAATGAGAAGTTCATTTAAGACAAACATTTAAAGGGAAATGAGAAGTTTATTTATGGACGGTGGGAGTATTCCTTTTTGCATTTCAATTTCAGTTATTTATAATTTTTCCAGCGTCCAAAAAAAACATATGAAATGAACCTTCAGTGATTTTATAATCTAATACGAAGCTTCATCTCGTTGACCATGAGCTATAACTGTAAAGTTAATAGACATAAAAAAGACTAAGACAAGGTCAGTCGTCTACCATTATAATACAAGTAAAAAAAATGCATCAACTTGGTTTAATAAATGGAAGTTTGCTCATTGTTGTCTCAGCCACTCAATATAAATAATGGATGAAATTACGGTTTCTGTACGTTATTCCTTTTCTATATTTTCAGTATCACAATCTTTCCTGCATTTATCTCTCATTCTTTGTTAGAGCTGTGATTAATTCTGTCAAGCAAATGCAATCGCCAAAGATCTTGGAACAACGTATTCACGTGTTGCAATAGGCATAGATCTTGGAACAACGTATTCACGTGTTGCAATAGGCATAGATCTTGGAACAACGTATTCATGTGTTGCTGCCTGGTTTGATAAGCACAAACGTGTTGAAATTCTTCCAAATGAAGTGGGTAACAACACCACCCCATCATGCGTAGCTTCAAACGAAACAGAATATTTAGTTGGTGAAGCAGCGGAATTTTTAGTTGGTGAAGCTGCGAAAAATCAAATCACCAGAAACCCTACTAACACCGTTTTTGGTAAGCCCATCTACATAATCAATATAAAACATATTTATATCACAAAAGAATATTCAAGTCTTAACCTTCTTTAGTATGTAATCTACTCAATAATGAACCTTGATCTTATAATTCATTCTTGTTGATTTTCAGATGTTAATTGGAAGCAGATTCAGTGAGTCGCAAGTGGACATAAAGTCATGGCCTTTTAAGGTAATAGAAGGGCCTGGCGATAGGCCAGTGATTGTGCAATGAAAAAATCAAGGAATTTTCACCTGAAGAAATATCTTCCATGATTTTAAAGAGTCTGCTGAATCATACCTTGGCACAACAGTTACAGATGCAGTAAGTACTGTTCCTGCATATTTCAATGACAAGCAACAAAGGATGCTGGAAGCTTAGCTGGTCTAAACGTTTTGCGCTTAATTAACGAACCAACAGCAGCTGCAATTGCCTATGGTCTAGACAAAAGTGCCGACAAGAACCACCCGGAAGAGAAAAACGTGCTCATCTTTGATTTGGGAGGGGGGACATTTGATGTGTCTCTACTCACTATCAACAAGGGTGGCACCATTAAAGTTAAAGCAGTGGGCGGTGACACTCGTTTAGGTGGAGAAGATTTTGACAAGGCAATGGTTAATCATTTTGTACAAGAATTCCAGAAAAAATATGAGAAAGATATGAGTGAAAATGAAAAAGCGGTTAAAAGTTGCGTGTGAGAAAGCAAAGAGAGATCTGTCCTCAACAACTCGAACATTAATCGAAATTGATTCCTTGTATAAGGGAATCGATTTTTCCACCAAGCTCACACGATCGAACTTCGAGGAGCTAAATGCTGGTTTCTTTAGTGAGCATGTTCAAAAATGTTTGGCAGATGGAAATATGGACAAGAATGATATTGATGATATATATAGTTATTGTTGGTGGGTCGACTAGGATTCCAAAGGTACAAAAAATGCTCGTAGAATATTTTGATGGGAAAACACTTTGCGAGAGCATTAATGCAGACGAAGCTGTTGCTTTTGGTGCAACAGTCCTGGCAGCAAACTTAAGTGGTAATGGCAACAAAATTGTGAAGGAATTGATACGTTTAGATGTTACCCGTTTGTCCCTTGGCATCGAGTTCCATGGAGGAGATATGGGTGGAGAAGATGAAAAATTGCTTTAACATAGACGCCAACGGTATTCTCACTGTCTCCGCTCAATTGGAATCAACTGGTGATATAAGTGTATATCAATAGCTGGGAGTGGAAATTTGTCCAAAGTACTATCGAGAAGATGTTGAAAAAGGTTAAGCTATGAAGTCTACTGCATGTTGCCTTTATGGAAATCTATGTGATTCGAGTGCTGTGAGTGATTTGTTAAAGGTTTTATTTATGAACAATATGATGTAATATTATAATTTATGTTCTTGGAAATTTAATAATCGGGCGATGTTGTCTATGTATAATCAATTAGACTCAACAAAAAGCTTATGTGAAACAACTTTTTTTCCACCTTAATGCACTATTCTTAAATATTAGTCTTTAATCAGATTGCCTTCGCATCTGCCAATGAAATAGCAATACATATTAAGGTATTCAATGTATACTTAGTTGTCTAACTATATAAAGTATGCGTGTTAGACACTATATTTGAATTAGATTTGTAGATAAGTATATAGTGATTTGATTGTAATCTATTCTTATTTTGTAGCCTTGTATTGTGTATATATACACACTTTGTTAATCAATGAGAATCAAGAATTGATATAAAATTAACATGGTATCAGAGCAATAACCTAAACCTATTCTCTCTTTTTTTCTAAAACTCTGCCGCCATTGATATTTGTGTGCAGACGTCATCTTCACTTTTCTTCTTAATTTATTCCATCACCATTCTTCAAACTCCCACCATAAATATACATAATATTTGTGGACACAAGCTTTTCTTCAAACCTCATCATAATATTTGTGATCTTCTTCTATACCATCATATAATTCCTTTAATTCCAGTCGGCAATTCTTTGTCAATTTACTTTACTTCCTTTGTCACCAATAGAATTCCTTTGTCAAATTCCTTTTTCACGCAATTGTTTTTCAATTTCCTTTACTTCAAGACATAATTTCTTTGTCAAATTGCTTTAACAAGCTTGAATCTCCAGCCATACCTTAAGGTGCTGTTTGGTTCGCATAATGTTTCTGATGGAATTGGAATCTAGGAAGGAATTGGAATCCGTCAGGAATTGGAATCCGTCAGGAATTGGAATCCAATTCCATACTCTGTTTGGTTGGCATGGAAGGGAATTGGAATCCAATTCAATATTCTGTTTGGTCGACATGAATTGGAATTGCAATTATCTAAAATGACGAATTTACCCTTATTAATGGTAGTGGTTGGTTGGTAGTGGTGGGTGCTGGTGGTGGCGGTGGGTAGTGGTGGGTGGTGGTGCTGGTGGGTGGTTGTGGTGGCGGTGGGTGGTGGTGATGGTGGATGGTGGCGACGGTGGATGATGGTGGTGGTGGCGGGTGGTGGCGGTGGTGGTGGTGGCGGTGGTTGGTGGTGGAGGTGGTTGGTGGTGGCGGTGGGTGGTGGTTGGTGGTGGTGGCGACGGTGGTGGTGGGTGGCGGTGGGGTGGTGGTTGGTGGTGGCGGCGGTGGTTGGTGATGACGGTGGGTGGTGGTTGGTGATGGCGGTGGGTGGTGGTTGATGGTTGATGGTTGATGGTGGTGGCGGTGGGTGGTGGTTGATGGTGGTGGCGGCGGTGGTCGGTGGCGGTTGGTGATGGTGGTGGCGGTAGGTGGTTGTGGCGGTGACGGTTGGTGGCGGTGACGGTTGGTGGTGGTGGCGGTGGGTGGAGGTGGTGGCGGTAGGTGAAGGGTATAAAGGTAAAATAAACATTCCATCCAATCTTGGAATTCAATTCCATCACTATTTGGATGGAATTGAGATTCCTTCATTTGGTGGAATGTTTCCATCATTTAGGAATCAAATTTCATCCATTTTTTGAACCAAACATTGGAATCTGATGGAATTGAATTCCAATTCCCTCATATTCCATTACTTTCCAGCGAACCATATTCTTCGAATTGCTTCCTCCTTCCACATCAAATATACTAGCTACAAAACCCGCCCGATGGGCGGGTATGCTGTAAATTTTAGTATGTAGAAAAATGTCCAAAAACTTTATATATTTCTAAATGACATAATAATCGATAGATGTGATGATGATTTTGTACAAAAAAACGGTAAATGAAGAAATGTTACACGGGCATTTTATTAAATGAAGAATCCAGCTTTTTATGCCGTAATCCGTAATATCTGAAGTCTGGTTCCGTTGCACAATCCAGCTTTTTATGCCGTAATCATAGAATGCCGGTTTTATGGAAATTATATTAAGTCGTGTATCACTTCTGAATAGTTATTTATTTGTTTCCTTGTATGTAGGAAGCCGTATTTAAATATTTATTTGTTTACTTGTATGTAGGATCTTTTAAATAGTTATTTATTTGTTTTCTTGTATGTAGGAAGCCGTATATGGAGCATATGAATGTAGACCGTAAGCCGTACCAGATTCGTTTGCCGTATATGGAGCGTATGAATGTAGAGCGTAAGCTGTACCAGATTCGTTTGTATTAGTGCAAATGACGTGGACCAATCAGGGAATTCCAAGTGGCATTATGGACGAATAGGAATGCTTGGAATTGCCATGGTGTCAAACACTCTTCAAATTTAGGCCTCATATATAGGGTAGGATTTATTCAATTCCTTGCAGTCATTGTTGACCAACCAATCCTTTTATTCTATTTGTTTCATTATCAAAACAACCAAGTAGCAATTCCATATTGTTCGTCACTAGTATTCTTGAATTATATATATTTACTCACATTCATTCTTTCTGCCCTAGCTGAATACCATCGTGAATCTGTTATTTTCCGACAAGATGGGCGACAACTCCAATGAGCAACAATACTCTCAACCACAACACCCTTGTCTACAACCATCTTGGTACTGCGGAAACTCTTGGTCTTCGCCGTTGTGCCCATACTCGACTGCCTCGGTCAACCCTCAGCCGAGCCTCCTTTGCCCTGGACCGAGACCTCCACATGAACATGTCTACTACATGGGAGCACCATACCATAAGCAAGGTAACCCGATGACATCAACGGAATTGGACGCAACGTTCAATACCATGCGCCTTAATATGCCGGATAAGTGTTGGTACATGGATACGGGTTCCACATCACACGTTGCTAGCATGACGGGTAACTTTTCTCACTTATTTTGTTTAAGTAAACCGCATTATATTTTAGTAGGTAATGTGAGTAGTCTTCCAGTTACGGGCCTAGGATCCGCAACCATACCCGACCCTACCCGACCATACCTTTTAGAAAGTATCTATCATGTTCCTAAATTAATTAAAAACTTGATCTGTGTTCGTAAATTTACCCTGATGACATTGTTTCTGTTGAAGTTGACCTTTTGGTTTCACTATCAAGGATCTCAATACGGGGACGCCAATCACAAGATGCAACAGTACCGGTGATTTGTACCCCCTTCCTAAAGGGCTTCAATGGGCGTTCCACACCTCTAGCACTTCATACCGTTTCTCCATCCATTTGGCACAATCGCCTCGGCCACCCGGGGACTTTTGTTTTTCCTTTACCTAGGAATAATACTTCTTTCCCGCATAAACTTAGTACTATTAAATCTTGCTCCTTAGGCAAGTAGTGTCATTTAAATTTTAATTCTTCTCATTCTTTTACGTGTAGCCCGTTTGATTTATTGCATACCGACTTAAGGACTTCTCCTATCCCTTCTACCTTAGGTCATAAATACTATCTTGTTATTCTAGATGATTTTGCTCACTTTACATGGACTTTTCCACTAAAATATAAATCACAAGTCTTTTCCATATTCTCCACCTTTCACACATATATTAACACTCAATTCGAAAAGAAAATTAAAACCTTACAATGTGACAATGGTCGTGAATTTAACAACTCACAATTTTAAACCTTTTGTGACACTCATGGCATGCATCTTCGCTTCTCTTGTCCCTACACCTCTCCCCAAAACGGTAAAGCCGAACGCCTCATCCGCACCCTAAATAATATCATCTGAACCAACCTCATACATGCTTCCGTTCCTCCTTCTTATTGGTCGTATGCCCTTCATTTCGCTACTTATCTCTTCAATATCCTACCTTCTTCCGCAATTAAAAATCACACTCCCACCACCATTCTCTACAAACGCAATCCCTCCTACACTTATCTTCGCACCTTCGGGTGTCTTTGCTATCCCAACACATCCTCTACCACTCATGACAAATTACCCCTAGATCTACCCCTTGCGTTTTTCTTGGTTACCTTCTCCACCATCGCGGTTACCTTTGTCTAGACATATCCACCAAACAATTCTTCATCTCTCGACATGTTACTTTTGTTGAAACCATATTTCCTTTCTCTACCTCCACAAAAGACCCAATCCCATCTTATGAATTCCTAACCGACACCCCACCCTCCCCATACTTTACATACCACTCTACTAATAGCGTGTCACCCACTTCGTCGGTAGGAGCACCCCCTGCTCCGCCATCCGCCGCCACGACAGCTATTTCCCCACCTCCGAGCCCTCCGACCTCTCCCGCACCATTACCACCACCTCCACCACCGCAACACCCGATGCAAACTCATTCAAAGAACGGTATTTTCAAGCCTAATGTCCCTGTCTCCCTTCACACACAGTCTAATTCTCCTATTCCGTCCAATCCCAAAACCGCCCTTCTAGACCCTAACTTGAACTCTGCCATGACTACTGAATATAATGCAATGCGGTTTACAAGAGAGATTCCTAGTTGTACTTCAAATACTTAATATAAAGTATTCATAATGAAGAAACCAATCTCTTTGTCTAACATCTCTGAAAATTATGTTGGAATGCTTGAATCTAAGACTCATAATTATATCATAGCTTAGTAAGTTGAAGATTGGATTCGATAAAATGCAAAAAAGTTCAGTAAATCAACTGAGGAAATTGAAATTAAAATAAAAACATTGAATATGGAAAATCAGCCATTTTAGCTCTTTTTTCTTTATCGATTAGTCACTTATTTGAAGGTAATTTGAATAGGTTTTGGTAGATTAGTGCAAGGAATTCGGTAAGCAGCAATACCTGAGTGATTTCAAAGCAAAACTCGTGTTTAGATCATCAAAAATGGCAAAACTGAACCGATTTTTGAAACCAATGTTTCATAGGAACTTTTTGAGCATTTTTTGATCAGTTTTGATGTTTTTAAGGTGGTTCATTTAGTGTTTGGTAAATTTATGTTAGGAAAGTGAACGAAAACAATCCTTGACTGATTTGGAATTAATTATCTCATGTATGGTCTGATTTTGAAGATTTTAGGGCATCTTTGCTAAGCTTTTCAAAAGGGGTTATTGACTTATTGGTTTTTTGAAAAGCTAAAATCAAAAAGTAAGAGCATCCTTACTTCTTGATTTTGGCTTTTCAAAAAGTCGATAAGTCCTTTTAAAAGCTTAGCCAAACATGCCTGAAAATTGAGTTTCTCAAGTGTAGAATGGTTTTTAGGGTTTTGATCAATTTGAAGCATTAGATCCGGTATTTGACAAAACTGTAGAGCCGAATTTGGTTCTGCATTGTTTTAATTTTTTTTATATATTTACAATACAAATTATTATATTTATGAATAATACTTTTTTACATTAAACATGCATTTTGTTATATACAACCTCCGTATCAAAATAAGTGATTCACATTTTTTTAGGGGTACCACGAACTAAGTGACACACTTTTAAAACTTACATTATTTTGTAAAAAAAGTGGAACCCTTCTCCACTAACTATTTGTTTTAATAAAGTGAAATTATTCTTTTACCCTTACTTATACTTTTAAATATCATTAATATCATTTTATTCAAAAGAGGTGGGATTCATTATCCACTAACTATCTACTTTAATCTATCTTAAACTATCTTTTAATCTTTTGCCTCAAAAATCGTATTTTTTCAAATGTATCACGTATTTTGATACGGAGGTGGTATTTGATACTTATACTTATTGCACACAAAAATATATAGGAAATGGAATATCTTGAAATTTATGATTTGTTTTTTTAAACTAAAATAAATCTTCCACCTATATATGGAGCAAGGATTTTAGTTAAATTATGATCACTTGTCTTTGAGAGCCAATCACAAAGCTTCAAAATGATGAGTCATTTGCTGAATCAAAAGGGCAAACATGTAATCTGTTCATTATCCCAAGGAAAGGAAATAGGGGTCAGTGAAACTTTTAGGTTTTCTTCAGCAACTCTGGCCGCTATTTCCATCGTCAAAAATTAGTCACCTTCATCGTCAATTTTATGCCGCCCTTTCGGATGCGTTTCTCTGGACCACTAAACCAGATCACCAAACCACGTCAAATGTCATCTTCATCCGCAAGAAATCACTGATTCAGTACAACTGTCGGTTTAATTTATGGACGCAAGCACCAAGAATCCAAAAGGAGAGGTGGAAATGTTTTATGGTTTTGGGCGTACGTAGCAAACAAGCAAAAAAACACAAGCCTGAAGGTAATAATATTTCATCTTCAATCTCAATAAAAGAACAAGTAAATGTTTCATCTTCATTGATTTATTCATCTTCATAAATTTTCAACTGATTGATTTGTAAAAATAGTAATAATATCTATTGAATCGGTACAAATACTACAAATCTGAAGGTAATACGATTATGGTTTTTGATTAGCTGCTACAGATTTAAAAGAATTTCGATCAGAGTTCCTTCAATCTCAATAAAAGGTATGTGCCAATATTTCTCATAAATTAGTAAAATTTACCTACAAATTACAATGATCTTGTGTTACGTATTATTATTTATGTAGCTATTTGTGACAACCCTCGAAAACAGGTCGTTTTACGTGCAATTTATTAAGACATGTAGTTGATATATTAAGCCTAGTTTGAGACCGTATTTATATAACTAAAGTTATTAATTTATATGATCAAGCTATACACGTCCGTATAAATATTGAGATTTAGCAATTCTTTGGGAGAATCCACAATTTAGCAAGTTAGTGACGCATAAACGTAAAGTCCTTTTATATAACTAAAAACAAAAACAAAACAAAAAGTTTGATACACGTCAACCAAAATTTAATACGACCAAACAATTGATCGTCATTTTGGTACCCGATTAATAGTTTATATTTACCAACTAATAAGATAAAACTAAGGAACTAGCTTACTAACTAGTTATCATTATATGAACTAAATGAGTTCGAAATATAACTAAATTAAATAAAATAATCCAATCCTCATTCACTTTGTCAGAAAAGTCATATGATAAACAATCCACTTTATGATGTTGACCCGATGCTCCTCTCCCCATGCTTCCTCCTCGGCAGTCAGCACACATCTATTCTACAAGTCCCTTTTGATGTTAAAAAGAACTGTAAATGTGTACTATAACCCAACAACCCTCATGCTCCTGTTTATAAATTATAATTTTAGTTGTAGTGCATTATAAATTAAAAGAAAAATAAGAAAATGAAATGGAAATGGAAAATAATATATGTAACACCTACACACCAACCCTATGGAAAGCCAATCTCTATAAACTTTCTACCACTTTTTTTTGTTTGTTGGATGATTCGGCCACTGCAACAAGGAACAACAACATCAATGTCAAACTCTTCTTTATGCATTGAGACACTGCACATCTCATATATAACCACACCCACAAATTGTCTAGAGGCTAAAGACCCTTTTACCTTTTCCTTAACACCCTTTCCACTCAACTCATCACATGTACTTGACAACTCACTAACATATCCTTACAATCTCTATCTCTTTACGTGTATATCAACAACACACACAACATCCAAATTTCACATACCTAGCTCCTCATTCCACAAAATCCAAATTGTCCAAACTCTTAGAACACAATTTAGTAATTGCTAATACCAATGGAACTATCATCGTGCAGAAGAGATGTTGCCGGCAGTCATGATGACAATATGCAACACAACGAGAGTGGTGGAAAACGGAAAACGGAAACCAGACTTCGGTGAAATGGAACGATCGAGATGAGCTTCGAGGGAAAGGAGGTACGGCCATAGCACAAACAGTTGGCGGTGCGACTATTTGTGCCCGTCATTGAACATCTCCACCCGGCTATTAAGGTCCTTCAAACTTTGTTAAGAAATTCGTTGTGTTGAAGCAACCGTTTATGATACAAGAGGCTAAACTTTTAAAGCTTGGAATAAGGAGACGCCAAACCACATGAATCCCGAACCGGGTTATAGTGAGCACCTCTAATTCTTATGATTGTTACTTTAAGTATCTCGTGTTTATACTAGTGGTATTCACTCTTTATGAAACCCTACTAGAATATATATCTTCATGGACTAAGACTAGGATTACAAGAAACACTTTGATAAACACCTGCTTACAAAACTGAAATTCAATTTATAGTAAGTATATATGTTGGGTCGTTGAAAAGCATCTCCCACTGAAGAGATTTAGTGAAGACAAAAAGGCAAATAGTTGGAAGACAATCTGAGGATTAGTTCCTCAGATTACGTGTAACTGTATCTGATCTAATCGGATCACAGTTACCCAGTTACACTATCTAATCAATATCTGAAACAACGATCAGTTTCCCGTGCGGAATCAGATACTGGTTAACAGATTAGATGGTGTAACAGGTTCAGCGTAATGGACAAAACGATGAACCAACGAACAGATACTTCTCTAAGCAAAACTCTTAGTGAAGGTCGCTGAAGTTGAAGGCCATCTGAAGAAGCATGAGTATCCGAAAAGTGATGGCTGCCAAAAGTACATAGGCCCAAAGTTTCAGCGTCACAGAAAGACACAAGTAAAGCACAAGTTTGTGCATTGCTGATTATGGGAATATCTTGCAAATCTTCTAGAAGATATCAGCGATCACAAGACGATAGAAAGTACTGTCAGAATTTCGTTAGACGTGCGCGTCCCATGATATATCCTCTGCACCAATGGAATTCTCACACGTGGAATCGATCGTTCATTCCTTTGGCTCTACGTTTCCCAATGATATAAATTGAGGACTTAGAGGATCGATTCCGGTGTGCACCCAACAAGGCTACACGCTGTTGAATTTACCCCAGAACTTTATTCCCTTGAGCAGAGTGTAAACCACTAGTTAACTCTAGTTATCTGATTCAAGAATTGAATCTATATAACGAAAGTGTCTGGTCTTGTGCTTGATCATTTGTTGATCATAAACTTGTCTTAGATAATATATGTTGTTGTCTATCACATGCAAGCAGTTTAATTAGGATTTGTTCTTAGCTATTCTGCAAATTGCTTGCATCTTTATTGTATCAATTATTGATTAATAAAGAAAGGTTTAAAAAGTGTTGAGTGTCTCCATAAATTTAAATTGGTCAGTGAAAGCGTATAGGTGTCATATTTCACTTATTACGGGACTAACAATTGGTATCAGAGCAGGACAATTAATTCATAATTGTTGATCTGCTCACTTGCTGATCAAAAAGAGCGATGTGGTCTCCAAACTGAACCTCGGTTCAAAATCAAATGCTCCAGTCTTCACAAATGACGACTTTGGAATGTGGAAAGTGCGATTTTTGGGATTTTCCAAACACCGGCATGAACTTGCTCCTAGCATTCTCGAAGCTGGTCCTTATGTTGCACACTTCCTCAGTCATAAACCTGTCATCTTTAAAACGGAAGAAAGTTCCTCTGAAGATAGAAAAGAAGAAAGTTCTCACTCAACAGAAGAAAAGACGTTATCCGAGGATGATGACAGCGATCTTGAAGAAGACTCTTTCAGTGATTACTCCAGCGATAATGCACTCGACCTGGTAGAACAAATGGCTGCCGTAACAAGATTCAACAAAGTCATGAAACAGAACGAATCTGAAGCATCCGATCCTCAGATGCATAACAAGTCAAATGAATGTTTTCGGCGTGGTCAAACTGGTCATTACAGAGCAAATTGCAGAGTAAATCTGAAGAACAATCAGCCTAAGTCAAATTTGTCTACATCTGACTCTGACACATATGTTAAATATAAAAGAAAGTATGAAGAAACTGGACGAGAATTTCAGTTTCTAAAGGCTAAACTCGCAATAGCCCAAGAAGAAGTGAAAGTCTTAGCCCTTAGAGCTACATGTCAGTTAGAGACATACGATACAAAATCAGATAGTGATGTATCATCTCATAAAGATTCTGAAAAGTCCTCAGACAGCAATAACTGCAAGTGTCTGATGGCAAGATCATCTGATTCATCAGACAAAAGGCTACATCATTAATCAAGAAGGAATAGTGGTAATGGATGCACCAAGAAAAGATGACATGCACATTCTCGACATGACCTCTGCTTCTCCTTAAAAGGTACTATGTTTCTTCGCTGCTGCTCCAGCTGATGTTAATTGGCTTTGGCACAAAAGACTCTCACACCTAAATTTCAAAAATATAAACAACATCAATAAAAGGTGCTTAGTCGAAGGGCTCCCAAAACTTACTTTCCCCAAAGACAAGATGTGCTCTGCTTGTGAGAAAGGAAAACAACATCGAGCATCTTTCAGATCCAAAGTAATATCCGCCTCTACGGCTTGCTTAAACTTAATTCATATGGATCTTTTTGGTCCTGTAAATGTAGAAAGCTTGGGTGGAAGAAAAAGGTATACTCTTGTTATCGATGATGACTTCTCCAGATTTTGTTGGGTCTTCTTTATAAGAGCAAAAAGTGATGCTGCTGAAGAAATCATTAACTTCATCAAGAAAACTAAAGTGAGTCTTGGAGTTAAACTTAAAAGTATCCGAAGTGATCGAGGAACCGAGTTCACAAACGTGACATTAGAAAAATTATGCAGCGAGAAAGGCATTTCTCAAAACTTCTCAGCTCCAAGAACCCCAGAACGAAATGGGGTTGCTGAAAGAAATAACAGGACCTTAATTGAAGCAGCCCGAACCATGCTGAACGAAGCCGATCCTCCAAGTCAATTCTGGACGTATGCAGTTCACACAGCATGTCACACTCAAAACCGTGCAGTAATTGTCAAGAGAGACAACAAAAATGCTTATGAAGTCGTCAGGGGAAGAAAACCAAACATTGAATATTTCAGAGTCTTTGGTTGTCCATGTTTCATTTTAAACAACAAAGAGCATCTTGGGAAGTTTGATCCAAAAGCTGAAGATGGAATCTTTGTCGGATACGCTGAACAGTCCAAAGCATACAGAGTCTACAATCTGAAAAGATCAACATTTGAAGAAACTGTTCATGTTACTTTCGATGATAAAACATATTTCAGATCTTTCCCCCCCCCCCCCCCTCTGAAAATGATGAAGAACTAAATTTCAAAGAACCAACATCAACTTATCAAAATGAAGATACAGAACGCTCTTCAGAATGGTATGACACCCCTTTGGTCAATAACCCTTCAGAAAGTCAAAACGATATTCCAGGTGATAATCCAACATCTGATAATACCCAATCTGAAAATTTTACACCATCAAAAAATGAGCCTGCTACCCCTATTAGAGATATAGTGTCTGATCAATTAACCCGGACCATCAAATCAAGTATCAACCCTATGGAACAAGAAACATCCAATAAATCAAGTCATCGGGGATTTTCAACAAGGTGTTCGCACTCGTAGCCAACAAGCCAGCTCCAACATATGCTTATATGTTGGATTTGTTTCAATGATTGAACCCAAAAATGTCAAAACTGCTCTTGAAGATCCTCACAGGGTTTCTTCAATGCAAGAAGAGCTACAACAATTCGAGAAAAACAAAGTATGGACACTTGTCCCTCCACCATCTAACATGAATATCATTGGAACAAAATGGGTGTTCACAAACTCGATCAAGATGGAACTGTGATCAGAAACAAATCAAGATTAGTTGCCCAAGGATATCGACAAGAAGAAGGCATCGATTTCGATGAATCTTTTGCCCATGTTGCTAGACTAGAAGCTATTCGAATGTTTCTCGCATATGCAAGCTTCAAGAACTAGTTTTTGTAAAACAACCTCCAGGATTCGAAGATCACAGACATCCATAATACGTCTACCAACTTGATAAAGCTCTTTACGGATTAAAACAAGCTCCAAGAGCATGATATGACATTTTATCTCAATTTCTGCTCAAGAGTGGGTTTACTAGGTGCACAATTGGTAACACTCTGTTCATTCGCTTACACAAGTCAGATGTCTTGTTGGTTCAAATATACGTTGATGACATCATATTCGGGTCAACAAATGAGAACATGTGTCAAAAGTTCTCCAAACTCATGACAGACAATTATGAAATGAGAATGATGGGTAAATTAACATACTTTTTGGGTCTACAAATCAAACTGTCTGAAGATGGAATCTTCATAAATCAAGAAAAATATGTTTCTGAACTTCTAAAAAAATTTGATCTTGAAAAATATTCCTCTATGAAAACCCCAATGGCAACTAATCTAAAATTAACAGAAGATATCTCAGGCAAAGTTGAGAATCCAACAATTTACAGAGGAATGATAGGCTCACTACTCTATTTGACAGCAAGTAGACCTGATATCATGTTCTCCACATGTTTATGTGCCAGATATCAAGCGAATCCAAAAGAATATCACATGCATGCTGTGAAACGAATCCTCAAGTATCTGAAAGGTACACCTAACCTGGGTCTCTGGTATCCAAAAGATAATCGGTTTAATCTTGTTAGATACTCTGATGTGGACTACGCGGGGTGTAATCTGTATAGAAAAAGCACAAGCGGTGGATGTCAGTTTTAAGAGGAAAATTGATAAGCTGGTCAAGCAAGAATCAATCCTCCGTTTCAACCTTCACTTGCGAAGCTGAATACATAGCTGTTGGAGCATGTATTGCTCAAGTTCTCTAGATGAAGAATCAACTCTCAGACTTTGATCAACATTACGAAAAGGTTCCAGTCTACCGTGACAACACCAGTGCTATAGCGATCCCCAACAATCCGGTTTTTCATTCTCGAACAAAACACATCGATGTCGGATATCACTTCATTCGAGATCATGTTGTGAAAGGTGATGTTGAAGTCCATTTCATTCCCACCGAACATTAACTTGCTGATCTTTTCACAAAACCGTTGGATGAAACCAGACTCATTTATCTAATTGGCAGGCTTGGTATGCTAAATATGTAAAAAAATAAAAAATAAAAAAAATCAGATCGAAGACTCATGTACTATCTGAAGACTCCTCAGCACCATCTGATAACTATGAGCCATCAGCGCATATTAACGTGTCATCGTCTCATAAGACCTCATCTCTGGTATCTAATTAATGGTGACACTTAAATGTCTTTTCCCGCCAGTTTATCTCTGACTTTTTGATTGACCTCTATCATCACGTCTACCCTACACTCACCCCAACCGTTCGATCTTTCACCGCTTCAAATTCAACCCTTGATCGCAAAATCTCTCCACTCTGATACACACTCCGCTCACCTTTCCTGTATTTTCCCCAAATTACCTCTACACGTTCATATACAAACCCTTTATACAAATCAATTTCTTCATGGCTTCGTCGTCTAGAATCCCATTCAATACATCTTTACAGGCTACACTCAAACTTGCTCCTGCAGTACGTTGTCATTTTACAGATCTGTATTATACCAAAAATAATTCTCGCTGCAACCTAAATCCAAGAGGTCAATTAAAACCAGAGTTTCAAGCACTGGTCAACTTCTTCCGCAATCACCCTCTCAAGGACGCACTTCATTATGACGTTCCATTGTCCAAAAGCATGGTCCTTGAGTTTTTGTATACGTGCACAACCTCATATTCAAATGGAAAAGCCTCCATCTCCGGAACTATTATGCAAGGCCGACATCAGGTATCCTTCGATCTTGACTTTTTCCCTACGGACACGAAAATGGATTATCTTAAGCCGGATCAAGACATTGATGATCTTCCTGAAAGTGAGGAAGCCAGAGCGATAGTTCTTCCATACATCAAATACCGGGGGTCGTTTTCAGTAGGCATATCGAGAACTAAAATGGGTCCCCTATGGTCTGCATTTTTCATGACGGTCTGTCAATGCTTAACCAGCAAAATAGGGGATTTGATGTTGTCTCCGACCATGCTTTTATCTTAGGATCTGCCCTATTAACGGATACACGAATCGACTATGCATCTCGTGTCTTCTTGCAGCTGTATAAAAAAGTTAGTGCTACAAAAAGGGAGAGTCTGGTACCTTTCCCTCGATTTCTCTGTATGATGTTCTCACAATATCTAGGGGAAGAGGCTTTCTATGCAAACATTGGGCCCAGGTATGTTAATGTTTATCAACTTCACTAGTCAAGGAAGAGAAGAGTCTCCCAATCTTCCTCCAGGTATGTTAATGTTTATCAACTCTCCTCCACCCAGTCCTCCAAGAGCAGACGCAACTGGTTCGGTAAACAATGCCTCACACACAAACAAATCTGAATCTGAACATCATAGCTCCCACCACTCTCCACCTCATAAGAAATCCTCCGCTCGATCCCTCAATCCAACTCCACAAACACACCGTTACTCGTTTAGAAACTCAACAACCAGAAATCGTCAACCTACGACCGGGTCAGGAAAAGGCTGGTCGCTCACTGATCCCCTAGATTTGGAAGAAAATGATGACCACATGGATGAGACCCCAAAAAACAATGAAGCCTCAAAATCTCCTCCACCAACATCTGAAAAATCTCCAGTCGATACAAGAAAATCCGTTGAACACTCGATTGAATCTCCAGCGGCATATTCTCCACAAGTTCCAAACTCAACTCCCACTGACGTTCCTGAAAGCTCTAGGAGACGTAAGAGAACAACAGTTCAAAAAACATTCAAACGTTGTGGTACTCTAGTGAACTACTGTGGAACAATCAATGCAAACATCTGATTTCTCAACAAAACAGAGAGGGCTCTAAACAAATATCAGGCCATTTTAAAAAAGAACCTGCAAACTACCTACGATGCAGTTTCTGACCACTCAGATAAGATCGAGGCACTTGCGCCTGCTGTCAACAAGATCAGTGTTAATCAGACTACCTTACTTGCATCAGCAACTGCACTCCATTCTAGGTTTGATATCCTTACCAAGTTGTTTCAGAATCGTTCTGCTGAGTCCCCTGATGTGCTTGAAAATGTCTCCGTCAGTGCCCGCTCTCCTCCACATTTTCAGGGGGAGAACTCAGAGCCTCGGCAAGGAGCTCCAGAGAGGGTTGTATGTAAACCGGCCGGAGCTAATCATCAAAGGAATGAGAATGTTGGAGAATCAACGTCTAAGAAGCTTGTCTCCTATTCAGATAGTGAGGATGAGAGCATTCACTTAACTCCTCTCATTGACAAAGTAATGAAAGGTTTCTCCAAAACTCCAACCGTTCAGTCAGGCATTTCCATCATTCCAAAGAAAACCGCCCGCATGTCTGTCTCACTTAGAAAGAACGTTCTTCTTGGTCCCAAATAAGATGTTCATCCTTCCTCCCTTGATAAAGGAAAGGGTCCCGCTGCTCCTCCTAAACCCAAAATAGAGAAAAGGAAAGGACCAGGTGTCCCGATCGAAGAAAAGACAGGAATGATAGCAAGGACACTGAAAGTGTCTGAGGCCGAGCTTCAGAAAGCAAAGGAGAAAGAAGAACAGGTGTCTAAGCTAGGGAGTCAGAAAAGGAGAAAGGAATGATGGTGATCCTCAGATGATGATGGGTGATGGTTTCTATTTCAAAAACAATTGCCTGTACTTTAAAACAATTTCATTTCCTGTTGCATGCTACAAAACAATTTACATTTATGTCCACAATTAGTCAACCTATGATGATACATCCATGCCTACGAAACACTTAAGGGTCACACCGGTGAGTGCATGTAATATGAGCAAGATAAGCAATGATACTACGAAGAGGAATGATTCATAATAGTCATTATGAATCAGTTAAGTATTAAGTTAAGTTTAACTTATTACTAGATTAGTTTAACTAATTAATTAATGCAAGTGTTTGTACATTTACTAGTTGAGTAAATATACAATGTGTTAATTATAGATTATCCATAATGTGATTTAAAGCTATTAAATCATATAAGTAATTGGATAATATTGTTGTATAAATTATATAAAGGTTATTATATAATTAATTATTGAAAGTATAAATACAAGTACAATTTGTGTATATGGGTACCGAATTATGAGT
Organism: Calendula officinalis; assembly: GCA_963853835.1. Taxonomy (NCBI): domain Eukaryota; kingdom Viridiplantae; phylum Streptophyta; class Magnoliopsida; order Asterales; family Asteraceae; genus Calendula; species Calendula officinalis. Next base: position 65,918,334 of record OY970820.1, on the reverse strand, counting down.
GTATTAATACTAGACATTTAATAGTTAAGTGCAACAATAATAAAGTAGTTAAACTATAAGGGATGGAAGTGTAAAAGGAAAGGTTAATTAAAATTTAATCTTAATTAAACTAGAAGGACTTAAATGAAACTTATTCTATTATAAATAGAAGGATTAATGTTTCATTTAAACCTAATCATTCCCTTAACACCTTACACGAAATCTCTCCTCCTCTCTTGGGATATTTAGGCCGAAACCAAGACACCACCACTTGGTGTTCTTCGTTCTTTGTGTTCTTTGTGTTCTTCAAGTATTGAAGAACAAGTTCATTGCTTAGATCAACTAGAAGATCGCTCGATTTGTTCATCATCAGTGGACTAATCTTAAGGAAACAACAAGGTATGTTTTGGGAAACACTTTTCTCCCTTCTCCCCTCTTGGACGAATTAGGGTTCTTTGGTTGATGGTCGAACGAACCACACAAGCATTGTGTGTGTTCGAGTTCTTCGTACAAGGTTTCTTTCTTGTTAATCTAATCTAGATTTCCAACATCCCAATCCTTTAAGGTTTAAGGATTAGGTTTAATCTCACTTCCGCTTTTAGGGATTAAATCAGCTAGTTGGTTTTAACCGGTCAAGAACAAGTTCATGTTCTTGGTCAGTATGTTTCGAACCAAGCATACTAGGAGGTCGGTCATATGGGTCAATCAGTCTTGCAAGATGTGAATGAAACCCTTCAGTGGTATCAGAGCGTTGGTTTAGAGATCTAAACTAGATTAACAAAGTTTGTTTGTTTGTTTTTTTAATTAAAGTTTTTCTTTGTTCCAATTTTATCTTCTTGTTCTAAAATTTCGAAAAAGGGTAAGAACCCTAGACCAAGAACATTAAACTAGTTTAGTTTAATTGGTCAAAAGGTTTCTAATACTCTAGTAATTTTCGAAATAGTAAAAGAACCCTAGGATCAAGTATGTTAAACAAGATTTGTTTAATTGATCAAAAGGATTCTTTCCTTTTTCCCCATGGAATACGAAACCTAGAAAGAACCCTAGGACCAAGTATGTTAAACAAGATTTGTTTAATTGGTCAAAAGGATTCTTTCCTAATCCCTTAGAGATTTCGAAAATCTAGAGGTTACTTGGACACCAAGTTTATTAAACTAGCCTAGTTTAATTGGTGGAAAAGTTTCATAGGCTTAAGTTTTCGAAACCCTAAAGAACCCTAAACATTAAACTAGTTTGAGTTTAATTGTTTAAAAAGAGTCAATTAGGATAATAATCTAAAATCTAGATAATTAAACAAGTTTATGTTTAATAGGTTTAATTATTATTTTAATAGATTTATTAAGACTAGTTCTTTAAACCTAGAAACTTAGACAAAGATTTATTGTCTATAAGGTTTAATTTAAAAAGTTTAAATAAGTTTATTAAGGTTATAATCTATCTTAGAATTTAAACAAAGTTTATTGTTTAGATAGGATTGATTAAAATTAATCTTTTAATAAAATAATGTCTTTGAGCAAGAAAGTCAAAACCCTAGTTTTTATTGATCAAGAACAAGATTAGGGTTTATCTAATTCATTTAGGGAATTAATAAGATTAAATGAAGTGTTAATTTTTTAAGTTCTAAAATTAACAAGATGTATATATATATATATATATATATATATATATATATATATATATATATATATATATATATATATATATATATATATATATATATACACATAGTATTCGGAATTTTAAAAATTTAAAGAAAATGAATTTTAAAAGATATAATAAGTTTATACGTATTTTAATTAGATTAAGTTACATACGTATAAATTAGGTGTAATATTCTTATTAGAATGGTACAAGTTTATTATAAAAGTATATATATATACGAATATATTAAATACAAGATAAAATGGAACAATTAAAACGATAATATTATTTTGATCTTTAGAAGATAATAGTATAATTAGTTATTGTATAACTTATTATATAACTAAAACTATAAAGTACAAAGTTATGATTTTATTATAACTAGAAATTGTACAAGTTGAAATTATATGATTAACTAGAAATATACAAAGTTATATATTAAGATGTATAAAGTTATAAGTTATTATAACTAGATAATTATACAAGTATAATATAAGTATTTTACAAGTCATGTAATATACTAGATTAATGATCAAGTAATAAATAACAAGAAAACTATATAACCTATATTTAACTAGTTCAAGTTAAATGTAAGAAAGGTTTAAAACAAACTAAGTATTATTATATATAGTCTTTATATAATAAGTTTATTAGTTTCACCAAGTATAAACCGGTGATTGTGTTTGTAAAGGCAAAAAGCCTTACCCCCTTGGATCTTAAGATAACAAAACAACCTAGACTAGCTTTGATTAATATGTAGAATAAAATAGCTAAGTTTAGGTCTGATACTGTGTGGTCAGTATTGGAACTCAGTATCAGAGCTCAGTATCAGATAGTGATACTGAGTACAAGGACTGAGTAGAAGGACTGAGTAAACATTTCCATGTTTACCTTGCCTGATCAAATCCCTTTGATCTCGGCCACTTTCCTTATTCTAGTCCATGCATTACTCCTCGCCTAACTTGTAAGATCTCTATAACATTATAAATAGAGATCATTTGGCAAAGGAGTATTCACCAATTCACTTTACACTTTCATATCTATTGTAATTGATCAGTGGTCTTGTTATTCCGCAACAAGCCACACTTAGTGGAATTATACATTTGACTCATATCTTGTTCTTATACAATATTTGTCTTGAGTTATAATTATCCAATCAATTAACAATCTAAACCAGGGCGTTGTGACCTAACAACTGGTATCAGAGCAGGCTAAATAAACTCTTATTTAGTCATTCTATAACCCTGGCAGCCATCCCTTATACTTATCCTTCACATACTCCAAAATCAAAAATGTCTACCATTGTTGCACCAATTATGTCTGGAAAGGGAGTACCCATCTTTGATGGTAAAGACTTCCATCAATGGAAGCTAAAAGCTCAGTGGTATCTTGAATCCATTCATCAAGAAATGCTCACTGTGCTAAATGATGGTCCTATCATCCCACAAATTGTGGAACCCATTGCTGCTACTGATAATGCTCCTGAGAGCATAAGAACTGTACATAAACTAAGGCACAACTGGACTGATACTGACCGTCAGTTGTATGCTTTAGACTCCAGGGTTAAAGGGGTGATTGGTAATGCTGTTACCAAAGAAATTCTCAATGCAATCATGGAATTGCCAATAGCAAAGGCTATGTGGGATAGCCTATCAGTCACTTATGAAGGCACACCAAAAGTGAAGTTGCAAAGAAAGAGCAACATGAGAAGAAAGTATGAAAACTTCTTCTCAAATCCAAATGAAGACATCACCTCTCTTTACAACAGGTTTAATACTGTTGTTCATGGTCTAATTAGTGTTGGCATTGTAAAAGAGGAAGGGGAACTTGTTCAAAAGTTCCTGGACAGTCTTCCTCAACAATTTCTTGACATGTCAAATTCTGTCAATGCTGCTAACAACATTGAGTCATATACTCTTCAAACTTTGTATGGCCTAATGTTGAATCATGAGGAAAATACTGCTTCAAGACCGATCAACTGGAAGAAAACTGACCAATCTTCAAATGGAATGGCTCTCATTGTGCAACAAGCATATACTGTGACTGAGCCTGAAGAACCAGTAGTTGATCTTGCTGATGCTGAGGCAGAAGAGCTTGAGACTCAAATGGCTCTTATGTCTATGAAGCTGGATCAGTTGAAAAAGAAGAGGCTTGGTGTTAGCTCTTCTAATACTGACCCAAAATCAGGTCTTTGCTATAGGTGTGGAAAGCCTGGACATATTGCTGCAAATTGTCATACCAAGTCTTCTGAGACTGATCGGAATGACAAGATTGCATACCAAGCAAAGAGGTATAGAGACAAGTATGTCAAACTGAAGAACTGGAGCAAGGGCAAGAGGGCAGAAGGGAATGGAGCACCTCATCAAGCACTGTACTCTGAAGCTTGGATTGATGAGGACATAAGTGATGATGAGGAAGAGGTTGAGAGTAAAGCCTTTATGGCTTTCACTGAAGATGATTCGAAGAGCTCCTTTGAAAAGCATATCAAAGAGGCTGAGAGGATGAGTGTTCATACTGATTGGGATTCCACTCAGTTGTACAAGGTAAGTTCCTTTCAAATTTATTCAGTGAATGAAAAAACTAAGATTTTTGAGTATATGATTGTTGATCTTAAAACTTCTGTACAAAAAGAAAAAGCTTTAAAATTAACAATTCAAGAACTTGAAAGGGTAAATAATGAAAACTTAGATAAATTAGCAAAGTATAAAGATTTAGAACTAAACTTTTCAGATTTAAAGGACATTAACCAAAGATTAGCTGATAAAGCTCATTTACACAAACTTGAAAAAGAAAAATTTGAAAAACAGTGTAAATCTTGGGGAAATGCTTCAATAAAATTAAATAAATGTTTAAATCAACAATTCCCAGAAAATGTGAGGGCTGCACTTGGTGTTGATCCTCAATTTAAAATTTGGAATAATTTTGCTGATTTATTTGAAGAGTTTTCAAATATGAACCTATTAAATTTATAAAAGCTAAAACCTTTTGTGAAGTTGGATGTCAAACTGAGTCAGATGATGAGGAAAATGAAATTTTAGAAAAACCTATTGGTCCCTCCATCTGCTCGAAGTGCTATACTGAGCTACAAGAACTCAGTATTGAATTTCCTGTAAAAGAAATTTCTGATACTGAGCTCCCAATAGTTCAGTATGACACTTCTGCTGTTCCACCTTTTGAATTATTATTTAATACAACAACTTTTGAATTATATAATGATAATAAGACTACTTCTATCTCAAATGTTTCATCTAATACAGAAGTTGCAGGAACAGGAACATCATATACTGACACATCTAAAGAACCTGTTAAAGTTGTTTCTTCAAAACATGATAAACAAAAAACAACTTCAACTAGGTCCACAGTTTGCAGAAACAGGAAGTCTTACACTAATAATATTAGAAAGACTTCTCTGCCAAATAAAAGAAGCAACCAGATCCACCACCCTTTAAACCAGTAAAAAAAATGTTAAAACACCTATTAAAAATGACAAAAATAACATTTTAAAAACACTTGGTGACCAGGTTAAATTTTTAAGTAAAAAATTTGCAAAACTTACTCATACTGATCTACCAAAAGTGCAACAGTTTTCTAAAATACCTTATGAAAATATGTTTAGAAATAGACCTAGAAAATGTTATAGGTGTCATCATACTGGTCATAAGGGAGATGAATGCTAGACTGATCTCTCAAGTCCTAGGTACTCAGTACCAAAGAAAAGGACAGAATCTAAGTCAGTATCACCAAAGAAAACCTCTAAAGTTTCCCCTGAAGTGTTACTGACCTCTCCAAATCAAGAGATCAGGTCAAAATCTGTTTATTCCACCAAAGGTCCCATTCAAAAATGGGTTCCTAAAAGGAACTAATTCTTATTTTGTGTCTTCTGCAGGGTGACAGAAAATGGTACTTAGATAGTGGCTGCTCAAGACACATGACTGGCAGTATGGAGTACCTTCTCAATTATACTCCAGAGAAGGGTCCTTCTGTTAAGTTTGGAGACGACTCGGTGGGAAAGACAAGAGGTTATGGTGTGATCAAGGCAGGCAACATAACTTTTAAAAGAGTTGCCTATGTAGAGGGTCTTAAACACAATCTGCTCAGTATCAGCCAGATGTGTGATGATGACAATGAAGCTCGATTCAGGAAGGTTGCAGGAATCATCTACAATGATAAAGGGCAGCCTGTACTCATTGCTAGAAGAGAAAAAGATGTATATGTGGTCAACCTATCTGAAATAGACCCAACTATTCGAGTATGCCTGCTTTCTAAAGTCAAGCCAGAATTGCATTGGCTATGGCACAAGAAGCTCTCTCACATCAACTTTAGAAATATCAACAAGCTCAGTATGAAGAAACTGGTGAGAGGGTTGCCCACTATTACTTATTCAAAAGATAAGTTATGCTCAGCATGTGAAATGGGCAAGCAGAAGAAGAGTTCATTCAAGTCAAAGGTCAATCATTCCATTAATGAACCTCTTACTATGATACATATGGATCTTTTTGGCCCCATCAGCACACCATCTTTGGCCAAAAAGATCCATACCCTAGTCTTGGTTGATGAATTCTCAAGATATACTTGGGTCATCTTCCTCAAGACTAAGTCAGATGCAACAACAGAAATCATTGCCTTTATAAAAAGAGAGGAACTTCAAAAAGGCAACAAGGTCAAGCAACTTAGAAGTGACCATGGTACTGAGTTTAAGAACTCAGTATTAGCCGATTTCTGTGAAGAAAAAGGAATCATTAAAAACTTCTCTGCAACTTACACACCACAACAAAATGGTGTTATAGAAAGAAAGAATAGAACATTAATTGAAGCTGCAAGAACTTTGTTATGCCATGCTGGACTGGCACTGAGTTTCTGGGCTGAAGCTGTAAATTGTGCAAACTTCACTCAAAATAGAGCCACTATAGTCCAGAGACATCTGAAGACTCCATATGAGTTATACAATGGCAAGATTCCTAATGTGGAATACTTCCACATCTTTGGAAGTAAATGCTTTGTACTCAGTACAAAACAAAATCTCAACAAATTTGCTCCCAAAGCAAATGAAGGTGTGTTCATGGGCTACTCTCCACACTCTAAAGCCTTCAGAGTGTATATCATCTCAACTAAGATGATTGTAGAATCCATTCATGTTACCTTTGATGAAGATCAGAATGAGCATTCTACCTCAGCAAGTGAAGACATAAGTGGCATAGATATTCTATGCAATCCAGAAAACTCCATTGCTGAAGAGCCCAAGTTTCATCCACACTTTATTCCTAATAAGTTTAATGAAACTAATCAAGTTCGAACTCAGCCTCACTCAACTGCGACTAATACTGAGGCTCCCATAACAGAGAGCCCTCACACTGAGTTTCCAACTAATGATCTGCATCACTCTACCTATGAAGAAGGTGAAACATCCAACACTTCACAAGAATCCACATCAACTCTGCAAAATGAAGATGAACAGCAACCTCCGCTGTCTAATACTGACCAGAATTCCACTCAGTATCAGACACACAACACACCTAATCAACAAGATAGTGTTGATCCTACTTCAAATGCTCCCTTAGGAAACAATTTAAGGGAACACAGAGACCATCCACACTCAAACATTATTGGTCCTATTGAAGAAGGTGTCCAAACAAGAAGAAAATTAGAGTTTCAACCCCAAGCAACTGCAAATTTTTGTTTCTTCTCAAGCTTTCTATCTACCATTGAACCAAAGAAAGCTGATGAAGCTTTATTAGATGAAGATTGGGTAGAGGCTATGCAAGAAGAGCTCACAGAGTTTGAGAGAAACAAAGTTTGGAACTTAGTACCACCTCCTACTGGCAAAACTATTATTGATACTAAGTGGGTATTCAGAAACAAGATGGACTAGGATGGTGTTGTCATCAGAAACAAAGCAAGGTTGGTTGCTCAAGGTTACAGGCAAGAAGAAGGCATTGACTATGATGAAACGTTTGCACCAGTTGCAAGAATTGAAGCTATTAGGTTGTATCTTGCATATGCAGCTTTTAAGAACTTCAAAGTTTATCAGATGGATGTCAAGAGTGCTTTTCTAAATGAAAAACTACAAGAGGAAGTTTTTGTTAAACAACCACCATGTTTTGTTGATCCTAAATTTCCTAATTATGTTTTCAAGCTTGATAAAGCTCCATATGGGCTCAAACAAGCTCCAAGAGCCTGGTATGATACCCTGTCTGAGTACCTTGTTGACAATAAATTTACAAGAGGTAAAATTGATAAAACATTATTTTTAAAACGGAAAGGTTCTGACATCTTACTCATTCAGATATATGTAGATGATATTATCTTTGGCTCCACTGACAAGTCAATGTGTGACTGGTTTGCTAAGATAATGTCAACTCAGTATCAGATGAGTATGATGGGAGAACTTACTTATTTTCTTTGTTTACAAGTTGAACAAAAGCCTGATGGCACTTTTATAAATCAAAGTAAGTATGTGCATGACATGTTAAAGAAATACAAATTTGAAAATTTATCTTCCATGCACACTCCTATGGGTACTCAGGATAAGATAAGTAAGGATGAAACTGCTAAACCAGTTTGTCAATCCACATACCGAGGTATGATTGGTTCCTTACTTTACTTAACTGCTAGCAGGCCTGATATCATGTTTGCAACATGTTTGTGTGCTCGGTATCAGGCTGATCCTAAAGAATCAAACATGAAAGCAGTTAAGCGCATCTTTAGATATCTTACAGGTACTCCTAACCTGGGTCTTTGGTATCCCAAAGATTCAAACTTTGACCTTGAAGGGTAAACAGATGCAGATTTTGCAGGTTGTAGATTGGATAGAAAAAGCACAAGTGGAGGATGTCAATTCCTAGGTGGAAGACTAGTAGGTTGGTCATCCAAGAAGCAAAATTCGGTAGCAACTTCCACATCAGAAGCAGAGTATGTTGCTGCAGGAAGTTGCTGTGCTCAATTATTATGGATGCAGTATCAACTATTGGACTATGGGTTCAACTTTCAAAAGACTCCAATTCATTGTGATAACAAGAGTGCTATTGCTATCACAGAGAACCCAGTCTATCACTCCAAAACTAAGCACATTGATATCAGACACCACTTTATTCGAGATAATGTGGAAAAAGGTAAGGTTGAGGTAGATTATGTACCAACAGATGAACAATTGGCAGATGTGTTTACTTAACCTCTCCCCGAGGAAAGGTTTATGTATTTACTAGGGAAATTAGGTATGCTGAATCCTTGATCTTTCTTAATTTTCTTTAAAACTGAGCGCTCAGTATCACTCCTGTTGATACTGACCACTCAGTATCACTAGTCTGTTATCATCAAAATTTAAAATTTTTATTTTTTTTATTAATTTCAAGAGTAAATTAATTGTTTTTATATTTTTACAATTTTTTTTAAATTAATTTATTTTTTCAGTATTGGGGTATGACGGCGCTCACACCGAGCTTAATCCTCATACTGCCCAACAGTAACCTTTCTTAATAGGAAAGTTCCCGTTGGCACAGGATAAGGCAGTCAAATCAGCCAGTTTTACTTCCCAATACCTTAATTATATTTCAATCACCTATAAATAACCGTTTCTTTACTTCAAATATTTTTTAACAGTTATTTCATTCTTTCTCTTTAAATTCTATATGTGATTAACGATTTCACTCTCTCTTAGCAAGCAAAAACTCTTAAATCAAAATCACAGATGGCGAACTACACTTTCGTCGCTCCAGAGGTTGCATCGGAAATCAAATTCCGAAATGATGAACTGCTCAGGTTTGCGAGGAACAACATCACAGCCAATTTCACTATTCCTCAAGCCTAGGTATGCCAAGAATTCACAAACATTGTGACTTTTATGAAAAATTGCCCAATTGCTCGTGCACTGACTTTGTCTCCTCGAGCAATTTACCCAGAAATGCTATGCGAGTTTTGGTACTCTGCCACACTCGATTCTCCAGATATGATTGCTGGCTGGGTAATTAGGGATCAAAGAAGGGCATTTGTTTCTACTGCCATCATTTGTGAAACACTGAGGCTTCCTGCCCAAGCTCAGTATGACCCATTCGTTGATAGAACAGAGGCACACTCAGGATTGCCATTTTTGGGTCGAAGAGGAACAACGGGCATAATCAAAAGAAACGAATTTGGTCCTATGTGGGGTGTTCTCATTACAATGATTATTCGGTGTATGACCCACAAGACGGGTGCCTTGGACCAAATAAATGAATTTGGGATGCAAATAGTACATGCTTTGTACTATGGAAGAAACATTGATTATGCAAGGCTCATTTTCAATGAATTAGCTGCTTTGGTTCGGGCTAACACAAGGGAATGTAATGTCCCTTTCTGCAGATTCTTATCACTCATCTTTCAACACTCAATGCCCACACATACTTATGATGAGTTTCACAGTCCAAGGGTTGATCTTCCTCCTCTTAGTGAGAAGATCTTCTTTTACAGGCCAAGAGAAGGAGAGCCTCTACTGAGTCCTTATATGTGGGCCATTGTTCAAGAACACATAAATGAGGAAGAAGACATGTCTGATACTGAATCAGACAATGATGATGATGATGATAATGATGATAATAGTGGTAATGGAGGACATGCTGGTCAAGATGTTGAGATGCAAGATGTTCCACAAGTTCAAGAACAGACTCAACAACATATCTCTCATACTGAGTCGTCCGAAGCCACACCGCTTGTCCTAAAAAGAAGAAGAAACCTCTCACCAGTCCTTATGGGTGTGTTATCATCTGAGGAGGTACAGCCTACAAATGTTCCATCATTAACTGCCTCTCTTCAAGCCCAAAGCCTAGTTGCAACCACCGCTGACCTTCCAGGTCCAGAACTAGTCCCAACTGCTCAACCAATTGAGGAACCTCACGTTCCTCTTGATGTGGAGATTCAATATGAGCAAACTACACTGGAAGGTGCTCAGCAAGACAGACAGGTCGGTATTGAAGATGTTGGTGCTGCAAATCAACAATCACATGATCCTGCACCGACCTCTGCCGATGCTAGAAGGGAATCTGACAGAGTCTCAGGTATGAATTTCTAAAAAGCCCTTAAACTTATATATATTTCATTCCCAAATAGAGACTAAGTATTGGCCAGTACCAACTCAATACTGACCAAAGTCTCACACGATCTTTCAAATATATATCCGTTTATGGCCAACATAGCTAGCCCACTGCTGCTATGCAAAATTCATATACTGAGCACCCAATTGATCATTGTCAGTCTACAGTTGTCTCAACATTTAAAGAGACAATGGTGGTTGATGTCATACTGACACCCATTGGTGCTGCTTGAATAATCTCCAACTTATTTTTGAGTTGGGTAGCATAATTCAAGAAATGATCACAAACCCTTAAGCCACAAAATCCAAAAACATTCCATGGGGTTTAGCCACATTTCTGTTATCACTCTAATACCGAGTGATAAACATTGAAAATAACAAGAAGCACATCCCAGGCTTCGAATTCCCAAACCCAAACCTTTTAGTAAATGTGACTTATCCTATACTGAGCTACATAAATTTACACACTCACTTTTACTAAAACCTTCTTACACATGCTATGCACAAGTCCACAATATTTCATCATAAACCAGATGAAATACAGACTTCACAAACTCTGTTTATATGATTATAGAGTTAAACAACACCACAATTCTATTTGATAAACCTTTCTTTTTAACCAGTTTTATATTTTTTGTTTCTTTAGCACCATCTGTGTAGGGCATTCAGGCATCACAGGCTGCAGGAGACCAAGTGACTCTGCAAGCAATCATGCAGCATATTCTGGCCATCCAACATACTCAGACTATCATACTGGCCAGAATGGACACTATGAGTAGTGATATTGACTCAATAAAATAGTCATTCTCACTACTTCAACAACCACATCAGCCTCCACCAACTCCACCATCTTCACATGGTGGAAACAATGAAGAAGGAGAAGGAGATGATGATACTGAGCAAATGAAATCACCCTCCAATGCAGATTCTGAGGGTGATACTGATGCTACCACTGAGCCCATGCCCTCCCCTACTCTTGAAGAACCTGAAGGGGACATGGGTGGTGATACTGATCCTCTTCCCTCCCCATCCAATGATAACAATAAGGGGGAGAAGAGACAAAGAGATACTGAGGTTGATCAAACTGAGCCATCTGCTCAGGGGGAGAAAAGAAGAAGATTGAATGAAGATCAACCTCCACAACAAGAACAACAACATCAGCAAAGCCCTCATACTGAGCCACTTCGGTTTCAGTATGAGAGAAGAAGACAAAGAACTAGGTCAGCATTACAAGTTGAAGACCCACTTGAGCCATCTGCTCAGGGGGAGACTCATACTGACCAACCACAGCAAACTTATTATGAGCCACCTGCTCGTGAGGAGAATGATTTGCAAATTGTGGTCTATAGGCCTTTCATCTGGCCTATTGCTGATGATGAAGATGAAGAACCAGATTTAGTGAACTATGCACTAAATCTGGTAGAACAAGAAAGTTCTTCATCATCATCCTCGGATGATGAAGAACCAGAAAATCTGGTGATTAGAAGAAGGAGTTCCTTATCAAGAAGACCCATCAATGCAGTTCTCACTTCTTCTGAATCAAGTGAGGAACCTGCTCCTTTGGTAACAAGACAAAGAAGACCTGTCCATACATTGGACAGTGATACCGAGCAGGCTCCAAGACTGACTTCTCAACAACTCTGTGCAGAACAAGAGAGATTTTTATATGAGCAAGAGTTGGGAATCAAAGCTGAACCAGAATCTGACCCAGATACTGATACTCCTGGTCCTTCACATAGAATCTCAAGAAAGGGTCCAGACCATATTCAACATTATTCGAATATGGTTGCTGCTAGGACTCAGTATAAGGAGGGAAGGAAGGAGTTCTTGAAGACCAAAACATTTCCAAATGTAAGGGGGATACATTGGTTGAATCTGGATGTCAATAAAGAAAAAGTGAAGCTCAAAGAAGGAAGAATCACTATCACTTGTACTGGCTTAACCAGTCCTCCCATGAAGATATTTCTTCATGATATTCAAAGAATTGGTCTTCAAGACTGGGTGAAGATCACAAGACTGATCAAAGAGCTTCCAAAGAAATCAACTTATGATCAAATAGTCTTGGATGAGATCTGTGCAGTAGCTGCTGTATGCTATGAGAAGGGCTTGCTTCATGAGATAGAGTATAGAATACTCAGTGTGATGATTGAAGCTTACTCAAACAACAGACCAGAATGCCTTCATACATACAAGTATCTTAATAAGTACCCTCTTCCTCCTAACCTTGTTTTTCAGGATCAAAAGAGTGTCATATATCCAACTTCTAGATATATGTATACTGACTCAGAGGATAGAGAGTGATTCATTTCTGAAGAAGATCTGCCAAGAGCTCAAATCAGTCACCTTGTTGGACTGAAATGGATGATCACCAAGAAAGAAGACTCTTGGTTCAGAAAGAAGATTGTTGCAGTTCTTAATTGTAGAAGGGATGAACTCAAGAGCAGAGAAGAGTTTGTCCACATCAAACAAGAAGTCTTCTATGAGAATGAAGCCATCAACAGCAGATGGAGAAGAAGATTTTGCTACCTATGATGTTGTATTTTTTATTTCTTTTTATCTCTTTGTAATTGTTTTGTTATCATTAGATAGGGGGAGATTGTTAAGGCAAAAAGCCTTACCCCTTTGGATCTTAAGATAACAAAAAAACCTAGACTAGCTTTGATTAATATGTAGAATAAAATAGCTAAGTTTAGGTCTGATACTGAGTGGTCAGTATTGGAACTCAGTATCAAAGCTCAGTATCAGATAGTGATACTGAGTACAAGGACTGAGTAAACATTTCCATGTTTACCTTGCCAGATCAAATCCCTTTGATCTCGGCCACTTTCCTTATTCTAGTCCTTGCATTACTCCTTGCCTAACTTGTAAGATCTCTATAACATTATAAATAGAGATCATTTGGCAAAGGAGTATTCACCAATTCACTTTACACTTTCATATCTATTGTAATTGATCAGTGGTCTTGTTATTCCGCAACAAGCCACACTTAGTGGAATTATACATTTGACTCATATCTTGTTCTTATACAATATTTGTCGTGAGTTATAATTATCCAATCAATTAACCATCTAAACCAGGGCGTTGTGTTTGCTTTAGTTCCATCATGGTTGTTGGAGCTAGTTGGAGCTACACAAGAAAGTCACAAAGTTTATAAGTGTGTCGCTAAGACATAAGTTTTGGTCGAATCTAGTAAGTCAAAACAAATGTTTAATTTCAGTATTAAACAAGTGGAAAACTAGGTATGTTAAACTAGATTTATGATTCCAGTTTATGAATCATAATAGAATTAAAAGCTTAACATAAGTTTTAAAAGTTTTTCCAAGTAAGATAAAACAAGGAAATTTTATTATAGGTTTTTCACAAAAACTAGTAAAACGTTTTGTACACCTCGTTTTAGGTTTACATATAAATCGCGCAATTCTTGAAACTAAAGGTTTGAAGAAAAGTTCTTAAGATTTAAAAAGGTGTCTTGTAGAATTCTTAAATTCACAAGTCACACATTTTAAACAAGGATTAAGATTGGAATAAAGGTTTAAGTTTAGTTTAAAACTTAAACAAACCCAAGAAATCTTAGATCGAAGTACTATCCACCTAATGGAACACCTCACTTGTTCAACGATATTCATATTGTAAGGATAAAGAACCTTAGATATGGATTCAAATCATTGAGAGTGTCAGGGTGCGTAAGGTTCTGTGATAATCGGCAGTCCCGGCGCAGAGCATCGCATTGTCTTAGATGGTCTGATCTACTTTGGTGATAATCGAGAGTCCCGGCTCAAAAAGTACTTGAGTAGAATAAACATACTAGATTTTATTACTAACTTAGAAATGTACAATTAGATTGTACAAGGTTGTAATAAGTTATAAATCTAAAGATTCTACGACCCCTAGGAATCGTGTCAAGTCTTGATACGATCGGTAAGGATGTTACCTACCAGAAACAGCATGTCTCGTCGGGAAGTGCCCAAACCTTGCGGCGAGAATGTGATATTCGGATCCTAGGCCTAAAATATTAATTATGGGTTTATAATATATTTTAGAGAATGTTTATTGATGATTACTAATTAAACTGGGTTTGATTTGTAGATGGCAGCAACAACCACGACGACAAGTACCAACAATCTCTCACTTCGCTCAATCCATGAAAAAAACAAGTTGACTGGGTCAAACTTTCTCAACTGGGAGCGCAATCTTCGTATTGTGCTCAGGCATGAGAGAAAGTGGTATGTCTTGGAAAGAGAAGTACCAAATGCCCCTGCCGTTAATGCTAGAGCTGAAACGAGGCAAGCTTATGATAAGCATGTCCCGTGATGCACTCGATGTGAGTTGTCTGATGCTCGCCACTATGAATCCTGAGTTACAAGCGGGACGTATGGATGTGCCTGCATTTGAGATGATCCAACAACTTAGGGATTCATTTCAAGAGCAAGCTCGCACTGAGAGGTTCGACATCAATCGAGCCTTCAACTCTTGCAAGATGGTCAAAGGAACACCAGTAAGTTCCCACGTCATGAAAATTAAAGGGCACATGGATCACCTCGCTAGACTTGGTCACCCCATACCGTTGCAAATGGCAACAGACACTATACTCAACTTGTTTTCTGATGACTACAAGTCTTTTGTGGTCAACTACAACATGCATAATATGGAGAAATCCATTGTTGAGCTACATTCTATGCTCAAGACAGCTGAGTTGAGTTTGGGGACCAAATTTAAGGACAGTCTTATGATCGGTAATGGCGGTGGCGGTGGGAAGAAGAGAAAAGGGCATGGTGGTAAAGGAAAGGGTAAAACCTATCCTAACCAAGGAGTGCCAAATGGTAAAGGTGTCAAACAAAAGGTCAAGAAGGTTAAGCCTAACATAGCGAGGACCGAGA
Organism: Calendula officinalis; assembly: GCA_963853835.1. NCBI lineage: Eukaryota > Viridiplantae > Streptophyta > Magnoliopsida > Asterales > Asteraceae > Calendula > Calendula officinalis. Next base: position 65,902,776 of record OY970820.1, on the reverse strand, counting down.
ATCGGTGCTTCAAGTGTGGTGATGATGCGCATTGGAAAAGGAATTGTCCAAAGGGTGCAAGTGGTGGTGGAGGGAACGCAAGTTCCTCAGGTAACACAACCACACTTCTTAATCACTTTAAGATACTTGTAAAGTACATTACGAGTAATCTAACTTTTGCAATCGTTTATTGCAGGAGGAGATGGAAAGTGATGATGACCGGCATGAAATGGTGATGATCCCACGAGCACCAAGTTTTATAATTCAGTAGTTTTATGGATTCAGCAAAAACAATTTTATTTCATTGTTTGGATAATTTTTATTTTATGTTAGAACAATGTTTTTGGTTTTATTTATTTTCAAATCCATGGTTGAATTATATTGTGTGCATGTGTGATAATTACACTAGGTAAGGTTTATGACTAGATTGTAAGTCAAGTTTTGATTTACTTTATATTTCATGTTTTATACTTGTTTGATTGTTGTATGAATGAATAATGTCTTGATAGCTCAAGGTACTTAGATACTAGTAATTAGAAAGTTTTTCTAATGAAAGTATTTAAGAGTTTTATGGAAGCACAAGGTTCAAAAGTTATTGAACTTAGTTAAAACATCTTAAGTGATAGTCATTACTTATGATAGTACGTTTTAAAGTTTTAGTGTTAATATAGTATGATTATATTGGATATAATCAAGATAGACTTTAAGAGTATTATTGCAAGTCTTTTATAGTTGTAATAAGGAATTTAATGAAGTCATAATTTCCTAATAGGAATAATTGGATAGTCGTAAAATCCAAGAGAAGTGACTTAGACATTAAATAAACTCTTAAAAGGGACAAACTATATTAAAGTATTTAAGAATTAAAAGGTATTATTGCAAGTCTTTTATACTTGTAATAAATACATTATTTAATCAAGTCACAATTCCCTTATAGGAATAATGGATATTTGAGAAATCCAAGAAATGACTTTGGCATTAAATAAAGTTCTTAAAGAATACTAATACATTTAAGAATTGGAAGTATTGTTTCAAGTGTTTTATACTTGTTAAATACAGTAATCAATAAAGGCCATAATTCCCTAAACAGGAATGTTGGATATTCGCAAATCCAAAGGATGATCTTAATTATTGATAGAATTCTTAAAAGATTAAATTACAAGTTATTGACTAGGTCAAAGTAGTAGTTTAAGTGATGCTTAAATTACATAAAAGATAGTGGGAGCTATGACTAACATAATTCATTAAAGACATTAATGAATTTAGTAAGTTAGTAAGACATTAACAACAAGGTTTTACCAAGTCGTTAGCCAAAGAGTTAAGAGAAATAAATAATCATTGATTAGATTATTGCAAACTTAATAACGTGATCACAAGTCCTGTGATTAATTATTGCATATCTAATAGGTTATTCACACTCCAGTGGATAACATAATCATTTAAGGAAATTTCTTTGACTAGTAAGAATATCTATAAATCAAGTAACTAAAAGAGGCTTTAGTTACAAGGAGAATTTTATGAATTCAAGAAACTAAGGAGTTAATTTCCAATCCTCATATGTTTACGGAATTGCATAAAAGGCAAGACTAGAAAATGGTCCAAATGTTGCATGAACAATATCCAGCAAAGACAAAAGTAATAGTATTCCTAAATACTTGTCTTATGTCTTTAGTTTAATAGAAATGATTGGTTTAGTGATAAAATTACAATTAAGGTTGTAAGAATCATTAAGTAATCAACACGAACAAAAGGAATAAGTAATGATCCAGTAATAATTCAGTATCTATGTCTAGTGAGGAATAATTCACGAGTTAGTAACATTTTTATTCAGACTTCGTATGTTTTACAACATCCATGAATAAAAGTCCTTTTATTCAAAAAGATTTAAATCCGTGACTACTCGTCTTGGTGGGGACCTCGATGGGACGTTAACGTCATCGTGATATTTGGTGGTAGATTCTAAGTTCTTCGAAGATAACTACACAAGTTTTGTGTAAACCAAATATCGGTGATATTCTGTTGGAGCTCAACGAATATTGGATTGACCACCATGACAATACTTCGTGGTTGAAAAGTTCAAAAGTATTGTTCACTAGGATCGTCCTTAAGCCTGAGGTATTTGGTTTAGGATGCAATGATTAATGTGCTTTGGTTCGTCTTAGACAATTCTGAAATATGTTTGTCATACGAGGCGATACTGGGTACAAAGGAAGTTGTATTTTGAATCGAAATATAACAAGATGGCAATTGCACCTCCTCTTTAGGAGAGATATTTATGGGTCCTTTGACATGATGAGATAACTGGAAAGTGCATGGCCATGCCCAAACGAACTGATTTGTTCTTTGTCGTTAATCACAACAATTTGAACAAGAAGTCATGAAATGATTTTGAATACAGGAGTTGATAATTTCTACCATGCTCGTATCCGTTATCACAGATATCGTGTAGCAAGGGATAAGCCTAACATAGTTACCCAAGAAGTAGAGACAGAGTGTTCTTTACTAGGAGACGCTATTAAAGAGGTTTTCATTAACTATACCTGGGTTACGTAAGCTGTTTTTATGGGGTTGGTTACCTACATGCCCATCTAGAAGGCCAATGTAGCTCGTGTCATTAAGACAAAGGTTACGAACTTGCACAAGTGGGAGTCTGAAGGATTTATGTGCACAGTTAGTCAACCTATGATGATACATCCATGCATACGAAACACTTAAGGAGCTTACGTTTATTGAGGTGGGTGATCTCACTATAACTTGCATTTACATTCACTTCATGATTTCGTGCTATATGTCATGAATTGTTATTGCTTTGAGATAAGCTTGTTATTTGATGATGTGTTATGTGTTGTTCTTTTAATTTCATCCTGAACTGAGATATGGATGCTGAGTAACCGAGCTGAGTACCATATCATTATGTGTTGATCTGTGTGCATGATTTGTTTATGAGTTATATGCATACGAGATGTGCTAATTGGTTACATATCTGTTGAGATGATATGTGTTGAGTATGAGGTAGTTTGTTTTATATGAGTACATGTTATATGAGTCAACACGTTAATAAAACTAACCTAATAACTACGAAATTTAATTACCAATCGCAAGAGGCGGGGGAGAGAGCCAACTCTTCCCTAAGTAGCCAAGTACACTACACGACTGTCAGCGTGGTACTTCGGGACACCTAGAGGACGGGTGTTGGAAGAGGGTGTTGTGACGAGCGTATGGCGGTGGGCTTACGTTGAGTATCGTTAGAACCCACGGCGAACCTAATGAGATTTATTAAAGGCCTAATAAACGAGAATTGAGTAGAGTTTTAGGGAACATATATGTGGCATGGATTGTTTGCATGTGTATGAGATTTTGATTTTTTCCACTCATCATGTGGCTGACCCCAAACACTTCCCCCCATTTTGCAGGTACTAGCAAAGGGAAAGAGTAGGTTCATGGATGATCAGTTTTGTCGAGATATTGATTGGGATTTAGATTTAAATGTTTGTTTTAAGTCAAACATGTTTTTAAAACCTTTTCATTTATTTATTCCGCATTTAAGACCTTGAGACGGTTTGTATTATTAATTAATGAGTTGGGACCGGTTTTTAATTACTTGTACTTGGGAAATACTTTATTTTATTATTTATATATTTTTTATTTTCCCTGATTTGTCCTTGGAGGTAAGGTGTATTGCTCAGGTTCATCTTCTGTGATGAGTTCTTCTTCATATTCATTTTCTGATTCCTGTATATTATCTTGTACACATGGATTGTTACTTTCATTAAGGGTTAGTTTACTTACCTCGGGTACCAGGATAGGAGTCGAGTCTTAGGGGGCACTATCTTCACTGTCTACATCAGGTGGGCTGTCTTCCGTATGTTGAGGGAGTTCTTGTGTTGAAACGTATTGAGTTGGTATTGTGTCAATAGTTTCAAGCCAACTCAATGTGTCAACAATATTATTCATATCATTCTCCCCTTGACCACTGAGATTGGCGGTATAGTAATATTCTATTCTAGAAAGTCACAATTCATTGTGGTAAACATGCGTTTGGTTTTTGGATTATAGCATCGGTATCCTTTTTGGTTTACTCCGTACTCGACAAACACACATTTCTCCGCACATGGGTCAAGTTTAGATCTATTAGATTTGGGTATTTGAACAAAAATAGTACAATCAAAAATTTGGGTTGGAAGGCGATTTATGAGGTAGGCCGCTGTGGCAAGAGCTTCCGCCCAAAAAGATTTTAGGACTTGCGATTCTATTAAGAGAGCCCGAGTGATTTCTAAAAGAATTAGATTTTTCCATTCAGCAATACCATTTTGTTCAGGGGTATGTGGGCACGAGGTTTGATGGATTATACCTTTGTCTTGGCAAAAACGTTTCATGTCAGAGTTAATAAATTCTCCACCGTTGTCATTCCTAAGGACTTGGATGGATTTTTTAAATTGACTATGGACCATGGTGTGAAAAATGGTGAACTTTTCAAAATCTTTGTAAGGCGAATTAGCTCAACTCATAAGATCTCATTGATCATATTGTGTGTAAGAATGGTGTAAGAGGAAATGTACATAAGACTCTCTTATATAGGCCATTAAGTTGTAAGCCAAGAGCCATAACATTAATACACATAAATGTGGGCAAACCATAAGTCTCAATGAGTTACAATACTCCCCCTTGGTTGCTTAAATTTATGTTGAACTCTTCATGTACTTCGTCTTGTATCTACAGACAATCCATGAAACATTTGTCTCGTTAAAACCTTGTCGGAGAAAAAACCATTTAGGACAAAAACTCCAATCGAAGGACAAAAGAGTACGATCTGGATGTCTTGAGCGATGGAAAGAACCATATATGGCTAATAAGTATTCAACTGGATACTCCCCCTGAGTTAAACAATTCTTAGTGAGAATGGTTTACTGTTAGTGTCTCATTAAAAAAACTTTGTCAAGGTAAACCCAATGGGACAAAACCCTTGAACTAAAGGAAAAAGAGTACACAAGCATTCACCGGGATGCTCCCCCTCACATGCACTCAACAGAGTGCAAAGCATACGTCAAGATGCAATTATTATTCTCACTCAACGGGGTGCAAAGAATACATCAGGATATAATCAATATTCTCACTCAACGGGGTGTAAAGCATACATCAGGATGCAATCACTATATGCACTCAACAGGGTGCAAGGCATACATCAGGATGCAATCGTTAGTCGCACACAACTGGGTGCATGATACATGTCATTTAGGTAGCTCAAAAAGTTTCCGAAGTCCAATAGTTTTGACATGTTTTGGAAAGAATACTTCGACAGTGACTTGGTGAACAAGTATGCATGATTCTTATTTGATCTAAATTGTGGCACTTCAATCTTTTGAAATGCTTGTTGTTCGTGTGAAAAGAACAATTTCGGCTATATGTGTTCAGTGTTATCCCCTTTTGATGTAACCATGTTTCGCTCAATCGATAACAACGGTGTTATCTTCATATATGACAACTGGTTAATTGAGATCATAAGCTAAACCACATTTACTTCGAGTATGGCCACATTCTCTAATCGCCTCAACAAGCGCGAGAACGTAGTTCAGAGTGATTTTTCGAAGTATCAACTAGAGTCTATCTACAAGAACTCTAGGATATCGCCACATTCCCTATGGTAAAGACATAACCATATTGGGAACGTCCCTTGTGCAGGTCTGGTAAGTAAATTGCATTGGCATAGCCGATAAGGGTCGCGTTATCTCGAGTATCAATCACACTTGATCCACTCGATGACGTGTAGGGATAGAATAAGCCCATGTCTGTACTACCTTTAAAGTAATGGATGATGTCTTTAGTACCATTTCAATGGTGGCGTGTTGGCGCATTGCTAGGCCTAGTCATGCATATCACAATAAATAAGATGTTCGGTCTAGTACATTGGGACGTGTACCATATTGCGCTTATTGTGCTTATTGCACCTAGATATGAGGTATCAGTGCTCAATATCTCTTCATCATCCTCAATTGGATGGCATCGGTCCCTTTTAATGTCTAGAGAACGAGTGAATGACCATGGGAGTTGATTGAGGTTTTGCGTCATTGTAACTAAAGCCTCTTAACACCTTATAGGTGTAACTCTCTTGATAATGAAAATCCTCATCTTTAAGGTGCTCGATCTGCATGCCGAGCCAAAGCCGTGTTTTCCCTAGATCTTTCATCTCGAATTCCTTCTTCAGGATTTCAACAGTTTCAAACAACACTTTTGAGGATCCTACGAGATTCAAATCATCTACATAGACTGCGAAAATAACATATCCTGAAGTGGATATCTTTAAAAACATGCATGTGCATATCTCAATATTCAAATATCCCAGTCTGATCAAGTACTCACTTAGACGGTTATACCACATTGTCTGAATTGTTTAAATCCATAAAGTGATCGTCTCAGTCATATCGAGAACGTGTTTCGTGGTCTGGAACTACTTGATTCAAACAAATTGAGTCCATCGGGGACTTTCATGTGTATCTCTGTGTCATGATCCCCATAGAGATAGGTTGTGACCACATCCATAAGCTGCATCTTCAGTTTTTCGGAAACTACTAAACTGATTAAGTAGTGGAACGTTATAACGTCCAATACGGGAGAATACATGTCCTCGTAATCAATACCAGGGTGTTTGAGAGAAGCCTAGCACCACAAGGCGAGCTTTGCATCTTACAATCTCATTATTCTCATTATGCTTCCTTACAAATACCGATCTATAATCAGTTGGTTTAACATTAGGTGGTTTTGGAGCAACAGGTCCAAACACTCATCCTTTCGGTAAAGAATCCAATTTTACCTGGATTGTGTGTTTCCATAGACCAGTCCATTGTACTTAACAATAGTACTTGATTCCATGTCATCATTGCTCATAATGTCAGTGATCACTGCGTATATGAACAAATCATCGATGACAGTCTCGTTTTGCTTCAACATATTGTCTAAGCTAGCATACTCGACAGATAATTTGAGATTATCGGGATGATGAGAAATTGATGTTTCATCAGGACCACGCTTCTCCAATACACTCCCGAGATCCTTAATGATCTAGTGTGGCAAAACGTATACAACACAATTTCTCCTCTTTTGAGGCAGAACATCCTTGGAACTGAACCGGTCCTCCTCTTTTCTTAGGAAGAGCGGCGGACTGGACAGCCAATGGTAGCGTCCTTTGCACGGTGGGCTCGACCGATGCAACATGTTCAAACGGAACATGGCATCTCACAGGGACGTCTATCCTTGCAGGCACATTTGTAGCAGGTATATTTGATCTCGTGACATTTGCTAAGTCATTAATGCGTCAGGTAGCTGATTAGCAACATTTTGTAGACTTAGAACTCTTTGCACATCATTATCACTATGTGCAGTTGGGGGATCCATATGATACAAATTGGGTACATGCCACGTTCTTTCACGCTGTTCCTTATCAACGTGAACGTGCAAATCTCCCCTAACGACGGGAAGATTGTCTCATCAAAGTTACAATACGCATTTATAGCGTTGAAGAGATCGCCTGTCAAGGGCTCTAAATAGAGTATGATAGATGGGTAATAATAATCAATATATATTCCCCGTCGTTTCTGAGGTCCAAATTTCGAACGCTTTGGAAGTTCAATGGGAACATTGACCAAGCACCCAAACACGCGTTTATGTGAGACATCAGGCTCATGTCCAGTTACCAGCTGGTACGCAGAAAGTTATTGGGTGCCCATGGGCCTCAGACGGATGGATGCATGCAATATCGCATAACCATATATAAAAATGGGGGATTTTTGTGCGCATAACCAAAGTTCTTGCAATTATTTGTATTCGTTTAATAAACGCTTCAGCAAGATTAATTTGAGAATGAAAGTACACAACAGGGTGTTCAATATCAAGGCCCAATGTTATGCAATAATCATCGAACATTTTCGATGTAAACTCACCGATAATTTGGATGATTAGCCCTCAACTTAATGATATGGGCTAGGAGTTTAGCAAATGTTTCATTCCTTGTGGACAACAAAGCTACGTGTGACCATCATTGTTGATTCATCAACCAATATCATGAAAAAAATTTAAATGGTCCGCATGTTGATTGGATAAGTCCACAAATATCCCCATGAATTCTCTCAAGAAAACATGATATCACTTTTGTAGATTATACATAAAGTGGTTTGAGATGTGTCTTTACAATCGAGCATGTTTGGCATAGGCTTTTCGAATTAATCATGAACTTAATTCCTTCAAGAGGGTGCCCATGAGATGCATTCATAGTTCGAAGCATCGTATTTTGACCCGGGTGTCCCAGCCGGTCATGCCATAACATATAAGTTCCCTCATCAATCGGGGCTCGACGAATAATTAGATTTCTTTCAATGGTTTGATCATAGTGAGGCACAAACCATTTGACAAACATCTCAACTTCTCCAATATACGATTTTGGTCGTATTGATCAGAGGTAATGTAAAGGTATTCAATACCATTTTCTCGATCAGTTTCGAGATGAAAACATGTTTTCTTGAATATCCTTAAAACTCAACAAGTTACGACTGGAACTTGGACAATATAAGGTTTCATCTATGGTTAAATTAGCACCATTTGACAACATATATTGGGCTATACCAAAGCCAAGGGTTGACGGGCCCGAAATAGTTGTCAATGAAGTTATTTTGAGGCGTAATGTTGATAAGTAGTCTTCATGTTTTATGAAAGTGTATATGGATACCACAATCAACCAGACTATCAACATACCCAATTACATGCCTCAAAGTAAAAGTAATTTTAAGTCGGTCACACGTATTGACTAATTTCACAAGGAAAAATCTTTAAATTATTTCGAGAAGCATAATCAATGTAAACAAACCATAATCCGAAAGATAACCATTATTCAAATGGGAAAGCATGATCCAAAACATAATCCATGAACTTAACAATAGCTCTGTTATTCCATTTGAGCCACAAAACCTGTGGTCTCAAAGAATTCATGATTGTTTTGATATTTTCCTACAACGGGAGGACAAATATTGGATTTAGTTATCATATAAAATGATAAGTTTAAATTTTTATGGTTTGAATGAGCATAAATTGTGTGTCGAATCAGCAGGTTCGAAAAACACAAGTGCGAATGGGTTCTCATTTATCGAGCGACAGGTCGATTGATAGACACCGATTCGTCATAAGTATATAAACACATACATGGAAAAAGATTATTAGTCAACCCTTTTCGATAGCTCTATTCGAATACAACCAGGAAAGACGGTGAGGGTAGACAGCGCTTGTGCGTATCGGAACCACCCATCATTAGGAGTCAGAAAAACCGCTAATCTTTCCTAGAAATTGTACTAAGAATAGGTGAGCCTATTTAGAGATGATTCATAATTTTTCACATAAGTGGTGTCCAATGCTCATAAATCCACAAGAGCCATAACCGTTCACATTGTATTATCAATTTCATATGTTTTTGATTTATTTTTATTTTTTTTTGAAAAAAACAACTTTCAAATATAAAAGAAAGTATAATATGACAATTACTTGTCAATGCATATCAACCCAAAATTCATGGTTAATTAGTCCAAAAATATTTTAAATATAACTAATTAAGAAACATACTATTTTTCTAATCCATTATTAGAAACATATATTTAATCATCAAAGTCATTTTCTAGAAAATATTAATAATACACATGAAATTGTGATTCAAAACAAATTCAATCTTTCAGTATATCTATTTTTATTTTATTTTTAGAAAAAAAAAACCTTCGAATGAAATCTTGAATTGTGAAGTAGTTAGCCAAATTAATATTTATTTATCATCCAAAACCAATAAATAATTGCTCCTTAACAATGGCACGCCGTTTCAAATTTTCTAAGGCACACAACTGGGCGTGCAATGATACACACAATGTGTTCATAACAAGATCGAACATGACAAACTTATCAAATATTGATATTAACAAATAATTGACATTTAGAGATGAAAACATTACCTCAATCAAAAACTTTGTTTGTACCTTTATGATCTTGAAATTTTGGGGCTCGGCAATTCTCAATCACACAATTCGAAGCTTAAACAGATTAATGCTCCCATCCAATTATAAGGAGTATAGAATTCAACAACGAAGAAACTGATACTTCCGACTTTGAGCAAATTGCTGATAACGTGTTGTAAGGTGAATTAGCTCAACTCATAAGATTGTAAGAAGCATTCTCATTGATCATATTGTGTGTAAGAATGGTGTAAGAGGAAATGTACATAAGACTCTCTTATATTGGCCATTAGGTTGTAAGCCAAGAGCCATAACATTAATACACATAAATGTGGGATATAAGTCTCAATGAGTTACAATAACTTTTGTTTTTTAAAAAGTATACCCACTTCATACGGGTACAATCATCAACAAACATAACAAAAAAGTGAAAATTGTGTCCTCCGGTAATTGGGTTGGGCCCCACACGTCGGAGTGAATTAACGAAAAAGGTATATCAACTCTTGTAAAATTAGGTTTAAAAGTTTTTCGATGACTCTTGACAAACACACAAGTTTCACAGTGTGTCATACAATTTAAAGAAAAAAGTTTAGGAAATAAAGTATGCAAATAATTTGTAGATAGGTGACCTAGTCTTCTGTGCCACAACCAAGCCTCTCTTTTGGTTGTCCCGAGAGATAACATGACACTCCCATTTTCAGTTACCTCATTAACGTAATATAACCCATTCTTTTCAGTGCCACGCCCAATTATCGCTCCCGTCCTGATATCTTGTAATATACAAAAAGTTGGTTGCATGAGGACCGAGCAATTTAATTCTTTAGTGACATGGCTAATGGACAAAAGTTTATGTGATAGGTCGGGAATATAGACATTTAGAGAGTTTTAAAGTTGGAAAGATCTCAATTTTCCCTCCCATTTTCACACTTAACTTTTCTCCATTTGCAATTTGAATATACGATTTTGTTAGTTTATTAGTTGTTTTAAAATCGGATAAGTCGTAGGTCATGGTGTCCGTTGCTCCACAATCAAGTATCCTTGATTGTTCCCCGTCTTTAGTATTTTTTTACCATATTAACTAAACCACCTTTGTTATTTACCTTTTTACTATTTTTTTAAAAAAGATTACACATTTTAAAACTTTTATTAAAAAAAATAAGTAAACGTAGACAAAGGTAATTTAGTTAACATTTTAATATTGGTGTGAGCATTATGAAAAAAATTACCATCTTGACAGTAGTCGTTATGTACGAAGGGGGTTTTTTGATAATTTTTATTAACATTGGTGTTTAACATGGATTGCAAATTTGAATATGGGTCATTTTGAAATAAAGAGAAAGGATAAGGGTGGGGGCTTGAGTTTTCAACACTTACCCCCGTACCTTCTACCACCGTAAAACCTAACTCCTCCTTCTCCAAGTCAGTCGCCGTTGCAACACCACCGAAACCAGAGCTGATTTTCCGATCGGTTGTCGGTTGTCATCCCCTTTCATGTCCACTATTTTTGGTGTTCTTCTTGCGCCCATCAGTCCACCAATCGGGATAACCAACAAGCTTGAAGCATTGTTCTTTGGTATGTTTGTTCATACCGCAGTTGTCACATATCAGATGAGATTTATCCTCCTTAACAAATGGTCCGATACGTTTTCCCTCTGGTCACCGGTACCCTTTTGTGGCTAGACCCGAACCATCTGTTTCAATGGTCATGGCTGCTCATCAAGATCGAAAGAAAGCAGATTTATTTGGTAAATGATGAACAAACTTGCTCTGATACCATGATAACAATGAGAATTGATTTCTGTTTTATTACTTTCGTGTGTTTCATTACAGGTTTTAGTCTCATATTTATACATAAAAAGAGAAATACATAAAGGGAAAATATTGATGAGCATCCCATAAATCAAGGCTATGATCGTGTAATGAGCTGAAATGAAGAGGTTGATATTGTTTCCTTATTTGATTTTATTAACTGTCTAACACACCTCTCCTTAACACCTAACCAAACCTCAAGAAGTTCGACGAGCATATGGAAGCTACAAAAACAAAGGTTTGAGCTCAGATGTCAACACATCGAACTTGAGCAGGAGCGACTAAACAAGAAAGGGCGATTGCAAACGAACAAAATTGGGCTTTTCGATGATTTGATCACATAACGAAATTTTTTTTTGGGCATTTTGTCAGATACATGTAAGTAAAAAGTGACCAAAATTGCTAATAAGTGTGACCATATGTTTTCTAAAGTCAAATAATGTGTATTTTGTGTGACTATTGTTCATCCAAACATAATTTCTATGTTTGTGTGGCGTTTTGTGATATTTAGTCACACAAAAAATGTTATTTAAGGGGATTTCGTTACATACAAAATATCAAATAGTGGCCAAAACTCCTAATAAGTGCGACCATAAGTTTTTCAAAGTCAAGTAAATGTGTATTGTGTGCGACTATTATCCATCCTTTGCCCACATAAATATATAATACATGTAGTCGTTACGATGATTTACTCACGCAACTATTATTTGTTTGGGGGGATTTAGTCAGATACAATTAATCCAAAAAGTGGCAAGAAAATGTTATTAAGTGTGACCATAGAGCTTTCTAAAATAAGTAAATATGTATATTGTGTGACTATTATTCATCTAAACATGAAATTTATGTCTGTGTGGTGTTTTATGATATTTAGTCACACAAAAAATGTTATTTAAGGGGATTTCGTTACATACAGATTATCAAAGAGTGACCAAAGCTCCTAATAAGTGCGACCATAAGTTTTTCACAGTCAAGTAAATTTGTATTGTGTGTTACTATTATCCATCCTTTGCCCATATGAATATATGATACACGTAGTTGTTACGATGATTTACTCACACAACTATTATTTGTTTAGGGGGATTTAGTCGGATACAATTATGCCAAAAGTGGCAAAAAAATGCTAATAAGTGTGACCATAACTTTCTAAATTCAATGAAAGGTCTATATTGTGTGACTATTGTTCATCAAATGGCCACATGAATTTTATATTTGTGTGGTATTTTGTGATATTTTGTCACAAAACGATTGTTGTTTTATCGGATTTAATCACATACAATTTAGCAAAGAGTTGGAAAAAGTGTTGCTGGAACTAGACCAGTGACTGAAAAAGAAGTCGCTATGCTTTTAAAGTCATGTAAATGTATATTACGTGCAATTTCTGAACGCGTCTAAAAAACTCACAATAAGTTATGTCGATTTTATATTACATCACGCCTTACACCACTATCATGTGCTATTTCGTAACGGCAGAATTACGGATTACGTCTTGACGTATTTTTTAGAACCTTGAAAAATGCTATTATAATACTATTTTTCAATAAAAAGAGTTTGGGATTATTTTAGCTTCAAAAATCAAAATTAAAGGTGGGTGATTTCCAAATTTGGATCAAATGAAACAAAAATTTCCGCTAGAATAGACTTAAATTTCAATTCTTCTCAAAATAGACTGTGCAACCGTGCAACTCCATTAGAACGCCGTCACGTGTCCGAGTTAGTGCTGCTCAACCTTGTTACTACTACTCGTCAGTACTGCTCAACCTTGTTACTACTACTCAAAACTTTGTTACAATTGCTCGTTAATATTGTTCAACCTTGTTACTACTGCTCCTTAGTACTACTCACCACTTAGTGCTGCTCCCAGTTAGTGCTGCTCAAGTTTCCCAGTCGCGGTATTTTGAGAAGATTCAAGTCCATCCATTTTAAATGGAACTCTCTCACTTAAATTGGTCTAAATTGGTAATTAATTCATTTAAGGATTCATTGAACTAAAAGTGAAAACAAAAATGAAAATTGGAATCTTGTAGCTCCTTCTTTCTCTAATTTGAAACTCAAAAAAACCCGTTTGTTTAACGGGAAAAGTTAACATCTGTTTAGGTAAAGGACCAAATGTGTCAATAGTTTCAATAATAAGTACTACTTGTAGTTTCAATAAAAGTGAAAACTAAAATGAAAATTGGAATCTTGTAAAATTAATTATTTTTAATTGCTATTTTCTTTTCTAGTATGGCTTAGGCTGCTCGGAATGGGTCCAAAATGGACCTGCGTAGGGGGTGAGGTGGAGGGGCAACGGCGTGGTGGTTTGGAGGAACCCCCCCCCCCCCCCCCCAACGGTGTGGGGGGTGGGGGTGGTGGGGGTGGGCAACGCAGGATAACGTGTGTGGGGGTGAGGTGGCTGATTGTGATTGGTTAGCATGGCATTCTTTTTATCTTTTCTTTTTTATTTAAAATTAAATTGAATAAAATGGTGTGGTGTGGTGTTGTGGGTATTTTCTAGAGATCATGTGGTGTGATGGGTAGTGTGGTTACTGAGGTGACAGATGATGTGCCAGAAAAATGAGTGTGGGTGTGATACCCATACCACATAACCTTAGTGATTGATCTTACAAATACGACTCGTTATTATTCGGTAAATGATTGGAAAAAAGAAGGCATCAAGTATGTTAAGGTTAGTTTTCCCTTTTCAGATACTTTATAGACAACCATTTATTAATTACTTTATCAATTATTATTTAATGATTATTAATTATTTAATCTTTTATTTTTATTTTTATTTGATTCAGATTAACTGCAAGGGGCGTGGCCATGTACCAGAGAAAGAGGCAGTAAATCAGTTTGTATACGAGGTTAGCTTTTCTTCAAGTTATTTATGCCTGTTTCTTTTTTCAAATTTATATATTATTTGTGGCTAATTTTTAAATTAAATTAACTTAATTAATTGGTTATTAGGTTTCTCAATTTCTAGCTCGACAGAAGAACTCAAAGAAGTGTATTCTTGTTCATTGCACACACGGGCATAACCGTACAGGATATATGATTATTCATTATCTCATGCGAACATTGCCAATATCTCTAACTCAGGTTAGTTATTTGGGTCAGCTTTTTATAATTTTTTTTTTTTTGTAAATTCTACAAAAAAAAAAAAAAATAGCTTATTCTGAAACGACACTAGTACAGAAAATGTTTGAAGGTGCGCGCCCGAAAACATTTATACTGCGGTGGCCGCAGTAACAAATCAGATTCGCACAATAAGATAAACAGTCACATTAACAAAAATATTAGTTGGAGCGGTCCCCACCAAACCGCAGTAACATAAACATTTGTTGGGGCGGTTATTCTAGCACAGCAGTAACATAAACTTTTGATAGGGCAGTTGACCAAGCCCCGCACCTATATATAACTATTAGTGCGGACGTTTGAACCCCGCATGATGCGGACTTCGCATCTTCATCTAAACTATTTTATTCAAAAAATAAAGTCCTTCAATTACAAACTGTTCAAGTAATTAATTAATGATTCATTTTTCAATCTTGTGCAAGTACTTAAACGTTTTCATTAAGTAGTAATTAATGCCGGTTCAATACGAATTAAGAAGAAATAAAACGTTTTCATTCCCATTAAAGATCAGTTACAACCTAATGACAAACAACACCAAACCAAATCTAACATACATGCCCATTAAAGAAGAGAAACAGTGAACGTAAGCCCTTCACCATTGTTTTTTTTCTCAACATCAAGGGTGAACTTCACATTTTGGTTCCTTTGGATGTCATTCCTCCTTCTGAACTCAACAAAATCACCTCTTATAGTCATATGGTCCATAAAACCAACATTGTTCCTTCTTCGATCACCGTGGATTTTCAAATCATAAATCCTAATGAATGGGACATCAGGATTTTCTACAAAAACAAGAGGATGCTCATCGTAAAGGCGGTGATCCCAGACAAATTTTGCTGGAATAGTCTGAAACAAAAATAAATTACTTTATACTATAAATTTAATGAAAGGTAAGAAAAATTAAATGTACTTATTAACAAGATACATACAATTCTGTTTTTCATGGAGGAACGCCATTCTATAACGAAGAAATCGGGTGGACCTTCATCATGTGGAAGTGCATGTGGGACTTCCTCATACGGGTAATATACAAATTCATGTGGAACATCATCGTGTAGGACATCATCATCGTGTGGAACTTCCTGTGGTAATTCTTGATCAACACTAATATCACTCATGTTGTAAAAGCAATTATCTAAAACCAATGCTAACTGCATGCGTTATATATACAACTGACTTCGGCGGGAGTAGAAGTTTTGGCGCGCATCATAAAAGAACCGCACCTCCAATTTGTCATTTTGATAACGGTTGCAGCGTCATCAAGATTCACTTACGTACACGAACTATATGCTCTAGTTGGCATGTAAATCTTGATGATGCCCCAACAGTTAGCAATAACATTTAACATCTTCATATTTGGAAAAGTATATTTGAGAAATGGTAATTACAATCAAATTTATATAGCGGAAAATTAATTACGATTGTAACTTTTTTCAACCAAAACAATCATAACGTATATTGGAGAATCTCAAGAAATGTTTGATTCCGCAGTCTAATCTAGCTACTGCATGGATAAACATCAAGAAAAATACATTTTTGGAGCGGTTTTCTATTTTTTGGAGCGGTTATCTAATAGGGTTTAGGCTAAAGCTGTAAAACCTATCTGCAATTTTTACGGCTTTGAATTCAATATCAACTACAAACTAACTTATATTTATTCCATGCATTAAGTTTGCTATCAACCACCATTTGATAATAGTAAAATTAAAATATTATTATTAATTTAAGTGCGGCTCTTCATATATTTAGAGCGGTTACATTGATTTTACGCGCCAAATTTATTACACGACATTTCGTTTCCTCAGTTAGTTATTATATAAAGTGATTAACCATGAGTTATAATCAATTACTATATCTCCCACCGTGATAAGAAATCACTTACTTTTGATCACGATGAGTTCATCAAATCCAGAAACGCATGTTATTGTGTCTAGTGACTATTAGTGAGTCATTACTTCGCAGTCAAATGGAAGGAAGATATAACCAACACAATTGTATGTAGAAATTTCGATCTTTTCTTGTATATTATTGATAACAAAATATTATATAACAAAGTTGCATGTTAATCTTGATGAAATTTAATTTGTTGATCTTTTCAGATGGTACCGGCAAAGCTCGCGAAGGATCACGATCTTTACCGTTATAAAAAATGTTGCTTGGATAATGGAGATCGGTTATATAAACGCTTCGACAAGACGAACCTTGGTGATCGATACAGGGCCATAGAGGAAAAACCTTTAGAACCTATGACCATTCATGGGGATTTTGTGGATTTCAAGCAGAGTTTGGGAATAAGAAACAACCAACGGGTTTGTTTCACGATTGATCTGGAGAAGAAGAACGGTCGTCTAGGGTTGTGGTTCAATGTTCGCCTGTTTTAATTGTTGGTTTTCATTGTTTATAATTGTCGTGTTTTCTAATATTTCTTGTCTGTAATCGTTGTGTTTTCTATTTCAAGTAACTGGAATGAACTATTTGGTTTCTTTTTAATTTGCTTATTGTCTTGAACATATACATGGCCTGTTTCAACAAATTAATATTCATGCGATTTTGTTGTCTTGAAAATATGCATGGCCTGCTTCAACAAATTAATAATATTCATGCCATTTTAATTCATTTTTCTTTTCAAAATAAAACATGCAATTTTCTATTTCCGTTTTTGTTGGAGTGGTGGAACCGCTCTTTATAATACTATTTGGAGCGGTGTAACCGCCCCTTTTAAAAAATTAATAACGGCTATTATTATTTGTTACGGTGGTTCGTTGTTTTTTGGAGCGGTGGAACCGCTGCTTTTAAATAATTTTCCGTTTTTTCACTTTTTGGAGCGGTGCAACCGCACCTATTTTTATCTTTAAATCAGTTTAATACACAACAGTTACTTTTTGAAATAGTTATCTTTCTTCTTCGTCGAGACTCTGTTTTCGTTCTGCTACTCATTTAAGGTAATTTCGTTTATTATTTAGTTGTCTTTTACAATATATCTCACTTTAAGCTTGGAAATAGGCTCAAAAATGTTATTATGCCAAAATAGTTCCAAAATAGCCACATTACATTCGATAACTAGAGAATACATCGGATTTAGACAAAGATTGCATATGCTATGAAAACTAGGCAAATCCCTATCAAATACAGCTTCATTTTCCTTATCTTTAGGTCACGTTCCATTAGTTCCATTTCAAGATTGTTCTTCGATTCTAGTAATCCTTGAATGATTTGTGTAGATCTTTCACACATCTCCGGATCACGCCACCCAAAAAAGTTACATTTAGAACATCCCTAAAAAGAAAACCAATAAGTTGAACTTTAAACTAATGTTTAATATTAAACTTGATCTGTGACAGATCGAACTTAACATTGTTGAACATGAGTAAAACCTTCTGCCAGGGTTTTTGGTTGTCCATGAAGTACCCATCACAGCTTCTTTCCCACACAAACAGAAAACCATTTTCAAATGAAATTAAACCTTTAATTGTTCGAATAAGGCTTTATAAAATGACACATGAAAGAGTTACTTAAATGCCTTCAAACCAATTTTATTTGCTTACTTTGATATTTAATTTAATATATTTTAGTTTTTAATGTAATTGACGATTTTAATTTTATTTATCTTTTAGATGGATCGTGATTATTGGATGTACAAAGTTTCACGTGGTTCTCCTAAATTTTTCAAGGGTGTTGGATATTTTCTTAAGATTGCCGATTCTAATCATTATAAGAACGCAAATCGTAAGATTTTGTGTCCTTGCAACGTTTGTAAAAACTTTAAAAGTTTTACCGATACCGCGGATATTGAGATCCATTTGTTTCGACATGGTTTTTTTGCATAATTACACTTGTTGGTCAAGGCATGGAGAATCAATACTTGATTGGAACACATCTTCGAGCAATTTAAATAGTAGTGATCAATATACAATAACATTGAACAATGATTCAAACAACGATGATGATGATGATCAATACAATTCAAATGACCGTTTCGATGAGAGTTTTAATGATCACTTGGATACTAATATGGGTGGTGTTGATGAACAAGATGAATTACATCGCCTATTTGATGAAGCACAAACACAGTTATATAAAGGATCTAAATTAATGAAACTTGATGTTGTGTTGAAGTTAATTAACTTAAAGATGAAAAACGGATGGAGTAATAAAAGTTTTACAACTCTATTAGAGCTTTTACGTGAGTTGCTTCCGGAAGATAATGAATTACCAATTTCGACATATCAAGCAAAAAAATTAATGTGTCCAATGAGTTTGGAAGTAGAAAGAATACATGCATGTCCCAATAATTGTATGTTGTTTCGGAATGAGTTCGCAAATTTCCATTATGATGTCTTTGTTGATTCAGGGTCCGAAACAACCAGGTAATGATATTGATGTTTATTTGTCTCCTTTAATTGATGACTTAAAAACTCTTTGGAGTTCGGGTGTAGACGTATATGATGCTTACAAAAGAGAAGACTTTAACTTGCGGACCATGGTTTTTTGTACTATAAATGACTTTCCAGCATACGGTAACTTGTCAGGATTCAAAACGAAGGGTAAGAAAGCTTGTCCTGTTTGTGAAGAAGGGACAAGCTCGGTTTGGTTAAGAAATTGCAAAAAAACTGTATACATGGGGCATCGAATATTCCTTCCTAAGGGCCACCGTTTCAGGAAGATGATGATTGAGTTTGACGGAACAGTAGAGGTCAGAACAGCGAGGACACGACTTGATGCATTTTCTCGAGTTGAAAATATTAATGTTGTGTTGGGTAAGAGATTTCGTATTGATAATGATGCCATATGGAAAAAAAAAGTCAATCTTTTTTCAATTGTCTTACTGGAGACATTTAGATGTTAGACATTGCCTAGATGTTATGCACATTGAAAAAAACGTATGTGAGAGCTTGATAGGCTTATTATTGGATATTAAGTATAAAACTAAAGATGGAGTTAAGGATCGTAATGACATGGTCGAGATGGGAATACGTAAAGATCTTGCTCCCGAACAACGCGGAAATCGTACTTATCTGCCACCTGCATGTTATAATACATCGAAGGAAGAAAAAAGAAAGTTTTGTCAATGTTTGCATGATATTAAGGTTCCATCAACTTATTCAGCAAACTTTAAAAGATTTGTGTCGATGAAAGACTATAAATTGCTTGGGATGAATTCTCATGATTGTCATGTTTTGATGACACATGTGATTCCTATCGCAATTCTTGGAATTTTACAAGTTGATTTCCGTCATACAATCACAAAACTTTGTTTGTTTTTTAATAAGATTCACTCAAAAATTAGTAATGTGGAAGATCTGGACAAAAGGGAGAAAGACATTTATGTTATCCTTTGTGAATTAGAGATGCACTTTCCACCCTCATTTTTTGATGTAATGGTTCACCTAGTCTCTCATATCGTACAAGAGATTAAGGCTTGTGGTCCTGTATTTCTACGATACATGTACCCTTTTGAAAGATGCATGGGTATACTAAAAGGTTATGTAAGAAACCGTAATCGACCTGAGGGTAGTATTATTGAAGGATATACTTCTAAAGAAGTGGTCGAGTTCTGTCAAGGTATTCTAAGATATTATAGTATAAACATATTAATATATTATATAATATATGTATAATTAAACATATTATAGTTGACTAATTGTTACCTTACACATATTTTTGGTTCACGTACAGGATATATGGAAGGCGTTGAAAGTGTTGGCGTTCCAAAAACTCGTCATTCGGGACGATTTGACGGAAAGGGAGGAGTTGGTTTCAAAATAAAAATTCCACCTCGTGAAGAATTACAACTTGCTCATTTAGTAGTATTAAAACACATGACATGCCTTACTCCATTGATTGATGAACATATGGATCGGTTAAAGTCGACCTTCCCCTGTAAAGATGAAATGTGGTATATACATGAATCAGAACAAGGAATTAGCAAGGTGGTTGAGAGAGAGGGTAACAAGGGACGACGTTGAAGACACCGTACGGAGATTGGGAGTAGGAGCAGATGTTAGAGTAAAATCTTACCAAGGATACGACATTAACGGCTATACATTTTACACCATCGATCAAGATAGAAAAAGTACAATGCAGAACAGTGGAGTCATAATGATAGCATCAACGACCGAAATCGGTAGACGTGATCATGATACATTGATAAGAATAGCAAAAGATTCTTATTACGGTGTGATACAAGAAATATGGGAATTGAAGTATGGTGATTTCATAATTCCATTATTCAAGTGTAAGTGGGTGAATAACCGTGGTGTTCTAGTTGATGTATATGGTTTCACACTTGTGGACCTTGAAACTAATGGATATAAATCCAAACCATTCGTTCTCGCAAAACATGTTTCACAAGTTTTTTTCGTTCAAGATCCGAACAAAAGCAAAATACCACATTGTTCTACATGGTAAAAGACGTATTCTCGGGGTTGATGATGTTGTAGATGAAGAAGACTACGATCACTTTGATGACCTACCACCATTTTCGGTTGGTATCGATCCCCGTAATTTTGAAGACATGAATAGAACGACATATGTTAGAAATGACTTAGAGAGAACATATGTTTAATACATTTATTGTGTAACTTAAGATATAATATTGTTTATAAGTTATATTTTTTATCACACGTATAATTGTCTTGTAACACAATGATGTTTACTATAATGCATGTTTTTTTCAGTTCTAAAAAAGAAACTGAAAATAACCCGCTAAAATCATATTAATTATTTGAAAATTTTCAACCCAACCACTCCAACAAAAAGAAACTACCGCTCCAACAAAAATAACCAAAACCGTCTTATCTAAACGAACCGCTCCAACAAAAAACAATTACCCGCCCTATTAAAAAAACCGCTCCAACTAATCACCAAAACCGCTCCAACTAATCATCACCGCTCTAACTAATAGGCACAGCACCTCAGTGGAAACCCGCTAAATGAAATATTTTATTCGAATCTTTTCATCTCCCGGGAAACTTCTCCAAAACACGAATCTTTAATCACTTTCTTCACAGAACCCTTTCTGCTTCTTCATCGGCGATTTTTTTGTACTCTGCTAAACTATTCGAAAATCTCATATTATCCCGTCGTTGGTTCATTGTTTACTCAGTCCGACCTTCGAACAAGGTAAATTTCATACATTTCTGTTGTAATAGCTCATAGTTTACTCAATCCTTTACATTTCATTATTTTCTGTTGCATTGTAGTTTAGAAATGGAAGAACAACCGAACCGTAGAAGACGCGGATGGGAACGTGGTGCTGCGTCGTTTTCCAAGAAATACCCCGAAGAAGTATTTAAAGTTGAGTTTGATGAGAATAACATCCCGCAGAATAGCCATCTGATGTCGTGGTATGGGATGGAGGTTCAACATAGAGTTAAGATTACAACGGATATGTGTAAAGTTAAAAAAGAATTTTTTAAAGACCTGTGGTTGGAAGCCAAGGTACGGAATGAATTTAGTTGTGTTGTTCGTAAATTTTAGTTATTTTATTACAAATAGTATATGCATTTCTGTTGTATTGAGTTGTAGAGGATGTGGAACATCGAAAATGATAATGCAGAAGAATTTATGCGGAAGAAAGCAATTAAACTTGGAACAAATTTTAGGTCTAGACTTGTCAAAGATTATGTTCTTACACAACAGAATCCTTGTGGAAAGTATTCGTTTATTGAGACAGAGGATTGGGATGCATTTGTTTTACAAAAAATCACCCCAGAATTTATGGTAGGTTTGCACATATTAACCTTGAGTTTGATATACATGTTATGATTAACAATTTTTTAATTTGTGAAGCGAAAAAGGGAGAAAACACAAGCAAGCAATTCTAAGAGGAAATTTATAACCCGCTTGGGCCGAACCGGCTGGGGCGGTTTAAAAAAGAAAGAAAAGATCGTTTGGGCTGAACTTTTAGAAAAACACAATTTTCTTGGTGAGATTCAAAGTCATCGTTCAAGGAGATTTTTGATGGGTAGTTCCATAAAGGATAAAGAAGGAAAGGCTGAACTTCCAGAGGAAGCGATTGTTGTTTTCAGGCGTTTGGTAAACCAAATATTAATTTAATTGAGGAATTATATCTTATTGGTAACAAATATATTTTGTAGCTTGAGGAGGAGAAAAAGATGATCAAGGATGGGACTTATTTTGAGAATAAAGAAGATCCTTTAATTCGGGTTTATGGACGTGAGCACGGGGGAAGTTCCCGTACGGTATCCGAGATAATTGGATATACTAAGGTTCACGGAGGTTTAATAAGAAATGTGGACCCCGTACAGAGGCTTACAAGCTCGTTCAACCATGCATCATCATGTGGGTCTCGTGGAACGGCTACCCACTATCCACCAATTGAGGTAATGGTAATGATCGTATTATTTATTATTTTTATTGTTTTACCTTATACTTTTATCTTGTTTGCAGCGCATCACACCATGTGAGATACAAATTAAGGTGTTTGATAGTGATTTTGTCACAGTTGATTCTGGTACTGCATTGCCAACTTCCGAACAAGACAAAGAAGGTTGTGCAAGAGTCCAAGTAGAGCATGTCGTTTCATCATTCTTGGATTTTCCTGTTCATCCTTTAACAAGAACAGATACAATTGAAACGGTTGATAAGGCTTATCTTAACTTTGTACAATGGCCACGATTTGCATTAAAGGTATATTTTAGTATTAGATTAAAATATATTTTTGTATGTTTTTATTTATATAGGAATAAATGTTTTAGCTTCTACCGGGAAACCAACATGCTGTTGAAAACCCATATATCCCTGAAATGGCCTCGAGAGAATCCTCTCCATTGATGGACTCGACGAATTCTGTGTATCGTCCGAATTGTGAATTTTTTGAGGAGAATCTTCCCGACCAAAATTCAGTTGATCCTCCCCTGGATCTTTTACACATATGGTTAGTCTTCTAAACCTTTACACATAATGATTTTTAATTACTAATGTTTTTACCATGGATTTGTTTTTAGCTAACATCTATGGGAGGGCCACTTTTATTCCCAACCGACAATGCAGCCCCAACCACACACATCCCGGTCACTGCAACCGTCACTGCAGCCCTAACCACACACACACCCCGGTTAATGCAGCCCCAACCATTAATGATCCAGTTACTGCAGCCCTAACCACACGCATCCCGGTCAATGCAGCCCCAACAACACACATCCCGGTCAATGCAGCCCCAACCATTAATGATCCAGTCACTGCAGCCGTCAGTGCAGCCTCAACGAGTAAAGTAGCAGATGAAAATGATCCCATTCCGGATTTTGTTGATCCTTAAGATGCGATGATGATGGCTAAAGTAGCAGAAGAATATCCCGCTTTTCACGAAATGATTCAGAGATTTCTCAAAAACATAACGTATGTTCAGTTTTCTTCACCTTCAACTATGTATCCAGATATTTATTTAGAAGCCCTCACGATACCTGAGCTTTGCAACGTAGCTACATTGGGTGAAGCTGACGCCTGCATGTTACATATTGCTTCAATGTAAGTTGATATTATTTGTTTAATACTTTGGATATAATTTAATTTACTAACCATGTCCCTCCTAATATTTTTAAGGTATTTCTATGATAATCCGGCTAATTATGAATGTGGTTTTTTAAATCCTCGGTTAATTGGTGAGTCAGAATGTCAAAACCTGAAATGAAGAGACATCTCACAGAAGTTTTCAGGCATCAACAACACCGAACATACATTCTTGCACCTTATACACAAACGTAATTTTTAATTTTTCAATTATAAATCTCTACAATATTCACTGTATTTTTAAATCTTTGTGTATATTGCAGCTGTCACTTGCCTCGACCTGCTAAAAAAGATTACTACCTCTTCGTTAGAGTAATCGAACAAATGTTCCCTCGTAGATTTCAGTGGAAAGCTTCAAAGGTATGTATTCAATTACCACTTTTGATAAACTTGGTTTTAACATAATTAATTGTTAATTAATTACAGTGCAACAAACAAAAGGGGAGCTGGTGTGGTTATATTGTGATTCAGCATATTCAGGATTTTGTAGAGTATATTCATCATAATTTTTCTGATTTCGTAAGTGTTTATTATAGTTCTATTATAATTTTTTGCAATGGTAACAAACTGACTAATTATTTGTAATTTCAGATTTGGGGAGAGGATAAAGTTGTAACAAAACAAGAAATTGAGGGACAAATGGCAAAGTTGATTCCAAGACTATTTAATTGGCATAAGGTTAAATCATGATTTGAAATTGCAAATTAAACTCGAACACTTTGTAAAGTTTTGGGTGTAAATTTTTTGGGCTGCTTTTATACAGTGAGTATATCAAAGCTGAGTACTCTCACAAACAAAACAGTTTTATTCCAGTTTTTGCCAGTTTTTGGGTATATTGTGTTGTTATATATATATATATATATATATATATATATATATATATATATATATATATATATATATATATATATATATATATATATATATATATATATATATATATATATATATATATATATATAGATACAGATATTGTGGATTTTTTTTATTAATATTTAAATGGAATAGAGCGGTTCTATAATATTTGTGCGATATATTGATAGGGCGGTGAAAACACAAGGGTGCGATATACTAATAGAGCGGTGAATATATTAGGGTGCGAAATACTAATAGGGCGGTGAAAACACTAGGGTGCAATATACTAAAAGAGCGGTGAATATATTAGGGTGTGAAATACTAATAGGGCGGTGAAAACGTTAGAGTGCGCTCTACTGATAGGGCGTTGTATATACTAGGGTGCGATTTACTAATAGGGTGGTGTTCTTTTTTATAGGGCGGTGTATTTAATAGGGCGGGTCTTTTATTTGATAATGCGTAGTTATTTGGTGCGGGTTCAAACCCGCAGCTTCTTATGTATTTACCCGCACCTTTATACCTTTTTTGTACTAGCGCGACCAGAAAGTTGGCCAAATTGTATTCTCTAGAGAACAACTGAAAATTTTGAAAACGTGTTTGAAAGTAGAAAAAGTTGTTTCATTTTTCTGTTTAGAAAAGATGTCCAAATGTAGTTATATATTTTAAGTTTAGTTATATGTATATATCTTCTACATATACGTGTATATAATTTAAACAAATATAAATCCAATATAAATTAAACCCCTGAATGGAAAAGAACTTCTGAATTTGATCTCAATAAAGAAGCTTTGCCTGATGAAGATGATGATGGACTTCCTATTGAACCTGTTACTGTACACTTACCACTTTTTTTATTTTGTTTTTTATATAATAATATATTAAACTTTTTCCTTTGTTTTAGGAAAATAATGAAACAGAGGGAATGATGACAAATGATAGATGTTTTGGGTGACAGTATTCCTCAAGATACAATTCAATCTAGCATACTAAAGTCAACTAAGGTCAACTGATTTGGATTTGTTGGTCAAAAGTCTGTTACGCGAATCCAATAGAAAGTCAAAGTTCGACCAATGATTAAATAAATAAATTAATTAATTAAATATTTAGGAAGAACATTCATCTGGCCTTGTGTCTCTAGACAAGTAAACCCGAGGGGTCCTTCAAACCTAACATACTCGATATATTGGTCTGATGTTTTTACAATTATCTTTTTTGAAGCAGATAGTTCACGCATTTCACCGCTCCACCGGAAATTCCCTCTGCCCCTACCGTACTCCAGCTTGGTAGTTTCCACCGCCTGTCCAGAGTTGAGCCCTGGGGAAAGCGAGCGCAGGCGAGCGGGGCTCAATGTAGAATAGCCATTATAAGTCTATCTCAATCAGGCAAGCGAGTCAAGTGATCTGGATATGTTGGTCGAAAGTCTACGCGGATTCACAATGAAAATTGAGGTTCTTTCTACAAAACAAATAAATAAATAAAGATAAACAAAAAAAATATAATAATAAATAAATACTTAGTGAGAACAAATAACCAACCTTGTTGGATGCGTACGAGTAGACCCGCGGGGCTCTTAAACCTAGCATACTAAGGTCAACTGATGTAGTTATGTTGGCCGAAAGTTCATACAAGGATCCTCTCGAAAGTTGGAGTTCGATCTAAACAAACAGATAAATAAGTGCGTGCATAAAATTATGTATAAATAAAGCAATTAAGTTCTTCATTGATAAAATAAATTAACTTTTCTGAATTAAATCTTGAGTTTTGGAAATTTTCATACAAATGACATTTATAGATTATGCAAGGATGATTAGATTCTTAGTTAAAATTAGTATAATTAGCATAGTTGAAAATTACTTATATTTATGAAAAGTAGTTTAAATCAGTAGACTAATTTGGGCATAAAACATGGATGAAATTTTAACTGCTAAATTGTTCTAACTTCTAAAAAATTGTTGGGCTTTTATGAGTTATGATTGAGATAAGTGTTTATTATGTGTTTTTGATATTCGGCTAATTAATTTTTCTTATGATGATTTGCTTGAGGATAAATAAAGTTCAAGTGTGAGCATCTTGATAATGGCGAATATATACATAATTGAATCCGTAAAGATTATAGTTTTTAGTCTTGTTTTATAATAAAAAGAAGTATGTATGCCTAAATATACTGTTAATTGTGATATGTATGTCAAAAGTCCAAATTATACGAGAATAGTATCAAAAATGAGCAAAATCAGCAAAGATCAAATTTCCGGATTATGTCGCGTGTGCGAGGGGACCACTGTCGCACCCTCAACCATCCCTTGTACGCGGGGAATAGTCACGCACCTACTCACGAACGGGACCACACCTCTGTTTGATCGAAGACTTGGTCGCATGAGATGTCGAGCCGAGCATACATGCGCGAGTGTGAGTGTGTGTGTGTGTGTGTGTGTGTGTCGCGCCCTCGAGAGGTCCCTGGTCGCGTGCTCGAGGGTGCCCGAAGTCCCTAGTGTTTAACCCAAAGTCAGTCAGCGTTTTGGGGATCTTTTTTCGCAGCTGACTTTTAACCTAGCAGCAGCTCTTGTGCACGAATTCAAGGGGTTTCAAGCAAGATTTCAACACCAGTCAAACTTTAGTTTGGTTCTTAATCATTATTGATCAAACTATGTTTACTATTTTATATATTACTTTTTGTTTTGCGATGTTTAGCATGTCTATGTGCTAATCATTTTATATTCACTATGATTAGATGAAATATTAGGATTTAGATTTGGTGTTTTTACGATTTTATTATTGATTTTGAATACAGGGTTTTTATATCAAAGACCCTTTTAATTGAACCTTAAATATTTGATTGTTTAATTTGTTAATTATTAAATTGTTTTGTTAAGTGACCACTGTCAAACTAGTTAATAATTCCCTCAGCTTTTCACTGTAACACCTCAATATTTCAAAAGAATTTAAACTTTTAAATATTTAAAGTTCAACATTCAAAATCCATAACATCCAAAATATGGTTTAAACAAAACATTTGAAATGATTAACAAGTGCCAAAAACCAGTGTTACGATAATATCAAATCTGTAGTCTAAGGGATTCAAATAAGTACACTGAGCTTAATCATATCCGATGCTATAACTACGGGCCGCCTAATACTTAGCTCTCGAACCTGAGTACATAGACACAAAAGAAAACGTAGTATGTGACACAAAATAGTTTCGTGACAAACATGGGTTTTGGACCCGGTTATAAACATTTGCAATAATACAATATTTAAATAAATATCACATTGCACATACGCCATTCAATCACTAAGGCTTCCTCAATTTCTTCGTATGCGCTTCCAAAATCGCGTTGGGCTTTTCAATCAACCAGTTGGGTGCATCGACCCGCAAATATTGAAGTGGAATCACATTCTCTACTTCACCCAAGAATTTCTTCAAATAACATACATGAAATGTGTCGTGGACACCTTGCAACTCGGGTGGAAGTTCAAGCTTGAAAGCTTGAAGTCCAACTCTCTTCAAAATCTTAAAGGGTCCAACATATCGTGGACTTAACTTTCCTTTCTTACCGAACCTCATCACACATTTCCAAGGCGACACTTTCAACATCACCATATCACCAATATTCAAATCATATGGTCGCTTTCTCAAACACGAATAACTCCTTTTCCTATCTTGTGCGACTTTCATATATGTTTGAATTATTCTGATTTTCTCGTTCGTTATCTTCACAATCTTGGGACCTGTGAGTTTCGTCTCGCCCACCTCCAACCAACAAGAAAGCGTCCTAAACTTTCTCACATACAATGCCTCAAATGGTGGCATTCCAATGCTCGCATGATAACTATTGTTATACGAAAACTCAACCAATCGTAAATGGTCATCCCATTTACCACCAAAATCCATCACACACGATCTCAACATATGTTCGACCATTTTGGATCGTCCTTTCACTTTGACCATCGGTTTGCCGATGGTATGTCATGCTCAATCTTAACTTTGTTCCCAATTCATGTTGAAGTGACCTCCAAAATCTCGATTGTGCAACTCCATAAGGCACATGGTGCTCGGCTTTCACTTTTGCACACGTGGCACACTTTGAGATAAACTTGGCCACCCTCGACTTCATCCCCAACAACCAATATATCCTCTTCAAATCTTGATAAGTCTTTGTACTTCCGGGATGAATAGAATATTTGGACTTATGAGCATCATTTGACAATATCTTTCGGTTTCCACCGAACTTCGGAACCCAAATCCGACCATTCACGGTTTTCAACCCTTGAACATTTTCTTCAAATAATTGATTCTTTCCCAATCTTTCTTGTCTTAATTCATCATTTCCCATCACTTCAGTTTGTGCGGATTTTATCCCTTCAATAATACTAGATATCACCTCAATCCGCATCAATTTAGCCTTGACCGGCTTCTCATGAACTTTCCTACTCAAAGCATCGGCTACCACATTAGCCTTTCCCTCGTGATAGACGATTTCACAATCGTAATCGCTAATCAACTCGATCCATCTTCTTTGTCTCATATTCAAATCTTTTTGTGTAACACCTCAATTTTTCAAAACAATTTAAACTTTTAAATATTTAAAGTTTAACATTCAAAATCCATAACATCCAAAATATGGTTTAAACAAAACATTCGAAATGATTAATAAGTGCCAAAAACTGGTGTTACAATAATATCAAATCTATAGTCTAAGGGAATCAACTAAGTACACCGAGCTTAATCATATCCGATGATGTTACTACGTGTCGCCTAATCGTTAGCTCCCGAACCTCAGTACATAGACATAAAAGAAAACGTAGTACGTGAGACCATATTTAAATAATATCACATTGCACATACGCATTCAATCACTAAGGCTTGCCATAAGCCCACATATACATAACGTGCCTCCCCGAAACAAACTCCCCTGATATGGGTTATCTTAGGTAATCGATCAACTCCACCGATCTGGGTTATCATCACTCCCCCGTTTCCGGGCTATCATAAGCTAGACAGTCTACTCTTGCGTAGAGTGGTACCATAACTCCCCCAGTAGGTGTCACATAACTCCCCCAGTTCATGGGTTATCATTAATTCGTATACTTAGCTAACACGTAATATCAAGTATTAGTCACATTTCAATCATCGTTTCATAATTGCTCAACAGTTCATATCATAACACATAAACAGTTCAGACATACAATTACTAAGGTTACTCATCTAATAAGGATTCGATTATCAATTTAAAAGCATTTCCTATGTACTCAGTAAAAGTCACATGTACTCACCTTAGCAATGCTTTCAAAGGTTGTGTTTAGCAAACACAAATCCTTACTCCTTGAATGAAGGTATTGAGTGGTGGAAAAAGTTTCAAAAGTGTAACCAAGACCACATAAAAAACCAATGACTTTTATCATTGTCATCAAGTGGATGGCCAATAGCATTGAGTTCATCAGTAACATTCTTGAATTTATGAGCATATTTGGTTACAATGGAAGAACCTTTCTTAAGGGTGCGGAGGCTGTCCCGGAGGGTGTGAACCCGTTCGACGGAATCATGTCAGTACGTAGACTCGAGAGCCATCCAAACTGCATGAGAGGTCGAATGACCTAAGGTTGTGGCCATGGCTTCTTCAGTCAAGGAGGACCGAATAATGATTAGTGCTCACTATCAGCGGTGACCCGCGAGGTGTATGCGTGGTTCACCGTGGTAACCTGATCGGTAGTAATGGTAGGTGCGGGAGCGACAATGGATTCGTCCATATCACCCGTAAGGTTTTGGTAGGCTAGGAGAGGGATCTTTTGCTTGTGCCATATGAGGTAATTCGTGGAGGAGAGTTTTAGAGTGAGCATGTGAAGGATGGAGGAGAGGGAGAGCGGAGCATCCGGATTATCGGATGAAGAGCTGCCGGACATGAAGCTTCGTAGGGAGGAAGACGACGGCGGTGTGTAGGGTTTAGGAGAGAGGAGCGAATTTAAGATGATATCATATAGGGTTTGAATCTTCACTAATTTGTGAAGAGAATCATCATTATATTTATAATTACAATGATACAACTAACAACCGTAATTAAGGTATTTACAAGATCAACATAAGCTAAGTATATATCTACACAATATATTCAAATATACGTTTAGTTTCCAAAAGCTCATAGTTACTACTTACTTTAATCATTTTCAATTAGTTAATTAGTTTTAAAACTAAAAACCCCAAATTACTTTATTTGCTTAGATTAAAGTTATCAGTTTCAAACAATATAGTCGGCTTAACTTGTGACAACTCGATATTTCCGGTATGTAATCTCGTTTCATTTCTAAGACTTTCCTTATTTAGAAAGTTTCTATATTTAGACATTTCTATTTTTGGCATCCAAACACACAACAAAACATCTATTCTTACACCATACATTAGTGTTTGACTATTTTAGTCAAGACAACATATTATTTTACTAATGGTGACACACTTGAGCTAAAACATTTCTTAAAATAGTAACTTTATATTGGTTACACAATTGAACGAATTTAATTTATTTAAACGTGACTCGATTGAACCAAACATCTAAACCCGACACCAAGCCATGACCGACCACCAATGTGGCCGGCCTCCTTCCTTGTTCGAACCTTCCAATCGGTCGAACCCTTCCAAGGGTGAGATTGAGCTTGATATTATCCTTCTCTTGTTTCTATCCTCATCTCATTTGAAACTAGTTTGAGTTGTACTCAAACTCCTCTTAAACCCTAATCTAGAGACACTATAAATAAATTCCAATGTTCAACCCTAAAACCCTATTGAACCCTTATAATTTTCGGCCAAGCAACCACTCTACCACCTTCGTCCGATCGCAAGCAAATAAACCTTAACCCCCTTTTCTTCTTGATCTCGTTCGATCCCAAGGTATGATACCCGATCTTTGTTTTGTTCTAGCTTTTGTTTCGGTCCTGTTTCGAAACCGAGACCATGGCTAAAAGCCATATGGTCTCGGCAATCCGTGACCCATGTTCGAACCATAGCCGACGCATGCATGCATGCATGCCCACGTGAGCATGTGTGTGTGTGTCATGTGAATTCGTTTGGTCGTTGTAATCGTTTAATAATCGTGTTTGATTCGTTTCTTTTGTTTGATTGTTTGATCATTGATGAAAATCCTAGAAACCCTAGAAGCCTAGATTTGATGATGAATTGTTTAACCCTAGATCTAAACCTTGTTATGACCAAAACACCGAGATCTAGCCAAACAACCCAATGGATTCGAACCCTAGACCGAATCTAGCACCAAACCCGTAGGGTCTTGGCCATTCGGCCGACCCCCACTCGAACACAAACCCTAGAAACCGAACCCCTAGATCTTATTGACTTTTGTTCACTATTTTGACCAATGTTGACCACCAGATTTGACTAATTTTGACCCATAAGTCAAACCGGTTCAAGGCCGGATTCTTGACCCAAACCCGAAATTCTTAATCGGGCCAAGGCCCGTACCTGGCCCATTTGATCTATCCAAGCCCATCGGGCCCAACTTTAGTCGGCCCAACAGTATTCAAGCCCATTTGGACCAAAGCCCAAACCCATGGCCCAATGCTTACCCAAACCGAACCCAGTTGGGCCAAAGCCCAATCCATGGTCCAACCTAATCGGACCTAAGCCCAATATGAGGCCCAAGAGGCCCACCTAGTGGCCCATTAAGCCCATTAGGCCCATCTAGACCCATTAAGCCTAACCTAAGCCCATTTCATTTCATTTCGAAGCCCATTTCATTTCATTTCATTTCATTTCGAAGCCCATTTCATTTCATTTCATTTTATTTCGGCCCATTAAGGCCCAATGACACTAGTTCATTCGATGTCACAAAACATAAAACATAACATTAATTGCATATCGTATATCATATATCATAACTAGATCGCCTGTGTTAGCTTAGTCTAATTAGAAACGTATATCGTTTAGGAAGCTAGGAGTCTGTGAAGGAGTCCTCTGTCCTATCAGTTGCTAAGTTTGCCTAGGTGAGTCCACAGGCTCCTTTTACTGTTTTTACTGTTTTATAAACTATTGGGGTAGGGATGGCAACTAACATCCGATCCGATGAACATCCACCCGATCCGCTCCACTCGTAGTGGATATGGATGAAGTTAAATGGGTGAATATCGGATGTGGAGCGGATGTGGATGTTTATTGGAGCGGATATGGATGATGATTTTCAATCCATGGATGAATCCACTTAACCCGAAATTAAATATATATTATAATTTTATATAACTATAAATATATGTTTTCAATAGTAGGTTGACTGATGAGGCAATTATTTATTATCATTTCCCATACTTGAATTTCTTAGGAACTAATCATTTTATCGTTTCTTATTCTGTTCTTAGTATGAAGGCGACGATCATTATATGACTCGTTACTTTTGAGATTTTTGTGTGATTTTCAATGCAACAACCCATAAATCACAAGCATGTAATTATAAATCACAAGCATGACTCGTTACTTTTGAGATTTTTGTGTGATTATCATAGTTATGTTTCCGTTTGACTCTTCTTTTGGAAGAAACTATGTAAATATGCAATAAAAATCGTAAATCATATATAAAACTATCGTACTTTCTTTAGGAGTTTTTTTTCTTCCGAAATCCAACGGATGTCCATTTACCCGCTCTAATCCAATGGATATGGATATGGATGGATGAAATGATTTTAAATGGATATGGATATGGATATGGATGAGGTAAATTTAAATGGATATGGATGTGGATATGGCATCATCCGATCCACATCCGATCCATTGCCATCCCTATATTGGGGTGGAAAACATAAACAACGCTACTACTTTACTATGACTGTACAACATCTATACATTTTCATTATCACGTTGGCATGACAAACAATTATTATAATGGACTAAGGTTACCATCAATCATTAGCTAGTGGATCTAGACCATGGATATGCAGATAGTACTATTGGCTGATACTTATCCTCCCAACATTATTTGATCATTACTTGGTTATGCAAGACATGTTTCGGGAGTGTATATCAATAAAAGAACGATAACATACTGGAGTTGGAGTTGAGTGTATATCCAAGACATCTTTCGGGGTTGGTATATTAACTAAATAGACTAGCTACCTGTTGGGGATAACAGTCATGCGATGTCAAACATAACAACTTATTCAACACCTTTTCATAAACAAAACTAGTAATTGTTGATCTTCTACAATTACATTTCACTTTTCATACTTATTTCTCATATCATATGAGTTTTGAATTTATACTTTTTCAGTCATAAAACTATTTTCATAACAAACACTTTGGGTAGCAAACACTTACTTTTACCATAAACATTAACCCTCTGGATTCACTCAACATTATTTGTTGACCCTTTTATATTTATGTTTTTCAGGTGATTAGGTGCACAGTGAGACTGGAAGATATGAGCAGTGGATTATCGTGAGCCATGAATAAAACATTAAGTTTACGAACAATCATTTCATTTTCAAACAATTTCTATTTTAGGAAACTTGCTATTTTTAGAAACTTTCTATTTTTAAAAGGTGAAACTATTTTTATTTCGTTATTGCGTGGTTGTTTGTTTCTATTAATAGGATCCAAATTGATAATGATGAATTTTTAAAACTGAAATCGAACGGATTAAATGTTATCAAGTTCGGTTCGGTTCAGGTTTTGTTTTGAATGGCAAAATTTTGTAACACAAGTTTAGCAAAACGCTAAACGAAATCAAAACAATGGGTTATTAATCCAATCAACCCAAGAAATCTTACATTTTCTGATTTCTTTGGGTTAACCAAACAAACAAACGAAAATAAAATAATAAAATCTACAGTATCTCATTTCCAAACAAAACCAAAATAAAAAGAATTGAAATCTGATATTGCCAATCATCCAACACGAAGCAATGCCTATATATGAGAACCGAATATGAGAATTGGCTCGGTTTCTAAGCTCAGATGTTCACCCATATATGAGAATCAAATCGAACCAGAACGGAATCGAGATCGAAAATCATGAATATTTTTTTGAATATTATATAATCCTGAACATATTTGTATGTAACTGTATTTTCATGTTAAGTGTAGTTTATTAATCTATGAATATCTTAAGATTTTATTACTTTTTGTATTACATGGAAAACAAAGTAATGGTTGAAAAGAATGTCACCTTTAATGATTAAAAAATGTTATCTCAATCATTTGAATTACTAGCACTTGCGATTAAAAACTACTACTTCCTGCGTTACAAAAAAAGTGATACACTTTTAGGTACATGATTTTTGAGGCAAAATAAGGTAATGAAGATTAATAAAATTAATTTGGATAATTAGTACCCCTTCTGTCCCTAAATAAAATTCTCATTTCTCCTCCAAGTTTTGTCCCTAAATAAAGTTCTTATTTCTCAAACTTAATGACCCAACTTAATATAATAATATTATTACCAATACTTTCACCACTAACTATCTCTTAAAACGCTTTCTATCTCCAATCAAACCTTATATTTTAATCAAAAATAATACCAAATACCCCACCACTAACTATCTCCTAAAAAGTTGTGCCCAAAAGAATTAGAACTTTATTTAGGGATGAAGGGAGTATATAATGGGCCCCACATTTTTTGATTAAAGTAAGTTGTTAATCTATGAATATATTTCTAATCATGTAATCATTTTATAATGATTTCTAATAATTTGTTTCTACTAAATATTTATTTAAACATACCCTTACCGAAATAATCCACTCAAAACTTGTAGTAATTACTAATATGGCATTTGTGGAAAATCATGTTAATCTATGAACCAACTCATTTCCGTTTTAATCAACATCTTCAAATGGAGGGTAATATTGAAATTAATGAGAAATGATATTTTTTAGTCCTATCAATGGTCCTACCTATTTGATCATGATAAGTATTAAAATTAAGGGATGATATGAAAAAGGAAAATTAATGGATGACACATGTCAAGTTTGGCGAATCAACTAAGTCGAGAGCAAAAATGGATGAAATCCGCAGACATCAAGATGAAAGACTATCAAGATAAGATGAAGACGACTGACAACGAAATTCAAAAACTAAATGAACAAATTACTAACATAACAAACAACTTTAAAAGGAAATCGATGAACAATCAGCAACCATACACAATCTTACTGTCAGAAAAGAAAATGCTGAAGAACACATCTTAAAACTGGAACAGACGATTGTGAAAGCTGGTCATACTGAACAAATGATAAAATTAAACCAGCCAAAAGAGTTCAGATCGTACAAGTCAAAAGTGGGTCTTGGAGCAGAAAACATCCGCCCTCTGGAAAAAGCTGCAGATGTTCTTCCAACTTTATATAACTACGATTACATGAACTTGGGAATCTGGCAAAGCTTCCTTCATATGCCAGATGAAGAAGCAGAAGTTGAAAAGTTCAACCGGGAAAAGGAAGAATATGCTCAAATTATCTTCAATTATGATGCCCTAAACTCAACATATGAAAAGAAGAAAGCAAAATTTGAACACAATGAATACTTTCCAATCATTACACCTGTTGAATTCTCCATTCCTGAAAACCAAATTTTAAAACAAATCAAAGAGCCAAAGCTATATATTCCTCCATTAGTTTTAGAAAAGAAAATTGTCCAATTAGAAACTGAAATTGATGAAACTCACAAGGCCTTTGATAAAGAAAAGAAAAAAAACTTCAAAACAAAATACATAATTTAGAGGACACCATGTTAGAATTAAAAACTAAAACGAACAATACTGTTTCCCAAAATTCTAAAGCCTCTTTATTAGGGCCAGCACCGACAAACCCAGTTCCAACCATCTTGAAGAGAAGCTCTAATCCACCTATTTTGAATCTTGCAGATCGAAGATTAGAGTCTGAAGGGAAGAAGTCCATGAAGCAATCTGAAGTCAAAAGAGCCACGCAGTCAAAGAAGTCTATTCAGACTGGATCCAGTATGCTTAAGAAGCCTAGTCTACTTAAGAAATATAGTCCACCTAAGTCTGTAGTTTCATCTTTTTCTGTTCAAAAATAAATGTAATGACTCTATACAGTTTATTTCTCCGAAAGAAGCTTATGGCATTGTTTATTATTCTGCAATTTATTGTCTAGTTAATCACGCTGTTAATGGTGTAAATTTAATTATTAAAACTGCTAAAAATGGCAAAAAGATTTATTTTGATAAAAAGACCGATAAACCAATTTCTCAGTACGATGAACGATATTTTATTAAAATAGATACTCCTTGTGTTAAAAGACATGATGTTCTTGGTAAACGTAGTGAAATCATTCAGTCTTGCACAACTTGCTATCCAGATCCTTGCAAATCAATAAACTCTCGATCAGAAAAATCTACCGTTACACGTCCATTAAAACCAACATCTGAAAAATCTTCATCTCGTTGTTCCCTCGTGTATCGGGAAGTTTCTAAACAAACATTGTCAAATCCAAAGCTTCCATCAAAAGCTCAAAAGAAAACTTTCAAACAACCGAAAAAATCTTCTCAAACTCCACAAACTTCTGTCTCTCATCTTTCTTCTCGCCACAAGTCTTCTGGAGGAAACTCTGCACAAAAGTCAAAACCATCAGTTTCCTCAAAAGGCAACAAACCGTCCGCTAAAACGAATACTCATGTGAAATATAACTGGATTAAAAACAAAAAATCTCATTGGATTATTCAATCCTCTGAAAATCTCTCAAATGGGTAATCAAATCCGAACTGCCTCCTAGCAGTTCCCCAACGCTCTAAATTGATCATCACATAAATATGCATAAAACATCTGTCACTAATCGTTCTGGACCCATACATGATTGGGTACCTAAAATGTTTTATGTGTTTTATGTAGAATATATGGTACCTCGACTCGGGCTGTTCAAGGCACATGAGGGAAACAAAAATCTATTGACTAATTTTCGTCACAAATATCTGGGAACGGTCAAATTTGGAAATGATCATTTAGCTGCTATTTTAGGACTTGGTGACATCATTCAACCAAATCTTATTATCAGAAATGTTGCTTTTGTCGAAGATCTCTCACATAATCTCTTTAGCATTGGTAAATTCTGTGATAAAACTCTGGAAGTCAACTTTCGCACAAAAAAGTGTGCTGTTCGTACATATGATGGCGAAGAACTTCTTACCGGAACCCGTAATACAAACCTTTTCACCATTAATCTTAATGATGTGGTTCCACTGGAAGAAGTATGTCTCATATCTAAAGCTACTTCAAATGAGTCATGGTTATGGCATCGTCGTTTGTCTCATCTTAACTTCAAAACCATGAACAAACTCGTAAAAGGAGGACATGTGTCTGGATTACCTGATGTTGCGTTTGAAAAAGATCATAAATGTTCATCATGTGAAATGGGAAAAATGACCAAAAAATTTCACAAACCTAAACCGACTCCAAGTACTTCCAAACCTCTTGAACTACTGCATATGGATATATGTGGTCCAATGAGTGTTCAAAGCCTTGCTGGTAAACGATATGTTTTGGTTATTGTTGATGACTATTCAAGGTACACATGGGTTCATTTCCTCCGCTCAAAGGATGAAGCTGCAGAGACCATCATCTCATTCATCAAGAAAACCCAAGTGAACCTGGAATTAAATGTTCAAACAATCCGTACCGACAATGGTACTGAATTCAAGAATCGGGTCCTTGACTCTTATCTTGAATCTGCTGGCATCACCCACCAGTTTTCCGCTGCACGAACTCCTCAACAGAACGGTGTTGTTGAAAGACGAAACCGTACCTTAGTAGAAGCTGCTCGTACGATGCTTTCATTCTCAAAACTTCATCTGTCTTTATGGGTAGAAGCCATCAGCACCGCCTGTTTTACTCAAAACCGCTCAATAATAAACAAAACATACAGCAAAACTCCATATGAGCTCATCAACAATCGAATACCAAATGTAAACTTCTTCCACATTGATATTGGCGAATATATACATATTTAAGTCCGCCAATATTATATAATTTAGGCTTGTTATGTAGAGAAAATACTTTATTTCATGCCTAATCTTTATGCTTTTATAAACTGCAGGTCTTAACTCCAAAGTACACAAGAAACGAACTAAATGCGCGAATAATGAACCAGTCAGTGTCACCAAAGTTATACGCACAACCATATTTTATAGAGAATGTGGCCCATGTCATTGTTTTAAAAGAAGTGATATACATTTAAATCAGTGGATCAATACGTAAGTCGTCTAATTGAGATATGGAGGTCACGAATATATTTGGTCTAGTGTCACATATTTGTTTATAAGAGCAAAGTCACAAATTTGGTGGAGTAGACCCACGTGCAAAACAAAAGAGCCCACAGCCCATGATCATCTTAAGAAGTACACTAGCCCACGTGAGAGAAACGGCCCTAGTTATATTTGACGGTGGATCAATTAAGTTAAAAAGGGATAACATTCATTTAATTGGAGTTCACGTGAGGGTCAGAAAAACGAAAAAAAAGAACCCCAGCCGTTTGAAGGCTGGGGACGCACGAACGAATTCAAAAACCCACGATTACGAACGTAGAGACGGACGAACAAAAATTGGAGGAGAAGATCACAAGGCATCCTACATCAATAATTACTTGGTTTAATTCTTTGTTCTTATTTACAATGTTTTTTACTTTTTGTAATTGTTTGATGTTTGATTCATCTAGCATGTCTATGTGCTAGATCATTTATTCACTATGATTGTATGAACTCTATGTTTTAGGTTTGGTTTATTTTTAGAATTGGTTTGAGTATTTGAACATTTATTATTTTATAACGAATAACCTTTTAGTTAAACTTTTAATCTTCGCATATTTGATCTGTTTATTATTGAATTGTTAGATATTGACAACATCATAACTCTTTAGTAATTCCTCTTGCTTTTCACCTCGGTGACGTAGTAGGCGACTCACTAGAAATAGGGGTCCGAGACCAGATACCGATAACCTAGGCGAGACTAAAAGACTAACCCTTAGAGAAGAAATTCCTTGGATTAGAAGGTGGCGGAAATCCGAGCCTTAGTTATAATTAGTAAACCGAAGTGTGACCATAATATATTTTTGAGAGAAGAAATTCCTAGGAACCATATTACGGACATTGTAGAGAGTTGAGAGAAATCTAGCTCCCTAACTTCTAGAATATTTTATCAGTCGGGACTTAAACAACCAAACTTAGATCTAGAGGGATTCGGTCATAGTGAATGTCTTCTCCTATCAATTAGAGTTTTTCCCAATTTCGTCTGTTTATTTAAAGTAATCTCTTCTAGTTTACTTTAATTCTTTTAATTAATATTTAAAATATCAAAAACAAAACCCCTTACAATTATAAGTTTCTTAGATTAATTAACTTAGTTTTAGTCTACGAGTCAGCTTAACTGTTCCCTGCGGAAACGAACACCCGAAATACTTACCTAGACTATATTGCCCACGATTAGGTCATACTTGCCTAGGAATGTGGTAATCTAGAATAGGCGTATTTAGGACATTTAATTTATAACTAGATTTAGCACATCAAGTTTTTGGCGCCGCTGCCGGGGAATAGTTGCTTGATTTAGTAGATTAGAACTTAGTCTATTAATCGATCCTCGTTTGAGAACTTGTTCTTGAACGAGTTTATTGCTTTAACTTTTATTCATTTTATTTTATTTTTATTATTATTTTATACAAGTGCATTTTACGGTTTGTTTTTGTCCCTTGCAGTATTTTTTTTATTTTTTTTACAGTTTACTACTCTATGGGATGTTGAACAACCGATGATGAATGAGGAGGAATGGAACTTATTTAATCAGGATAGTGCTAACCATTGGTGGAACAACAACAATAATTACAACTATATCCAAACGCAGGACCCACCTGATTTTTACACACACAACTATACAAATCCTCCCAGGATTGATTTTCCTGACCAAGGAGCAAAACCAAGTTCACAAATGTCTTCGTTAGAGATAATGCTTGAGAAGTTCATGGCAAAGCAAGACAAAATAGTTGAAGATAGGCAACAATCCATGAGAATTTCACTAGCCAGTTTTCAAAACATGGATAGAGATTTGGGGATTATAACACAACTATTATCCGAGCAACCAACGAGTGATCTACCTTCTGATACTCAAGAAATTTCGGAAAGGAGTTGCGATACAAATGCAGAGTTGAAAGTTATAACCATCCAAAGTGCTAATCAGGTAAGTTCACCTCCTATGGAAACTAACGATTTCGTTGATGTACAGGATGACGAGGAGGAAGCCATCCAAGAGCTTCTAGAGTGGTGGTGTGCCTACGAGAGCGGATCGAAAGAAGAAGAGGTGGAACTCGAGGAAATCAAAACCGAAGAAGAGCGAGATAATAAAGATGTAACACATGCACACATTGTTGATAATTCTCTCCTTCATGATGAATCCACTGATGACGACCTCACCGCTGATTTAGAGAATTTCTCAATATCTGATGAGCTTGATGATACATTACTGGATGATGAAATGAGACTCGAGGATGTGATAAGAGAGCTCGAAGAACTTTTATATGCTGACGCCTCAGATGCCCAAAAGCCCGACAGAGTTCCTGAGCAAATTCCTCCAGATGAGAAGATTCAGAATGACACATCTCTTGAACTTATGCCTCCTTATCATACTCATACTTATACTTATACACCGAAGGAGAAAATTCCTAAACCAAAACCACCCACTTTTCATCTTAAAAATGTTTTCTCACAAATACCATTTGTTGAAAACCACCCGACTCTTGAGCTTAAACTGTCACCTACTCATCTTGAGTATTCCTTACTACAAGAATTCGATGTCGAGGATCGTTACAAAAATGATAAAGAAAACATACCTATAAATCACCCATCTCGACTCGAAAATCCACCTCACAAAGAACTCCACGAACACATTATCGATGCCACATTTTCCTACGAGTTCTTACATATAGTAGAGTCGACACTAAAAGTTGAAACTTATTGTGTATCTGGTGCTGAGGCCAAAATTATTTTAACTGAAAGTCACGAAGGACTGAGTGGCAACCAATTTAGCCCGAGTGACATCGTTGATAAGGGCCGTCCGGTAATCTACCCCAAGTAATCTAACTTGGGGACGAGTCAAGCTCACGACTCGGAAATAAACGAAGCGCTTCTCGGGAGGCAACCCGTTTTTTTTACTTTTATTTTATTTTATTTGCTTTTATTTTGTTTTGTGTGTTTTTCTTTTTGTGATAGGAACTTGGATCGAGCTGAATGACTGCTAGATGAGGATGTTTGGATGATGATGCTTGCAGTGTGGAATCTGCACAAAGCACCCCAGGGAGTACCCTTCCTTTTGCCTATTTACTTTTACCCGTTAGTTTAAAATTTTATTGCATTGAGGACAATGCAAATCTTTAAGTGTGGGCATGGGGTGAGTCCCACTACTTGTTAAAGTTCTCTAGAAAATCATCTAACTACACAAAACCATTTTAATTAGCAAATTTTTTTTATGACACATCTCAATGCTTTAGAAACAATTTTGGAAATAAAGTTCAATTTAAAGGGCAAAATTTTACCTAGCTTTTATGTGTCAATTTTTGTGGGTTTTCATCGATCTAATTATCTTTTTAACTCGTTAATTAAACCACTTCCTAACTTGGAAAATTTGAAATATCTCGTAAATCTATAAGAAGTGTCTTTTAGAAAATTAAGATTAGCAAAGCTAGCTCCCGATGACATTAGGTTGGATTAAGAGCTTTTAGTTTACGTGAATAAATTGTTAAATAATAAACATAAAAGAAAAATTTGAGAATTGGTGAGAATATTCATCCGGCCTTGTGCTCCCGACAAGTACGCCTGAGGGGTCCTTCAAACCTAGCATTCTAAGGTCAACTGATCTGGACATGTTGGTCGAAAGTCTTTTACGCGGGTTCACAATGTAAGCTGAGGTTCGAATCGATTCTTGAATAAATACCTAATTAAATACTTAGGGAGAACAATTAACCAGCCTTGGGTTCCCGACAAGTAAGCTCGCGGGGTCCTTTAAACCTAGCATACTAAGGTCAACTGATCTGGATATGTTGGCTGAAAGTCTTTTACGCGGGTGCTCAAAGAAAGTTGCGGTTCTCTCTTCCAAACAAAATAAATAAATAAATAATTAATAAACATGCGAAGCATATATGAAAGAAATGAAAAATAAGTAAAGAAATAAATAAGCATGCAAAGCATGAATAAATAAAGCAAATAAGCTATGTAATGAATAATTAAACTAAATTTTCTTAATCTAACCTTATTAGTTGGGTAATTTTCATAAAGATGGTATTTATAGGTTATGCAAGTATTGATTAGGATCTAAGTTAAAAGTAGTATAATTAGCATAGTTAAAGATTTGATTAGATTTGTGAAAAGTTAGCTAATGTCTTACACAAACTTGGGCATAAAGTATAGCGAAAATTTTAACTGCTAAATTGGACTGAGCTCTGAAAACTGTTGTGCTTCTATGAATGAAATTGAGATAAGTGTCGATTGTGTAATTTTGTTATCTAGCTGATTGAATTATTTTTATGATGATTTGCTTGAGGACAAGCAAAGTTCAAGTGTGGGCATCTTGATATTGGCGAATATATACATATTTAAGTCCGCCAATATTATATAATCTAGGCTTGTTATGTAGAGAAAATACTTTATTTCATGCCTAATCTTTATGCTTTTATAAACTGCAGGTCTTAACTCCAAAGTACACAAGAAACGAACTAAATGCGCGAATAATGAACCAGTCAGTGTCACCAAAGTTATACGCACAACCATATTTTATAGAGAATGTGGCCCATGTCATTGTTTTAAAAGAAGTGATATACATTTAAATCAGTGGATCAATATGTAAGTCGTCTAATTGAGATATGGAGGTCACGAATATATTTGGTCTAGTGTCACATATTTGTTTATAAGAGCAAAGTCACAAATTTGGTGGAGTAGACCCACGTGCAAAACAAAAGAGCCCACAGCTAGGGGTGAGCATAACCGGATACCCGCCGGTTCTGACCGGAACCGGAACCGGAACCTCTTGTACCGGTTCCTCAATTTTCGGAACTGGAACCTACGGTTCCGGTGCCGGTTCCGGTTACCCTGTTTCTAAAATCGTAAAATTAAAATAAGATGTAAAGCTTAAATTTTAATCATTTTTTGTCATTTTATCAATTAATCTTTGAATAATCATAAACTTCAAACACTTAAACATATGATTTTCTATATATTATATCATTACAACACTATATTTAGACTAATTAATGACTAAACTCATTAAAAATTACACAAAATTTCTCATATTGTTAAATTTGGACATTAATTTTATCATATATATAATATTTTAACAAAAATAGATCGAATAATCACCGGTTTCGGTTATCCACCGGTTACCGGTTCCTAAATTTTGGGAACCGGAACCGGAACCTCCTTGGGCAGTTCCATAATTTTAGGAACCGGAACCGGCGGTTCCGGTTCCAATTCCGGTTACCCTTTTTTTCTGCTCACCCCTACCCACAGCCCATGATCATCTTAAGAAGTACACTAGCCCACGTGAGAGAAACGGCCCAAGTTATATTTGACGGTGGATCAATTAAGTTAAAAAGGGATAACATTCATTTAATTGGAGTTCACGTGAGGGTTAGAAAAA
This sequence comes from Calendula officinalis, assembly GCA_963853835.1. Lineage (NCBI taxonomy): Eukaryota > Viridiplantae > Streptophyta > Magnoliopsida > Asterales > Asteraceae > Calendula > Calendula officinalis. The sequence goes on along the minus strand of OY970820.1, from coordinate 65,857,907 downwards.
CGAAAAAAAAGAACCCCAGCCGTTTGAAGGCTGGGGACGCACGAACGAATTCAAAAACCCACGATTACGAACGTAGAGACGGACGAACAAAAATTGGAGGAGAAGATCACAAGGCATCCTACATCAATAATTACTTGGTTTAATTCTTTGTCCTTATTTATAATGTTTTTTACTTTTTATAATTGTTTGATGTTTGATTCATCTAGCATATCTATGTGCTAGATCCTTTATTCACTATGATTGTATGAACTCTATGTTTTAGGTTTGGTTTATTTTTAGAATTGGTTTGAGTATTTGAACATTTATTATTTTATAACGAATAACCTTTTAGTTAAACTTTTAATCTTCGCATATTTGATCTGTTTATTATTGAATTGTTAGATATTGACAAATCATAACTCTTTAGTAATTCCTCTTGCTTTTCACCTCGGTGACGTAGTAGGCGACTCACTAGAAATAGGGGTCTGAGACCAGATACCGATAACCTAGGCGAGACTAAAAGACTAACCCTTAGAGAAGAAATTCCTTGGATTAGAAGGTGGCAGAAATCCGAGCCTTAGTTATAATTAGTAAACCGAAGTGTGACCATAATATATTTTTGAGAGAAGAAATTCCTAGGAACCATATTACAGACATTGTAGAGAGTTGAGAGAAATCTAGCTCCCTAACTTCTAGAATATTTTATCAGTCGGGACTTAAACAACCAATCTTAGATCTAGAGGGATTCGGTCATAGTGAATGTCTTCTCCTATCAATTAGAGTTTTTCCCAATTTCGTCTGTTTATTTAAAGTAATCTCTTCTAGTTTACTTTAATTCTTTTAATTAATATTTAAAATATCAAAAACAAAACCCCTTACAATTATAAGTTTCTTAGATTAATTAACTTAGTTTTAGTCTACGAGTCAGCTTAACTGTTCCCTGCGGAAACGAACACCCGAAATACTTACCTAGACTATATTGCCCACGATTAGGTCATACTTGCCTAGGAATGTGGTAATCTAGAATAGGCGTATTTAGGACATTTAATTTATAACTAGATTTAGCACATCACACATCTTTGGTAGTCGATGCTTTATCCTGGATGATAAAGATAAACTAAACAAGTTTGAAGAGAAAGCTAAGGAAAGAGTCTTTATAGGATATTCAAAGGAATCAGCTTCATTCAGAATTTACAACCGATCCACAAGATTGGTCAGAGAAAGTGTTAATGTATCATTTGATGAAACATTCCCTCTTGATTCAAGCACAACTGGTATTGAAATACCTCTACCCACAACCTCCTCTGTTCATTCAACATCTCTGAATGACCTTGAAATCCTATTTGAACACTTCTATGACGAATATCACAACGTCAGACACACACCCCCACCCCCACCTCCGGCAAATGTTCAATCATTCACTGCTCCGGAAATCAACACTCCTTCAACAAATGAATATCCATCCCCTACATCACCTGCTCCAACCTCTCCAATACCCACATCAAATGCCGGTCCTTCAACATCAACACAAGGAACTCAATCTACACCAGTCAATCCCCCACCTCCTTCAGATATTATCGCTCCACTGGTGATTGACTTCTCTAAATTTCATCTTCCTCGTGTTGAACCACCACCTCAGATCAATCCCCTAAATACTGAAACTGCAATCATACCACATCCTGCTTTCACGGATAATTCCAACGTTAACCCTGGTCGACTCCCACTTCCTCATTCTACGAAGTGGACAAAGGAACATCCTTTAGACCAAATCATCGGTAACCTAGAGTCCTCAGTCCAAACTAGAAGGGCTTCAGCGGATGAATATCACCATGCATCATTCTTAAGTTCCACTGAACCTAAGAAAGTCAGTGAAGCGCTTCCCGATCCAGACTGGATAATTGCAATGCAAGAAGAAATTAATCAATTTGAAAGATTAAAAGTTTGGCGCTTAGTTCCTAAAATCCCGGGATCATCGGTCATCGGAACTAAGTGGATTTTTAAGAACAAGAAAGATGAAAATGGAATCGTCATTCGTAACAAAGCAAGGTTGGTTGCTAAGGGTTACGCTCAACAGGAAGGCATTGATTACGAAGAAACATTTGCTCATGTTGCCCGTATAGAAGCCATTCGCATTTTCTTAGCATATGCAGCTCACAAAAACTTTACTATCTATCAGATGGATGTAAAGACTGCATTCTTAAATGGTATTCTAAAAGAGGAGGTGTTTGTTCATCAACCAGAAGGGTTTGTGGATCCCAAACATCCAGATTATGTATATATTCTCGACAAAGCTCTATATGGTTTGAAACAGGCCCCTCGGGCATGGTATGATGTTCTTTCCTAGTTCTTAGTCGAATCTGGCATTTCAAATGGAAAAGTTGATACAACTTTGTTCATCAAACGTCAAGGGGAAGATATCATACTAATTCAGATCTATGTCGATGACATTATCTTTGGGTCTACAAATCCAAAATATTGCAAACGTTTTTCCGATCTCATGGTAAAACGCTTTGAAATGAGCATGATGGGGGAGATGAACTTCTTCCTAGGTCTTCAAGTTCGTCAACTTCCCACTGGCATCTTCATCAATCAATCAAAGTATATCTCTGATCTACTGACGAGAAATCTCATGGACGACTGTAAACCTATTGCAACACCGATGTCCACGACCACCAAACTAAATGCTGATCTGGATGGTAAACCGGTAGATGTAACAAACTACCGGGGTATGATTGGATCTCTACTTTACTTAACGGCCAGTCGTCCGGACATCATGTTTTCCACATGCATCTGTGCTCGGTATCAGGCTGCTCCCAAAGAGTCTCACTTTCTGGCAGTCAAACGAATCTTCTGTTACCTAAAAGGCACCAGAGATCTTGGTCTTTGGTATCCCAAGGAGACTTCGTTTGATCTTTCTGCCTTCTCTAATGCTGATCATGTTGGGTGTATGCTGGACAGGAAGAGTACATCTGGGGGAGGTCAATTTTTGGGAGATAAGCTAGTCAGCTGGTCATCAAGAAAGCAAAAATGCGTCTCATTATCAACCGCTGAAGCAGAATATTTTGCGGCCGCTAGTTGTCTGACCCAGGTGATATGGATGCAATCACAATTAAAGGACTATGGCTTTTCCTATAGCCGCATTCCTTTATATTGTGATTCCAGAAGTGCAATTACAATATCTTGCAATCCAGTTCAGCATTCTAAAACTAAACATATCGATCTTCGATATCATTTTATCAAAGATCACATTGAACTGGGCAATGTTGAATTGTACTTCGTATCCACCGATTTTCAATTGGCTGATTTGTTTACCAAGGCTTTGGACGAAAAACGTTTTAATTATCTGGTCTCAAAGCTCGGTATGCTAAATCTCAAAACTTAACTGTCTTCAATTCTTATTTTTCAATTTGCTAAATCGTTGCATTCTTCGTATCATCGCAATGGCTTTCAAGAAACTCGTCTTGAAACCCGGTTGTTAAAAGTCGTCATCGGTCAAGGGGGAGCGTCTTATCATCCGTCAAGGGGGACCTATTGATAAGAGTTTTTTCTTATTTTTAAATCTTCATTGTTTAAATTTTTAATTTTTAATTTTTCTTTTTCTTAAATTTTCCTTAAATTTAAAAATCCAAAAATTAAAAAAAAAATTTATTTTTCAAAATCTCCTCGGGCCGAACATTTTACTGTTCCCGGCCCGAAGACTTAAGTCGGTCTTCAATGTGTTCGGCTCGAACTTCCCTCCTATAAATAGTACACTCGAACTCCTTTACTCTTTTTCCACTCTCTCGAACGCACACACTCGAACACCGACGGCTTCACACAGTTCATCTTCGCTCTTCATTTCTTCATCAATCCTCGATCGAACCCATTCCATATCACTCGCAATCACTTAACATCTGAATCTGGTAAACTTCCTTCCATTGTTTCATCCTTTTGATGTTTAATTTCATGTTTATAAATCCGTTGTTGGTTCGGTCGACGATTAGGATTTTCGAGTCACTGATTTGGTCGATCTAGGGTTTTATTGTCTGATATATATGTTACCTATGATACTCGTCTAGTGAAATCGATCACCATTGGCCAGTATTTTACACTTCTATCGATCTAGGATTTCACAGAAACCTCAACTGTTAAAAACCTCAATATCGTCCAGGTCTTCGGCCCGAACTCTTTCCAAGAAAGTTCGGCCCGAACTCCTGAAGTGTCTTCGGCCCGAAGACTGTTGGCCCGAACTCCTTAATAACTTCGGCCCGAACTCCTGAAGTGTCTTCGGCCCGAAGACTGTTAGCCAACCTTGGCCCGAACTCTTTTCAATTTACTGTTCTCGGGCCGAACACTTTTCAAAAAAAATCTCTAAGTTTTTTTTATTTTTATATAAGTATATTATATATAATTATAATTTATTAATTTTATTTATTAAATATTTTTAATAAAATTAAAATTTATATATTATTCTTATATTTATATATATCTATATACTATTAAAATCACTTAGAACATTCTCGTCTCGATCAGTGAAAATCATCATCGTTTTTTTTAACACTGAGTACTAACTTTTCTTATTGTTTTGTGCCACGTTTTCTTAGTGTCTAATCCTCAGATGGCAGCAGAACAAATCATAGACGAGAACACCCTGGTTCCTCTCTACAGGATCAAGCCATTAACAGAGAACAACTGGTACTGGGCCCCGGACCAAGAGATCTCCTTCAGCATCGATTTTCCGGTTCATTCACATGTTATCCAACGTCACCCTCTATTCTACTTGCTGAATGCTCAGTCGGAGGTTCCAGCGGTATATGTTCAACAATTCTTCACTAACCTCGCCCTGGTGACATCAACTGCCCCACACCAATTCGAAACTATGATTGATGAACAGCCGGTGGAATTCACAAAAGATGATCTCTATGACATCTTTCGGCTACCGCGTGGCGACTCAAGACCACCACTTACTACATTTGAACCACAGCTAACATTACAGGGAATTTATGAAGGACTCCATGATCTCGGTCTTGACCTTCCTCGGGATTCAATCAACCTCAGAGAACTCAAAAAGAAAAATATGGCAAGGAGTTGGTCCCACGTCTTCACTATCTTCAACCGATGTATGACAGGAAAGTCAGCTGGTCATGATAGGGCCTCGATAAATGTTCACCACGCATATCATGCCCTCTGCTATAACCGACATTACGACTTTGCTGCCTACTTGTGGGAAGAATTCAAGCTCTCCAAAGAAAAAGAACCAAAATATCTGCCATACCCGAGGTTCTGGTCCATCATGATTGAACACTTCATGCAGCGATACCCAACCATTCACATCAAAGATGCTGCAAATCGTTTCATACCACCAAGTGTCTCGTTCCTTAGGACACAAAGTGGTACAACTGCTGTTAATGATGCACCGGTCCCTCTCCCACTCTTTAAACTTGGTGACATCAATCTTGATGTCATCAGACGATACCGTGATATTCATTATCCTGAATGGAGACCCGAGGATGCACAACAACGACCGGACCAACCATCTGCTCCTCTACAACCAGCTGCTCCACAACAACAACAGGCTCAACAACAACAACAACCACCTCGTCAACAACGACCTAGACGTCGAGCAGCCGAACCACAACAACCACCGGCTCACCGACATGCAAAACGAATGCGCATTACACCCAGTGATGCCTCAGGAAGTCGGTCGGTTGCCACTCCATCTTCACAACAGCAGTCAGCTCCACCAACTCAACCCATCATACGATAACCCAGACAAACAGCTGAACCTTCCTCTCCTTCCTCATCAGAAGATTCAGCTGCCACGATCTCTGATCGGCCAGATTCACCACCTTCACCACACGGTCCACCTTCCCCACCACCGCAAAGATCCCCAAACCCTTTCGATGATCCTATTTTCTGGGATCCTCCCCCACGACACACCCAACCACCACTCATATCCACCTTTCCAACTACCGCAACCACCATACCACCACTCACAACCACCATTCCGACTTCAACAACCTCCGTTCCTCCTATCTCATCCACCATCCCAACTACCAAAACATCAATCTCATCCATCATCCCAACTACCATAACAACAATTCCACCACTCACGTCCATAATCCCAACTTCCACAATCACCGCTCCACATACCACAACCACCGTTCCACCTACCACAACCACCGTTCCACCTACCACAACCACCATTCCACCAATTACAACCACAATCCCACCAACAGAAACCTCACTTCCACCTTTCTCCATCACAGTTGGTACTGCCTTGAGGGTCGTTACAACTCCACCTGTAACAGTTGTTATGACCCTCCCTTATCAGATTACACTATTAGAGGCTACCTCAACCACCACAACTGCAATGCCAATTCAAGAACTCCAGCTCATCCCTCACCTTGCCTCAACAATACAAACACTTAATACAAGGCTGGAAAACCTTGAGGGTAGATTGGCGACTGTTGCTCCTCCACCACCGGCAACTGATCCTTTAAACAGAGAGCTGCTCCTCGAAGCATCTCGTCCATTCTCACTGGAACAAATTAAAGCGATGTTCAAATATCGCTTGGACGAACTGTGTGAGCCCTGCTCTCAAGGTCCCCTCATTTACAGGAGGCCGGAAGACCCTGAGGATGATCCTCAGGGAGGGGGACAACGAAGAATACTGGAATAAAGAGGGTCCAGTTCTCAACATCTCAGAGGTGCGAGTCAGTCACAACAATAACCCAGCTCCTCTCATCAAACACAGGGAGGAGGCCCACAAGACTACGATTATATCAATGACTGGGCGGTTGTTGAGTTTGATTATACTCAAGTATTGAACGTTGAACCACTCAACCAGTGGCGTGTGGATGAGAGTGAAGACATCTTGCCACAAAACAAACGTAAGCCAAGTGAGATGACTGACGAAGAAAAACTCGAATCCATGAGTCATCTCCAATCTATCAATTCTGAGGTTGAGCATCATAGAAAAGCAACGTTCAACGGGTTCTACGAAAAGAGGCGGACACAGTTATTGATCTACAAAGTGACTCGGAAGAAGATAATATAGTAAAGGAGGCTTTTACCGAACCACCTCAAACTGCCAACTCTCCTCCAGACGACGACTCTGACAACGACAAACCAAGTGAGGAGGAACGAGTGGAGGTAAATAGATTCCCTTTCACCCGAGAAAACTATCACAGATACTTCCACAACTACGATAAACTGGTTGCCACCAGAACACCAGCATCAGAACCACCAACTGCCTCTCCAAAACATGATGTGCCGGTCTTATCATATAGCGAGAAGATAGCGGCGGATAGAGCTAACAAACGCCGTCTAAAGATCTCTAAAAAATGCCTATTCCAACAAGTTAAAATGCCATTTTTTGAAGACCGATTCTCAGCTATTTTCCAGGAGACGGAGCTGCCTATCAATTATCAAGAGTTGTACAAAGAAGTGATTCTGCCATCAAGAGAAAAGCGAATGTATTACCACACAATGCATTATCTTCGGGGAAAAACACATAGATACAACAAGTCTCCAATCACATAGCTCCTGGAGATAACGACCGATCACTTCTCAGGCTACTACTGGTACATCATCTTCCATATTCGCAGAGCAGACGATCAACTGTACACAATTACTGAAGGAGACTTCTATATCCTCAAACCTCGAGATATAGAATGTCTCTACAACGAAGTACGAGAACTTCCAGACACCCCACATCCAGTCAAAAATCATGCGAGAAATTTCGCTAAGGCTGCTCTGAAGCGCTTCATGCTCGTCAAATCTCTTGCTGCTCGAATGGAAGATGTACAGATGGCTGTTGAGAGTGGCACAACAAAGGTCCACCTGGCTGCACCTTACATATCACTTCCCTCCGAAATTCAAACTCGGAGAACAGTTATTCTGGGTGAACCTAACTTGGGAATGACTTACACGAACCTATTCAATGAACGACTTTTCTTTCGTGTATCAGACATTGCCAAGTACTGAGATGGCACATTAAAACTCCTGAAGAAAAAATTGGAGAAAAAGGGTCGACACTTGAACAGGCTTCCCAGCACCCCAGAGAACACCTCCCTACAAAGCAACATTGACAAACTAATCATTTCTATTGATAACAGATTAAAATGGCGCACAGTGATTAGACATTTTGAGGTTCATCTGGGGGTACGAGAATGTCGAAAAACGCCCACCTTCACAAATGAAGTCAAAAACCCACCACAAAGGTTTGGTCAATATCATGGCCTCCGATGGGCTGGCGAACCAGTTACTCTCAGAAGAAAAAACAAAAAGGGTGGCCCGCATCAATAATCAATCGCTGGGAGGCACTTCACCTGTCAAAATGTGTCAACATTCCAAACAATGGCTTCTGATCACATCAGATTTAGAACCCGGTCATCAACAGAAAGCACAAATCTCAATCAACCTTCACCGCATATACTCTCCTTCAACCCTCCGACGATGTATAAGGTACGTCCTCAAATCTCAAAACTTTTCATACTTTTGTTGTGTCGAGGGGGAGAAATATTAATTCTATGGGGAGAATTATTATTTCTAGGGGGAGAAAATTGAGAAAGTCAAAACAAATTACCCAAATCAAAAAGTTTTATGTTTGTAACGTTAACTATAAGTCGTTGTAATATCCGTAAACGATCTCTTTACTAGTTCCCTAGTAAAGATTGCATCTATTTATTACAAATTCTTTTAATTCTCGTTACTTACTACTTCAAAAGACATACATTCCCATGGTCTGCCAGATCCAGCCTTACCTTCCCAGGGAAATATTTCAGCCAACTGGTAAATGTGAGGGTATACGTCTAGGGTATAGAAATAGGTGAGTGCAAGGTGATGTGAAAACATGATAAATCTAAGAAGGGAAACAATGGTCCATGCCTTACCCTTATTGGGGGTAGGTTATTTATTATATAGAATCAATATACAATAATCACTCCATGATTTGAGGACACGATATGGAAAGCATATATTTACAATAATGACTATAATAAAGACTATTGACTATTATGATTGTCTAATAGTTGTAAATAATAACTTTCAATACAATCATCAAACATTCATAGGTGCCTGGCAGAATAGGCTGATTGGATCACAGGTCGAAATGGGGTGTTCCTGAAAACGAAATTCAATGGATTTCGATCAAAACAGGGCGGGCAAATCCAGGTTCTTTTTAAACAAATAAATGTACTACAACCGATGATCTGCTATATGTTTCACTTGTAGTATCATGTTAGGTTTGAAAGACAGAAATAAAGATAAAGTTTAATAGCTGAGGCTACTCGGTACGGGCATGGAACGCCATGGAGATGGTTTGAGTCTTCCACGTCGTGTCTTGGAAGGGAACACCACCCTCCCTCCTTATGTCGGCGCGGGGGGGGGGGGGGTGGTTTGCGACCTCGAAGCTTCACAGGGAACGTTTCTGTTTTGTGACCGTTGCAGTAGTCAAATAATATGGTATTCTCGAGAAGGCAACGACAATAGAAAAAAACCCACGTAACTCACATTACTTATATCTAAAACACACAATATAGAACAAAAACACATTTTCTTTTTCTTTTTAGCAAAATGGATCAAAACACGAACACCTCTCCGCTAACACCAAACCAAACCTCAAGAAGTTCGACGAGCACATGGAAGCCAAAAAAAATAATTATATTATAACTTATACAATAACTAATTATAATATTATTCTTAAAGATCAAAGTAACATTACCCTTTTTAATTGTTCCATTTTATCTTGTATTTTAATGTATTCTTATATATGTATATTTTATAATAAACTTGTAACATTCTAATAAGAATATTACATCCAGTTTATACATGTGTATTTTAACTTAATCTAATTAAAATACGTATAAACTTATTATATCTTTAAAATTCAATTTTACATAATAATTTAAAAATTCCGAAAAAATTTAATACATATATATAAATAATTAAATACACCTTGTTAATTTTAGAACTTAAAAATTAACATCCTCTTTATCAATTCCCTAAATTAATTAGATGAACCCTAATCTTGTTTTTGATCAATCAAAACTAGGGTTTTGACTTTCTTGATCAAAGACATTATTTTAATTAAAAGATTAATTTTAATCAATCCTATTAAACAATAAACTTTGTTTAAATTCTAAGATAGATTATCACTTTTAATAAATTTATTTAAACTTTTTAATTTAAACCTTATAGACAATAAAACTTTGTCTAAATTACTAGGTTTAAAGAACTAGCTTTAATAAATCTATCAAAATAATAATTAAACCTTTTAGACATAAACTTGTCTAATTAACTAGGTTTTAGATTATTATCCTAATCAATACTTTTTAAACTATTAAACTTAAACTAGTTTAATATTCTATGGTTCTTTAGGGTTTCGAAATTCTTAAGCCTAGGAAACTTTTCCACCAATTAAACTAGGCTAATTTAATAAACTTGGTGTCCAAGTAACCTCTAGATTTTCGAAAATCCTAAGGGATTAGGAAAGAATCATTTTGATCAATTAAACAAATCTTGTTTAACATACTTGATCCTAGGGATCTTCCTAGTCCACAAAAATTCCAGGAAGTAAGGAAAGAATCTTTTTGATCAATTAAACATATCTTGTTTAACATACTTGATCCTAGGGTTTTCCTATAGTTTTCGAAAATTTGCTAGGGTTTCTAGAAACCTTCTTGACCAATTAAACTTAGACTAGTTTAATATTCTTGGTCCTAGGGTTCTTCCCTTTTTCGAAAATTATGAAGAAGAAGAAGAAAACTTGAAACAAAAAAAAAACTTAAAATTAAAGTAAACAAACAATCTTTGTTAATCTAGTCTAGATCTCTAAACCAACGCTCTGATACCACTGTAGGGCTTCAATAACACTGATCGACCACTTGGGTCAACCTCCTAGTAAACTTGGTTCGACCATACTGACCAAGAACATGAACTTGTTCTTGACCGGTTAAAACCAACTAGCTGATTTAATCCCTAAATGCGGAACTGGGATTAAACCTAATCCTTAAACCCTAAAGGATTGGGATGTTGGAAATCTAGATTAGGTTAACAAGAAAGAAACCTTGTACGAAGAAGTCCAACACACACATTGCTTGTGTGGTTCGTTCGACCATCAACCAAAGAACCCTAGGGTGCTTTGGCCGAATTCGTCCAAGAGGGAGAAGGGAGAAAAGGGTTTCCCAAAACATACCTTGTTGATTGCTTAAGATAGATCCACTGATGATGAACAAGTCGAGCGATCTTCTAGTTGATCTAAGTAATGAACTTGGATCTTCAAGACTTGAAGAACACGAAGAACGAAGAACACAAAACTTGTGTTCTTGTCTAGTTTCGGCCGAAGCCAAGGGAGAGGAGGAGAGGGATTTCGTGAGGTGGTGTAAGGGGTTTTAGGGTTACCCTAAGCCTCTTATTTATATACAAATAAGTTACGCTTAGAACCCTTTAAGTTTAATTAATATTAGATCTTTAATTAAACTTCCTTTTAACACTTCCATCCCTTATTGTTTAACTAGTTTATTATTGTTGCACTTAACTATTAAATGTCTAGTATTACTACACTAATAATTCGGTACCCATATACACGAATTATATACTTGTATTTATACTTTCAATAATTAATTATATAATAACCTTTATATAATTTATACAACAATATTATCCAATTACTATATGATTTAATAGCTTTAAATCATATCATGGATAATCTATAATTAACACATTGTATATTTACTCAACAAGTAAATGTACAACTGCTTGTATTAATTAGTTAGTTAAACTAATCTAGTAATAAGTTAAACTTAACTTAATACTTAACTGATTCATAATGACTATTATGAATCATTCCTCTTCGTAGTTTCATTGCTTATCTTGCTCGTATTACATGCACTCATCGGTGTGACCCTTGAGTGTTTCGTAGGCATGGATGTATCATCATAGGTTGACTAACTGTGCACATAATTCCTTCAGACTCCCACTTGTGCAAGTTTGTAACCTTTGTCTTAATGATACGAGCTACAGTGGCCTTCTAGATGGGCATGTAGGTAACCAACCCATAAAAACAGCTTACGTAACCCAGGTATAGTTTATGAAAAACTCTTTAATAGCGTCTCCTAGTAAAGAACACTCTGTCTTTACTTCTTGGGCAAACTATGTTAGGCTTATCCCTTGCAGCATGATATTTGTGATAACGAATACGAGCATGGCAGAAATTATCAACTCCTGTATTCGAAATCATTTTATGACTTCTTGATTCAAACTGCTGTGATAAACGACAAAGAACAGATCAGTTCGTTTGGGCACGGACGTGCACTTGCCAGTTTCTCATCAAGTCAAAGGACCTATAAATATCTCTCCTAAAGAGGAGGTGCAATTACCATCTTGTTATATTTTGATTTAAAATACAACTTCCTTTGTACCCAGTATCGCTTCGTATGACAAACGTATTTCAGAATTGTCTGAGTTGAACCAAAGCACATTAGTCATTGTATCCTAAACCAAATACCTCAGGCTTAAGGACAATCCTAGTGAACAATACTTTTGAACTTTTCAACCACGAAGTATTGTCACAGTGGTCAATCCAATATTCGTTGAGCCTCCAACAGAATATCACCGATATTTGGTTTACACAAAACTTGTGTAGCGATCTTCGAAGAACTTCGAATCTACCACCATATACCGCGATGACGTTAACGTCCCATCAAGGTTCCCACCAAGACGAGTAGTGTAACGCCCTGAAATTTATAGATAATTAAATATTAATTTAAATTAATTAAAATTAAGTTTTAATCATTAAAACTATAATTGTAATAATTATTTTGTGACGTTTCCATCATTATTATTATCATTATTTTGTGACGTTTTAAATGTGCCGTTTGTACCCGAGTCACTAGTAAATTAGAACGTTATAGTTTTCGTGTTAAAGTGGGGCCGGCCGAAGGCCAAGGCTTGTAGCGTTTTAAACGGAACACTTCTAGAGCACTTAGGCCCGTTGCTCTTAACCCCAACATTTGTTTCGGTAATCTCTTTGGGACAATAGCCCAAATTCTCTCCTTGCTTCCGTGATGGGTTAAATAAGAAAAGAAAAGGGCTTAAGGCCCAAGGGTTGCTAGATATATTTATTCATGACACCCTAAATGTACCGTCATCCTCCTTCTCACCATACATCGTGCGGCAGCTGTTTCCCTTCGTTTTTTTTCTCACTTAACCGTCGATCAAGTAAGCTTCATCGGAAGAATTGTGAAGAGCATTTCCCGTTGTAATCCGAGCAGAAGAAGATCGAGCAAGGGTGATTCGGGGGCTGTTTCATCGCTAGTATCGGAATACTTGAGCTACTAATCGACTGTTCGGTGAGTGATTCTCCCTTTCGTTTGATATTTCTGGATTGTAGAGACAATGAATAACAGTTTCTTGTTGTATCGATTAACGAATGAAGGACAGACGGCAGTCGAACAGGAAGCGATCGAGCGTTGGTGGTCGAGTTCTTTGCTGGTCGAACCGTAGGTAATCTCCTCTTTTTCTCTTGAACGTTGCTATCAAATCCTTGCCCGTAGAGTGTTGTACAAAACTGTTGTTTCTAGAACCGTAGGATTTCAGGCTAGTGATTATTACCGAGTCACAAAGTGATTCCGGTTGCCTTGTTGTTGTTGTGCAGTTGTTGTCTCGAGTAGCTTTTGTTTCTAATCAATCTATTAATAGTTCGAGTTGGGACAGTGGTCCGGACAGCCGAGGCCGAGCCTCGGATGGTCACGGTAGTTTGATTTGTGTAACTTTTATTGCGGAATTGAGGAGTGTTAACCGAAAGGGAAACCGAACCCTTAGGGTTCCCGGTTTCCCAAATCGGGAAACTTTTATCATCAAGGGTTTAGAAACCGTAGTTAACTCTGGTTAACTATAATCTCGAGCAGTTGGGTACCAATTCTAAATGCTCGGGTTCTTCGGTTACGGGTTGGGTTGCTAAAACGAGTTTTATAAATCAAACATCTTTTTGGCAGAATCTGCCCTCTTGTTCTAAACTGTTTTGACGTAGTTAAAATAATCTTTTGAGCTTTTGGCCCGTGCTGGGACCTTGATTTCTGAGTTAGCTTTTCAACGCCGCAAACCTCTCGTCAATCCGAATTACGGTTTGAAAGTTATAGTCAACTTAGTATGCTGCTGTTAGGAAAATGACCTGTGCAGCTATGCTGTTTTGTGAGCCTGTTTTGAGGCCCCTAGAGTCCGATTTTGGGAAGACGCCACTTGAGAGTGTTTTGTAGTATCCTGAGTCTAGTTTCTGTGGTAAAAAGATGGGAAAAATCTAATGAGCCGTTTAGGAGTTATGGCAGTTTCCGTGAGACTGACGGATGCTGCCAGCTTTCTGAAATAAGCCCTCGGGTAGAATTTTAATTCAGGGTTTCGTCTTTGGTTTTAGGATCGCCTAGGAGACAACGTGCTGTACCTTTGACTGTCGGGAATCCTTTGGAGCTTACGTTTCTCGAGGTGAGTATTCTCACCGTGTATTCAGTTTTAACGTTGTACATGCATGACTTATGTGTTACATTTCTTGCACCATAACTGTTATCTGAGTTTGATCTATTATCTGAGTTTGACCTGTTATCTGAGTATCTGAGCATCTGTTTATTTATTCATGATCTGAGACATTGTGCCTGGGTAACTGAGCTCGGCACATGGTCATTCTGTGCTACTACTTGCTAGGGCATCTGAGATAATTATGTTAAAGTGATAATAAACATAATAACACACATCTGAGTTTTTGGCTATATGCCTATCTTGGGATCACCTCTCGTCTGAGTTTTTGGGATTATTCCCGTCTGAGTTTTGGGATCACTCCCGTCTGAGTTTTGGCTTACGCCTATCTGAGGTGTGAGGAGGGGCGAGGTTGATCTCTCGTCCCAAATCACACAAGCGCGCTATATAAATTAAAATCTGAGTAATAAAATCCGAGAAATAAATCTGAGTAATTAATCGAGTAGATTCTGAGTAGGAGTACACCGATGTGCCCTCATGTGTTGTATGTTATGATTGTTTGCAATTTGAGAATTATTCACTCAGCTTCCCCAGCTGACCCAAACTTTCCCCCACATTGTTTCAGGTACCAGCAAAGGAAAGGAGAAGGTGGACGGTTGACCGCTGTATCTTTTCATTACTGATGTGGACATCATTTAATATTTTAAAACACTTTACTTTATCTTAACTATTTCCGCAATAAATACGTTTTAAATGTTAAATATTAATATCTGAGATTTATTTATGGGACCTTTTGATTATAATTTTGTTTTCAAAAATTTTAAAAATCTTGTAAATTTTAGGGTGTTACAAGTTGGTATCAGAGCTCTGACTTGAGGGATTTGGATTCACAAGGGGTGGATTCAATCTCAAGTTTGTGTCTCGAGTTTTAAAACGCGAATTGAGCAAAATATTTTCTGAGTAAAGTTTCCACATCAAGCATACAGCATGTCACGTCGACCTCTCGCTTTTCCCCATTGCTGGTAATAATTAATAGTTTTTATTTATCGGAGATGTATGTGTATTCTGAGTATGGATGAACAGAGTACTCTGAGATTTTTGGGTGTTTATTTTCTAAGTATATTTTTCCGAGTGTTGTTTCTGATTACATCTGTGAAATAAACCCTAAAGGTTATAATAACATACGAAAATTACATGTGAAGCGTACGACTCAATACTATGTATATATAGATATACGAATGCGAGGTTGGATAATTCTGAGTATAATTTAGAGCAAAATTCTGAGTAAAATTCTGGTTTTAATTCCTAGTGTTTTATATATTTATGCATATACCAATACGCATACTAGAGGAATTATAAATTTTAATGAGAATAATAAAAGTTTCCAATTTAGAGGAACACCTAATAGAGTTGAAATGAGATTTTATAATTCTGAGAAATTTTAACCAAAAGTGTGATAAATGAATACCAATTTGTAGAATAAAATTCATAAATTATCAAATGAGAATCATGCTTGAGTAATTAAGAAACGGAGAAGTTATTAATAGTAATCGAGGAGATATCGAACTAAATTTTTGAGAAATACGTTTAATGAGATAATAAAATGAGTATTGCATAATGAGAAGATATTGAATCAAGATTAAGCAGCCAAAAATATGGAATTTCAATTTGTGTAAGAATCTATAGAATGTATTAAAGAGAATTATTAAATAGTGTTAAAAGAGAAGTGATTATATTAAACTTATTAAATGAGAAATTAAAAATTCGTGAATACCATGAGTGGTAATAACCGAGAAAATTTCAGGTTGAAAAGTCAACAAATTAATATTTATTTAAGAATCATTAAATTGAAATAAAATGAGAAAACATTATGAGTAAGTGGTTTAAATAGTTGAGTGCAAGACGTCATGTGAATAACGAGTTCAGTGAGAGATTGTTAAGTTAACGCAGAGCTAATAAACGAGCTATATAAGCTTATTAGAATAATTAACCGGGAATGTTGAACTAGAAAATATTAATTGTCGCTCGAGACGGCAATAAATCGGATAAAATTTTGAGAAAGAGTAAATGTTATTCATGGGAAATGACAAATGAGATAACTAAGAGTAGAAGATAAAACGATATTCGTATTGTGAAAGTAACAAAGTGGAAATATTTCTATGAATCTGAGTTATCCGAGTATCGCGTATGAGACTAAATATACGCATGATTTCTGCGTAATGTTTATGAGGTTTTGAGTAACCACAGCTGAGTGCATATCTGTATTTATCAGATATTGAAAGTAAACTTTTCTTTCTTCTGAGTGTGATTTGTTTGTGGATTATTTTTATATGTGGAAAGTTGTGAACTTTGGGATTGACCCGTGACCAAACAAAGGTAGGTGTCGAAAGTAATAGAAGGGCCCCTATGTACACACCGAACTTTTGGTTGGTTATGGGGAGATTTTGAGGGGAACGATGGACCAATGCTTGTTATTGTGAATTTATTTTATGCATGTTATTGCTTGAGTGAGTATATGTTGTTTATGTTATCATAATAGAGAATTCTAGTGCCAAACTCGAGGACGAGTTTTTCTCCAAGTGGAGTTGAGTAGGGGTAAAAAGGAAAATTGTCAAGAAATAATTATCATTAATTATTATTTATAAATATTATGAGCATGATGCTTATGCAGAGAGATTTTGTTGGTATGAATTTAAAGTGCGAAATCTAGATACATATAATTGATCAAATAAATTATAAGGGTAACTATCAAATCAAGCAGTTGAGAATAATTAAATTTATTCTATGGGTAATTATAGAGTTTACAACAAAATGATAGATCGGGTTTACTGGAGAAATTAACAAATCAAATTAATTGGGTTGAATGAATATCGTGCAAAAGGGAAGTAGTAATACTACAATTATATACAAAATAAGACAGTATACTTATTCTTGGGTGGTTATAAATGTGATAATGAGAAATCATTAAATTAAAGTGATGAGAACTTATTAATAAGTCGAATATGAGAAAACTGCTACAATGAAATTTTGAGGAAAATGAGTTAAAATGAGATCGGTAAATTGCTGGTAATGGGTTATTATTAAAATGAGCTAAATGATAAAATTTTATTTTGATTAATTATGGAGCAATTTTGAGTAATAAGAAATTTACAAATCGAGTTACATAAGCAAATTAATAAAATGAGTCAAAAGAGAAAAGTATTAAATTAACGGGAAGTTTTATTCAAATTTTTGAAGTATTATAAAGTGTTATGAGTTTTGAGGTATTATAAAATTATAGGAGAAAACTCTATTTATGAATAATTATTAAACTTGAGATGAGAACAACTATTCAATAAATTTATATTGAACTTAGGAGAAATTTCGAAAAGACGAGAATGTACTGAAGTGCTGAACCATGAGTAAACCGTAAGATGTAGAATAAAGTGTAACTGCGAATTGAGTAAATGAGAACTAAGGAATTAATTCGTAATTTGAGTAACGAGAAATCGTTATAAATAAGAGTATGAAATTTAATTGGAATTTTTAGTGGGTAACATGAAATTAATGAGTAGATATGGTCAAAATAATTAAGAGATATTTTAAATTGTGTAAAATCAGTGAAACGGTCTATTAAAGGATCGTTAAACTAGATGAATGAGATAGCATCTATTAAAATATTATCGAGAAACCACTAAATGTAGTAGAATGAGAACCTGATAAAACGAGTTAAATGACAAGATCGTTAATTTGAGCTATTTAAAGGGTTATCAACATCGGTAATATGCAAACCTAATAGAGTAAGGTAACAATATAATGTTAAAGAAGAGTTATTTTGAGAACCAATAACGCGGTTGAGAGAGAGTATATCATTCCAAGTATTATAAGCTGGTAAATTGGAACACGCGAGTAGTAATAAGAATGAGTAAAAATGTGATTTATACCTAATGCTATTGATTGTAAATATTATTACTTTATGAGTCGTTACTGAGTTAGAATTCTGGATTTGCTTCTGAGTTAAGATTTATGAGTTTGATCCTGAGTTATATATTTCTGAGTTATACTCCTGGGATATGTTTTGAGTTTATTTTTTAGTTGGACTTCTGAGTTATATTCTAGATCATATTTTTGAGTTATATACCTGAGTATGAGGATTTTGTGTGATATGTATATTCCTTGAGAATAATTTGCCTGTTTTTATATTAGCTAGTAGTTAAATTATTTTATACGTTAAGCAAACTATTGTTCTATAGAATAAAGGACCCTTCTGGGCCATTCTGATAGAGAATTGTCATTAATGAGATTTTTTTTATATGTTGCTAAAATGTATAGTTACCAATTAATAGAGTTGTACGAGAAGATATTTCCGGTAAAAATTTATTATTATCGCCATGAGAGAGCCGTGTGTGGTAGTGAGTATGGATTGAATGACCAAGTTCCACGCCGAGATCATCTAACATCATCAACAAATCCATAGTAAATTTCCAAGTGGAGTTGAATCGGTGATTCAACGCGACGTTAATCGCTGAGTGCAACAACTGTATCCGAATGCGAGAGCAAGAAGAGGCCTTCAGTAGAGTATCGTGGTGTATTTTATTCTCATTATCAACATTTTCTTTGCATACTGAGATCCATAGTGAGCATCCTGACCTTATTTCTTTTAGCCTTAGCGTTTTGCGCCACTAGAGGCGGATAATTGTATGAGCACTTACGTGATCCGGAGTTCATTTCCTATTAAGTAAATTCACCATGAAGAGCTTCTTCCTATTCATAACTTTATCGTTTTTATTCTTCTTTTCCATTTGAGTATGCATGTCGTAGGTCACCCTGATGAATTTCCTTTTCATTCTTAACCTTATCATTTTGTTTTCTTTCCCCATTTGAGGACGTGTGTCGTTGGCGAGTATGAGTTGAGACGCGAGATTACTACCCTGAGTTTCTTCCGAGCAATGACTTGGGGGACGAAGTCTATTTCAAGTGGAGTTGAGTTGTAACGCCCTGAAATTTATGGATAATTAAATATTAATTTAAATTAATTAAAATTAAGTTTTAATCATTAAAACTATAATTGTAATAATTATTTTGTGACGTTTCCATCATTATTATTATCATTATTTTGTGACGTTTTAAATGTGCCGTTTGTACCCGAGTCACTAGTAAATTAGAACGTTATAGTTTTCGTGTTAAAGTGGGGCCGGCCGAAGGCCAAGGCTTGTAGCGTTTTAAACGGAACACTTCTAGAGCACTTAGGCCCGTTGCTCTTAACCCCAACATTTGTTTCGGTAATCTCTTTGGGACAATAGCCCAAATTCTCTCCTTGCTTCCGTGATGGGTTAAATAAGAAAAGAAAAGGGCTTAAGGCCCAAGGGTTGCTAGATATATTTATTCATCACACCCTAAATGTACCGTCATCCTCCTTCTCACCATACATCGTGCGGCAGCTGTTTCCCTTCGTTTTTTTTCACTCTTAACCGTCGATCAAGTAAGCTTCATCGGAAGAATTGTGAAGAGCATTTCCCGTTGTAATCCGAGCAGAAGAAGATCGAGCAAGGGTGATTCGGGGGCTGTTTCATACTAGTATCGGAATACTTGAGCTACTAATCGACTGTTCGGTGAGTGATTCTCCCTTTCGTTTGATATTTCTGGATTGTAGAGACAATGAATAACAGTTTCTTGTTGTATCGATTAACGAATGAAGGACAGACGGCAGTCGAACAGGAAGCGATCGAGCGTTGGTGGTCGAGTTCTTTGCTGGTCGAACCGTAGGTAATCTCCTCTTTTTCTCTTGAACGTTGCTATCAAATCCTTGCCCGTAGAGTGTTGTACAAAACTGTTGTTTCTAGAACCGTAGGATTTCAGGCTAGTGATTATTACCGAGTCACAAAGTGATTCCGGTTGCCTTGTTGTTGTTGTGCAGTTGTTGTCTCGAGTAGCTTTTGTTTCTAATCAATCTATTAATAGTTCGAGTTGGGACAGTGGTCCGGACAGCCGAGGCCGAGCCTCGGATGGTCACGGTAGTTTGATTTGTGTAACTTTTATTGCGGAATTGAGGAGTGTTAACCGAAAGGGAAACCGAACCCTTAGGGTTCCCGGTTTCCCAAATCGGGAAACTTTTATCATCAAGGGTTTAGAAACCGTAGATAACTCTGGTTAACTATAATCTCGAGCAGTTGGTTACCAATTCTAAATGCTCGGGTTCTTCGGTTACGGGTTGGGTTGCTAAAACGAGTTTTATAAATCAAACATCTTCTTGGCAGAATCTGCCCTCTTGTTCTAAACTGTTTTGACGTAGTTAAAATAATCTTATGAGCTTTTGGCCCGTGCTGGGACCTTGATTTCTGAGTTAGCTTTTCAATGCCGCAACCCTCTCGTCAATCCGAATTACGGTTTAAAAGTTATAGTCAACTTAGTATGCTGCTGTTAGGAAAATGACCTGTGCAGCTATGCTGTTTTGTGAGCCTGTTTTGAGGCCCTTAGAGTCCGATTTTGGGAAGAAGCCACTTGAGAGTGTTTTGTAGTATCCTGAGTCTAGTTTCTGTGGTAAAAAGATGGGAAACATCTAATGAGCCGTTTAGGAGTTATGGCAGTTTCCGTCAGACTGACGGATGCTGCCAGCTTTCTGAAATAAGCCCTCGGGTAGAATTTTAATTCAGGGTTTCGTCTTTGGTTTTAGGATCGCCTAGGAGACAACGTGCTGTACCTTTGACTGTCGGGAATCCTTTGGAGCTTACGTTTCTCGAGGTGAGTATTCTCACCGTGTATTCAGTTTTAACGTTGTACATGCATGACTTATGTGTTACATTTCTTGCACCATAACTGTTATCTGAGTTTGATCTGTTATCTGAGTTTGACCTGTTATCTGAGTATCTGAGCATCTGTTTATTTATTCATGATCTGAGACATTGTGCCTGGGTAACTGAGCTCGGCACAGGGTCATTCTGTGCTACTACTTGCTAGGGCATCTGAGATAATTATGTTAAAGAGATAATAAACATAATAACACACATCTGAGTTTTTGGCTATATGCCTATCTTGGGATCACCTCCCGTCTGAGTTTTTGGGATTATTCCCGTCTGAGTTTTGGGATCACTCCCGTCTGAGTTTTGGCTTACGCCTATCTGAGGTGTGAGGAGGGGCGAGGTTGATCTCTCGTCCCAAATCACACAAGCGCGCTATATAAATTAAAATCTGAGTAATAAAATCCGAGAAATAAATCTGAGTAATTAATCGAGTAGATTCTGAGTAGGAGTACACCGATGTGCCCTCATGTGTTGTATGTTATGACTGTTTGCATTTTGAGAATTATTCACTCAGCTTCCCCAGCTGACCCAAACTTTCCCCCGCATTGTTTCAGGTACCAGCAAAGGAAAGGAGAAGGTGGACGGTTGACCGCTGTATCTTTTCATTACTGATGTGGACATCATTTAATATTTTAAAACACTTGACTTTATCTTAACTATTTCCGCAATAAATACGTTTTAAATGTTAAATATTAATATCTGAGATTTATTTATGGGACCTTTTGATTATAATTTTGTTTTCAAAAATTTTAAAAATCTTGTAAATTTTAGGGTGTTACAAGTAGTCACGGATTTTGTGTCTTCTTGAATAAATAGACTTTTATTCATGGATCTTGTAAAACATACAAAGTCTGAATAAAAATGATACTAACTCATGTATTATTTCTCCCTGGACATAGATATTGAATTATTACTGGATTATTACTTATTCCTTTTTGTTTGTGTTGATTACTTAATGATTCTTACAAACTTAATTGTAATTTTATCACTAAACCAATCTATTAAACTAAAGACATAAGACGAGTATTTAGGAATGCTATTACTTTTGTCTTTGCTAGATATTGTTCTTGCAACAATCTAGAACATATTCTAGTCTTGCCTTTTATGTAATTCGGTAAACATAGGAGGATTGGAAATTAACTCCTTAGTTTCTTGAATTCATAAAATTCTCCTTGTAACTAAAGCTTCTTTTAGTTACTTGATTTGTAGATATTCTTACTAGTTAAAGAAATCTCCTTAAATGACTGTGTTATCCACTGAAGGATTAACTACCTATTAGATATGCAATAATTAATCACAAGACTTGTGATCACGCTATTAGGTTTGCAATAATCAAATCAACGATCATTTATTATTTCTCTCAACTCTTTGGCTAACGACTTGGTAAAATCTTGTTATTAATGTCTTACTAACTTACTGAATTCATCAACATCTTAAATGAATTACGTTAGTCATAGCTCCCACTTACTTTTATGGAACTTAAGCATCTCTTAAACTACTTTGACCTAGTCAATAACTTGTAGTTTAATCTTTTAAGAATTCTATCAATAATTAAGATCATCCTTTGGATTTGCGAATATCCAACATTCCTGTTTAGGGAATTATGATCTTTATTGATTACTGTATCTAACAAGTATGAGATACTTGTAATGATACTATCAATTCTTAAACACATTAGTATTCTTTTAAGAACTTTATTTATTGTCAAAGTCATTTCTTGGATTTCTCAAATATCCAGTATTCCTATTAGGGAATTATGACTTGATTAAATATTGTATTTATTACAAGTATAAAAGACTTGCAATAATACCCTTTAATTCTTAAATGCTTTAATATAGTTTTGTCCCTTTTAAGAGTCATTTAATGTCTAAGTCATTTTACTTGGATTATACGAATATCCAATTATTCCTGTTAGGGAATTATGACTTCATTAAATCCTTTACTACAAGTATAAAAGACTTGTAATAATACTCTTAAATTCTATCTTGATTATATCCAATATAATCATACTATATTAATACTAATACTTTAAAACTTTCTATCATAAGTAATGACTATTACTTAAGATGTTTTACCTAAGTTCAATTACTCTTGAACCTTATGCTTCCATAAAACTCTTAAATACTTTCATTAGAAAAACTTTCTAATTACTAGTATCTAAATACCTTGAGCTATCAAGACATTATTTATACAACAATCAAACAAATATATAAAACATGAAATACAAGTAAATCAAAACTTGACTTATTATCTAGTCATAAACCTTGACTAGTGTAATTATCACACTTGCACACAATATAATTCAACCATGGATTCGAGATTAATTAAAACCAAAATAAAACTTGTTTTAACAAAATAAAATTATCCAAACAATAAAGTAAAATTGTTTAAAACGAATCCACAAAAATATTGAATTATAAAAAAACTTGGTGCTCGTGGATCATCACCATCTCATGCCGGTCACCATCACTTTCCATCTCCTCCTGCAATAAACGATTGCAAAAGTTAGATTACTCGTAACGTACTTTACAAGTATCTTAAAGTGATTAAGAAGTGTGGTTGTATTACTTGAGGAACTTGCGTTTCCTCCACTACCACTTTCACTCTTTGGACAATTTCTATTCCAATGCCCAGCCTCACCACACTTGAAGCACCGGTTCTCGGTCCTCGTAGTGTTAGGCTTAACCTTCTTGACCTTTTGTTTGACACCTTTACCATTTGGCACTCCTTGGTTAGGATAGGTTTTACCCTTTCCTTTACCACCATGCCCCTTTCTCTTCTTCCCACCGCCACCGCCGTTACCAATCAAGAGAACGTCCTTAGATGTGGTCCCCAAACTCAACTCAGCTGTCTTGAGCATGGAATGTAGCTCAGCAATGGATTTCTCCATATTATGCATGTTGTAGTTGACCACAAAAGACTTGTAGTCATCAGACAACGAGTTGAGTATAGTATATGTTGCCATTTGCAATGGTATGGGGTGACCAAGTCTAGCGAGGTGATCCATGTGCCCTTTCATTTTCATGACGTGGGCACTCACCGGCGTTCCTTTGACCATCTTGCAAGAGTTGAAGGCTCGATTGATGTCAAACCTCTCAGTGCGAGCTTGCTCTTGAAATGAATCTCTAAGTTGCTAGATCATCTCAAATGCAGGCACATCCATAAGTCCCGCTTGTAACTCAGGACTCATAGTGGCGAGCATCAGACAGCTCACATCGAGTGCATCACTGACATGCTTATCATAAGCTTGCCTCGTTTCAGCTCTGGCATTAACAGCAGGGGTGTTTGGTACTGCTCTCTCCAAGACATACCACTTTCTCTCATGCCTGAGCACAATACGAAGATTGCGCTCCCAGTTGAGAAAGTTTGACCCAGTCAACTTGTCCTTTTCGAGGATTGAGCGAAGTGAGAGATTGTTGGCACTTGTTGTCGCGATTGCGTTTGTTGCTGCCATCTACAAATCAAACCCAGTTTAATTAGTAATCATCAATAAACATTCTCTAAAATATATTATAAACCCATAATTAATATTTTAGGCCTAGGATCCATATATCACATTCTCTCCGCAAGGTTTGGGCACTTCCCGACGAGACATGCTATTTCTGGTAGGTAACTTCCTTACCGATCGTATCAAGACTTGACACGATTCCTAGGGGTCGTAGAATCTTTAGACTTATAACTTATTACAACCTTGTACAATCTAATTGTACATTTCTAAGTTAGTAATAAAGTCTAGTATGTTTATTCTACTCAAGTACTTTTTGGGCCGGGACTCCCGATTATCACCAAAGTAGATCAGACCATCTAAGACAGTGCGATGCTCTGCGCCGGGACTCTCGATTATCACAGAACCTTACGCACCCTAACACTCGCAATGATTTGAATCCATATCTAAGGTTCTTTATCCTTACAATATGAATATCGTTTAACAAGTGAGGTGTTCCATTAGGTGGATAGTACTTAGATCTAAGATTTTCTTGGGTTTGTTTAAGTCTTAAACTAAACTTAAACCTTTATTCCAATCTTAATCCTTGTTTAAAATGTGTGACTTGTGAATTGAAGAGTTCTACAAGACACCTTTTTAAAACTTAAGAACTATTCTTTAAAACTTATAGTTTCAAGAATTTGCACGATCTTACATGTATACCTAAAACGAGGTGTACAAAACGTTCTACTAGATTTTGTGAAAAATCTTATCTAGAATAAAACTTACTTGCTTTATCTTACTTGAAAAACTTATAAACTTATGTTAAACTTTTAAATTCTTTTATGATTCATGAACTTGAAACATAAACCTAGTTTAACACACCTAGTTCTTCATACGTCTAATAATGAAATTAAACACTTGTTTTGACTTATTAGATTCGACCAAAACTTATGTCTTAACGACACACTTATAAACTTTGTGATTTTCTTGTGTAGCTCCCACTAGCTTCAACAACCATGATGAAACTTAAGCTAACACAATCACCGGTTTATACTTGGTGGAACTAATAAACTTATTATATAAAAACTATATATAATAATTCTTAGTTTGTTTAAACATTTCTTATATTTAACTTGAACTAGTTAAATATAGGTTATAAAGTTTTTCTTGTTATTTATTACTTGATCATTAATCTAGTATATTACATAACTTGTAAAATACTTACTTGTATAATTATCTAGTTATAATAACTTATAACTTTATACATCTTAATATATATATAACTTTGTATATTTCTAGTTAATCATATAATTTCAACTTGTACAATTTCTAGTTATAATGAAATCATAACTTTGTACTTTCTAGTTTTAATTATATTATAACTTATAAAATAACTAATTATAATATTATCCTTAAAGATCAAAGTAACATTACCCTTTTTAATTGCTCCATTTTATCTTGTATTTTAATGTATTCGTATATATGTATATTTTATAATAAACTTGTAACATTCTAATAACAATATTACATCTAGTTTATACATGTGTATTTTAACTTAATCTAATTAAAATACGTATAAACTTATTATATCTTTAAAATTCAATTTTACATAATAATTTAAAAATTCCGAAAAATTTTAATACATATATATAAATAATTAAATACACCCTGTTAATTTTAGAACTTAAAAATTAACGTCCTCTTTATCAATTCCCTAAATTAATTAGATGAACCCTAATCTTGTTTTTGATCAATCAAAACTAGGGTTTTGACTTTCTTGATCAAAGACATTATTTTAATTAAAAGATTAATTTTAATCAATCCTATTAAACAATAAACTTTGTTTAAATTCTAAGATAGATTATCACTTTTAATAAATTTATTTAAACTTTTTAATTTAAACCTTATAGACAATAAAACTTTGTCTAAATTACTAGGTTTAAAGAACTAGCTTTAATAAATCTATCAAAATAATAATTAAACCTTTAAGACATAAACTTGTCTAATTAACTAGGTTTTAGATTATTATCCTAATCAATACTTTTTAAACTATTAAATTTAAACTAGTTTAATGTTCTAGGGTTCTTTAGGGTTTCGAAATTCTTAAGCCTAGGAAACTTTTCCACCAATTAAACTAGGCTAATTTAATAAACTTGGTGTCCAAGTAACCTCTAGATTTTCGAAAATCCTAAGGGATTAGGAAAGAATCCTTTTGATCAATTAAACAAATCTTGTTTAACATACTTGATCCTAGGGATCTTCCTAGTCCACGAAAATTCTAGGAAGTAAGGAAAAAATTCTTTTGATCAATTAAACATATCTTGTTTAACATACTTGATCCTAGGGTTTTCCTATAGTTTTCGAAAATTTGCTAGGGTTTCTAGAAACCTTCTTGACCAATTAAACTTAGACTAGTTTAATATTCTTGGTCCTAGGGTTCTTCCCTTTTTCGAAAATTATGAAGAAGAAGAAGAAAACTTGAAACAAAAAAAAAACTTAAAATTAAAGTAAACAAACAATCTTTGTTAATCTAGTCTAGATCTCTAAACCAACGCTCTGATACCACTGTAGGGCTTCAATAACACTGATCGACCACTTGGGTCAACCTCCTAGTAAACTTGGTTCGACCATACTGACCAAGAACATGAACTTGTTCTTGACCGGTTAAAACCAACTAGCTGATTTAATCCCTAAATGCGGAACTAGGATTAAACCTAATCCTTAAACCCTAAAGGATTGGGATGTTGGAAATCCAGATTAGGTTAACAAGAAAGAAACCTTGTACGAAGAACTCGAACACACACATTGCTTGTGTGGTTCGTTCGACCATCAACCAAAGAACCCTAGGGTTCTTTGGCCGAATTCGTCCAAGAGGGAGAAGGGAGAAAAGGGTTTCCCAAAACATACCTTGTTGATTGCTTAAGATAGATCCACTTATGATGAACAAGTCGAGCGATCTTCTAGTTGATCTAAGCAATGAACTTGGATCTTCAAGACTTGAAGAACACGAAGAACACGAAGAACGAAGAACACAAAACTTGTGTTCTTGTCTAGTTTCGGCTGAAGCCAAGGGAGAGGAGGAGAGGGATTTCGTGAGGTGGTGTAAGGGGTTTTAGGGTTACCCCAAGCCTCTTATTTATATACAAATAAGTTACGCTTAGAACCCTTTAAGTTTAATTAATATTAGATCTTTAATTAAACTTCCTTTTAACACTTACATCCCTTATAGTTTAACTAGTTTATTATTGTTGCACTTAACTATTAAATGTCTAGTATTAATACATTAATTCGGTACCCATATACACGAATTATATACTTGTATTTATACTTTCAATAATTAATTATATAATAACCTTTATATAATTTATACAACAATATTATCCAATTACTATATGATTTAATAGCTTTAAATCATGTCATGGATGATCTATAATTAACACATTGTATATTTACTCAACTAGTAAATGTACAACTGCTTGTATTAATTAGTTAGTTAAACTAATCTAGTAATAAGTTAAATTTAACTTAATACTTAACTGATTCATAATGACTATTATGAATCATTCCTCTTCGTAGTTTCATTGCTTATCTTGCTCGTAACACATGCACTCACCGGTGTGACCCTTAAGTGTTTCGTAGGCATGGATGTATCATCATAGGTTGACTAACTGTGCACATAATTCCTTCAATAAGTTACATCGATTTTATCTTACGTCACGTCTTGCTGTTTCGTAACGGCAGAATTACGCATCACAATCTTGACGCGTTTTTTAGACCTTGAAAATTGCTACTCCCTCCGAGTCCACCTTACTATTTTAGTTTGTCCCAAAATAAGTGTCAATTTTAAATTACAACCAATTGTATGAATTATAAGTGGGTAGATATAAAATTTTATTGGGACAGTGCAATAATTGCATTTTCTTAAAATTATGCGCGTTTTATCTAATGGACAATAAATATTTGACGGAGAGAGTATTATACTACTATTTTTCAATGGGTTTTTCTATTGTGTGCCCCTGGGGCAAATGATAAAGCCATTTAATGATTTCAAACTTTCCAATTAAATTAAAATATACATTTAATACTTATAAAAAATATAGAAACTATGACCTTCTTTAATGCATTTTGTTATATATTTTGGAAATTTTAAGTGTATTTAATACATGTTAACGTATGCCCCCGGAGGCCCACAATAGAAAAATCCCTTTAAAATTAAAGATTCATTGAACTAAAAATGAAAACTAAAATGAAAATTGGAATCTTGTGATAGCTCGTTCTTTCTCCAGCTCCCTCGATTCTCTTTAATACTCCTCCGTCATGTTCTTTGGTATCTAATTTTGCGATCTCTGTTCTTTTTCTTTTCATTTTTCTTTTCCCTCTCTCTAGGGTTTATGAGCCACGAAATCTTTCGTTTTTAACACTTCCCTCCAATTAATTAAAAGGACTTTCGGTTTCAACGATTCTGTATTTGCATGGTTCATGGAGCAGTTGCGGTAAAATCTGCACAATTGTCACTCGAGGTTTGAGCTCTTTCTCATTAAACTTCTTCGTTACCCAGTATTTTGCATATTGTTCTTTCTCGAATTCAATTTTCAGCCAATATTCATGCTTTGTTGAATTCGTAAGTTAGGTTATTGCTCACCTGTACGATAATAGGACGGAATGTGGTTTTGATCGTATTGTTTGTTACGAATTCGAGAAATTAGCTTCAATAGCAATTAGGGTTACACTCAGTGATCTGTAGAGGGCGTTAATTTCATCAGAATTAGAGTCGCACTTTCATCTCTGATATCAAACCACTTCACAAACATAAAATTGGTACGATGATTTTGTAACACTGCCATCAACGTTATTCTGTTTTTGGTGTAGTTAACAAATTGCCCTAGAATAGCTTAGAATGCCCAATACCTAAGTTGAAAAGCAGCCCGTTTAACATTCAGAGTCCAATTGCAGCACCTTTTTTGTTTGTTTTCCCCAAATTTTATATTTTTTATGTTTAGTTTGATAAAAAAATTCAAATGGTGACACATCTAGGCACTTTTAATTTGATCATGCGTGCAATTAATGTGAAACTTTAATTGAATCAACTGTTTGGGATTCAATACTGATGTGTTTTCTCTGTTGTTACTAGGAAACAAACTTATTTCAGGTTGATCTTTAGTCAGTAAAACTTTATCAGTCAGAATGGATCTAAATGCATCACCAGAACCTGAAGAAGATGAAGAATTTTTTGAACCAAATATCAGTGAAGACAGTGCACCAGAAGAAAAACCTAGTCATCATTATCATCATCATCAACAACATGTAGAACATGTAGAGACAGCAGTCGATATTATGCGCAGGGTATTGCATTATTGTTTGATGTAATTTATCACAAATAATAGAAGCTAACATGTTATATTATATATAATTTTCATGTATATATAATTATATTTAACCGTATATACATTGTTAAATCAGGAACGTCAAGAAAGAAAGCAACGATTGAAACGAGAACGACCAGATGACAGACCAACACAAAAACGAGCTTACCAACCTGTGAATGATAATCTTTTTCATGCAAAAAATCAAAGAACTTATGATAAGAGTAGACTTCCTCCAGGTAAATTACTAAATTTAACTTTCAAAAATGTAAATTTTGCGTTATTTCATGGTTAATATATAATATATTATCAAATTGTTAAAAAAAATTATATTTTAGGTTGGTTGGATTGTCCAGCATATGGTCAAGAAATAGGTTGTATTGTTCCTTCTAAAGTTCCTCTTGGTGAGTCTTTTAATGACTGTATTGTCCCTGGTAAAAGATACTCATTTAGACAGGTTATTCATCAACAAAGAGTTTTGGGTCGCAAGGTTAGTATGTACAAATCGAATAAATAAAAGATGCTAAGTTTTAGAGTAAATTACACAAATGGTCCTTTAGGTTTGTACCACATTACATATTTGGTCCTTTAGTTTCATAATTATTGGCACGTTTGGTCCTTTACCTAAACAGACGGTCAGACGTTTATTTTTCCCGTCAGGTATGGTCGCGTGTGATGCACGAGGGGGTAAATCTGTCCTTTTCCCTTCACCAATTTGAAACTCATAAAAGCCCGTTTGTTTAACGGGAAAAGTTAACGTCTGTTTAGGTAAAGGACCAAACGTGTCAATAGTTTCAATAATAAGGACTACTATTGTAATTTATGAAACTAAAGGATCAAAAATGTAATATGGTACAAACCTAAAGGACCATTTGTGTAATTTACTCCTAAGTTTTATATTAAAATTGATTTTTTTTAATTTGCTACTTTTTTTTCTTTCTAGTATGGCTTAGTGATTGATCTTACAAATACGACTCGTTACTATTCGGTAAATGATTGGAAAAAAGAAGGCATCAAGTATGTTAAGGTTAGTTTTCACTTTTCAGATACTTTATACACAACCATTTATTGATTATTTTATCATGTATTGATTATTTAATCTTTTATGTTCTAATTTTATTTGATTCAGATTAACTGCAAGGGGCGTGGCTCTGTACCAGAGAACGAGGCAGTAAATCAGTTTGTATATGAGGTTAGTTTTTCTTCATGTTCTTTGTTCAAATTTATACATTATTTGTGGCTGATTTTCAAAATTAACTTAATTAATTGGTTATTAGGTTTCTCAATTTCTAGCTCGACAAAAGAACTCAAAGAAGTATATTCTTGTTCATTGCACACACGGGCATAACCGTACAGGATATATGATTATTCATTATCTAATGAGAACACTGCCAATATCTCTAACTCAGGTTAGTTCTTTGGGTCAGCTTTTATATATATATAGAAGTGGGATCCTGTGAGGACTCAAAAAACGGTGAGGACTCGCGAGGACACCTCAAAAAAATTTCAAAAAGTTCCGAAAAAAATATATATAACTCCCCATGATTATTACTACATTTGACAAAAAAAAAAAAAATTTGAAAAAAAAGTTATGATCCACTTTTTTTTGCGGATCATAACAATGATCCATATTTTTTTTTGGATCAAAATTATGATCCATATTTTTTTTTTTGGATCATTTTTGAATGCTTTTTTTTTGGATCTTATAGGCTGCGATTTTGATATTTAAAAAAGAATTTTTTTTGAAAAAGTTTGTTTTGGATCATTTTTAGAGTTTTTTTTTGAGTCCTCGCAGTCCTCACCGGGAAAAGAGTCCTCACCGGATCCGGACCCTATATATATATTTGTAAATTCTACAAAAAAGTTAAAAAGAAAATAGCTTAATATGAAACGAGCAGAAAGTTGGCCAAATTGTATTCTCTAGAAAACAACTGAAAATTTTGAAAACGTGTTCAAAAGTAGAAAAAGTTGTTTCGTTTTTCTGTTTAGAAAAGATGTCCAGATGTAGTTATATATTTTAAGTTTAGTTATATGTATATTTTGGAGCTCAGTTACATGTATATAATTTTGACATATAAATTCAATATAAATTAAAAATTAGATGTTAGGGATATTCTTATTCTTAATTCATGGCTATTTTATTTTTTTTCAAAAAGGATGACTAGAAAAATATTGCTCACAATCCTAAACTGATAATTATTCCCAACAAGAGAAAAATAAATCCTAATACGAAAATAATACTTAATTGATAATGATACTTATCTAATCCCAATTAATTAGGATCGTATCAAACTTTTCCAGTTTCCTTGAATTTTTTTCTGGAAATTTGAGACACTAAATTATTATTATTTATGGTGATTAACAGGCAATAAAAATATTTTCTGAAGCACGGCCACCAGGAATATATAAACCAGATTATATAGATGCATTATTTACCTTTTATCATGAAAGAAAACCTGATTTGCTGACGTGTCCTTCAACCCCTGAATGGAAAAGATCTTCTGAATTTGATCTCAATGGTGAAGCTTTGCCTGATGAAGATGATGATGGACTTCCCATTGAACCTCTTACTGTACATTTTCCACTTTTTTATATTTACTTTTTTATATTTTCTTTTTTATATAATAATATATTAAACTTTTTCCTTTGTTTTAGGAAAATAATGAAACAGAGGGAATCATGACAAATGATGATGTTTTGGGTGACAGTATTCCTCAAGATCAGCAAGATGCTTTCAGACAGTTTTGTTATCAAGCACTTAAACTAACTCCAGGGGTAAATAATATACAGAGTAGATTACACGGATGGTCCTTTATGTTTATAGCAAATTTCACCAATGGTCCTTTAGTTTAAAGAATTACATTGACGGTCTTTAGTTCTGAAAGGTTTTTCACCGATGGTCCTTTACACTAACTGACGTTAATTTTTTCTGTTAACTTACCCCATGTGCAATGCACATGAGGGTAAAAAGGTCATTTTCATTTCTTTTCTTTTTATTCTTAAACTAAAAACTTTTATTTAAGATAAAAAAATTAATTTAAGAATGAAAAGAAATTAAAAATGACTTTTGACCCTCACGTGCATTGCACACGAGGTGAGTTAACAGAATAAATTAACGTCAATTAGTGTAAAGGACCATCGGTGAAAAACCTTTCAGAATTAAGGACCATGAGTGTAATTTTTGAAACTAAATGACCATTGGTGAAATTTAATATAAACTTAAAGGACCATCCGTGTAATTTACTCTAATATATATACATACAAGCTAATTAATACAGATATTTAGCCTATTAAACAGCTTATATATCCTAATTTGTACCATACTGACCTTTTTAAATATTGTCTAAAGCAGTTGAACCAGATTTCTGTTCAAAAGAAACAATTATTTCCACTAATTTAAGTTTTTTTTTTTTTTTTTTTTTTTGCTACTCAGGGTAGAGGGACTCATCAGTTTCCAGGGTCACATCCAGTTTCTCTAGACAGGTCTGATGTTCAAATGGGCTGTTTTTATTGGATAAAACATAATCCAGTTTGACCCATTCATAATTAAATGGGTTGACTTTTTTTATTTGGAAAATTGACTATTTTTTTTTAATATTGTGCAGGGAGAATTTGCAGCTTCTTAGGCAACGTTACTATTATGCCACCTGGAAAGCTGATGGAACAAGATATATGATGTTAATTACAATGGACGGATGTTATTTAATTGACAGAAATTTTGTCTTTCGAAGGGTCCAGATGAGATTTCCTTGCAAATTTAATAATGAAGTATGTTTAAACCTAGTTTAATTTCAACAAATTTATTGTTATTTTGACACTAAAAATGTTTTTTTTTTTTTTTTTTTTTTTTTTTGGCAAGGGTTTAGCTGAGAAGGTTCACCACTTCACACTGCTTGATGGTGAGATGATAATTGATACTGTACCAGATACTCGCAAACAAGAAAGACGTTATTTGATTTATGATTTAATGGCAATTAATCAAATTTCTATCGTTGAGGTAAACTTTAATCATTTGCTATCCCATTTTTTTTAATTGTTTTTAAATAAATAACTAATGTGTTAAATGTGATTGAGCTAATCCACATATTCTTTAGTAAAGCGATATAAAAGTTTTTTTTTTTTTTTTTTTTTTTTCTTTGCATTTGAAATTTTGAAAACATATAAATGACTTACGACCCAAATCCCAATTGACTTGTTTTTTTAAGTTAAATCTTTTAGTTTAACTTGTTTGACTTTTTAGAGATAAAACGTAACCCAAATGGGTCAAAATTACCACCTTTTATGGTTTCCTTAAAATGGGTCAAAATTACCACCTTTTAATTCATTCCAGCATTATAATATGTGGATTTAGTAAATAATTATGATTTTTTGTTCATTTTTATGTAATCTTTATACAGAGACCTTTTTATGAACGGTGGAAAATGCTGGAGAAAGAAGTGGTTGTACCCCGAAACTGTGAACGCCATAATATATACAAAAATGGAAATTCATTATATAGATATGATTTGGAGCCATTCAGGGTATTAAATTATTTATTCACACTACTTAATTATAATTTAATTTAATTTGATTTATTTAAATTAGTTACTTATTATGAAGCTTATGTAACAGGTAAGAAGGAAGGACTTTTGGTTGCTTTCTACTGTCACTAAACTATTGAAGGAGTTTATTCCAAGGCTTTCACATGATGCAGATGGCCTTGTTTTCCAGGTTCTGTGTCCACTTAAACTGAAATGACCAAAAAGCCCCTTATATAAGGGGGTGTTTGGGAAAGCTTATTAAGGGGGCTTATTAGCTTATTAGCTTAATAAGCCCAAAAAAGCTTGAAATTTTGAGCTTATTAAGCTAATAAGCTAATAAGCCCTCTTAATAAGCTTTCCCAAACATGCCCTAAGGCTCTTAACTGATCATCCAAGAGGGCATTTCAGTCATTTTGTTACTAAATGCAATTGCTTATGTGGCAGGGTTGGGATGATCCTTATGTCCCACGAACACATGAAGGACTTTTGAAATGGAAATATGCATCAATGAACTCAGTGGATTTCCTTTTCGAGGTTTGATTTATTAATTTATTTTTTTATTTTTTTTAAATATTTTTTTTATTTACATGTTTGAATTTACAGATGGCTGAAGATCGCCAACTACTTTTTCTTTTTGAACGAGGGAAGAAAAAGCTGATGGAAGGGAACAGGATTGCATTTGATGGTTAGTTAAAAAAACGAATAGATTACATAAATGATCCTTTAGGTTTGTACCATATTACATATTTGATCCTTTAGTTTCATAAATTACACTAGTAGTCCTTATTTTTGAAACTATTGACATGTTTGGTCCTTTACCTAAATAGACTTTAACTTTTCCCGTCAAACAGACGGGTTTTTTACGGGTTTCAAATTGGTAAAGGCAAAGGGAAAAGGACAGATTTACCCCCTTGTGCATCACACGTGACGATACTTGACGGGAAAAATAAACGTCTATTTAGGTAAAGGACCAATCGTGTCAATAGTTTCAGAATTTATGAAACTAAAGGACCAAATATGTAATATTGTGCAAACCTAAAGGACCATTTGTGTAATTTACTCAAAAAAAAAACTAACTATATTATTTTTGACCCGTTTTGGGTTTGTTGCAGATGATATTGATCCTACATCATATTCTGGAAAAATTATTGAGTGTGCTTGGAATAAAGAGGAAGAAGTATGGGTCAGCATGCGAGTTAGGGCAGATAAAGCTACACCAAATGAGTTCAACACATATAGAAAGGTATATTTACTATCTTTTTTGTTAGTTTGAAAATGTTAGTGAAAAGACGATTCTACCCTTGTGATTTGTCTCATTATGTAACAGGTGATGAAGAGCATAAAGGATAATATCACAGAAGAAGTGTTGTTGGATGAAATAAAAGAGATAATTCAGTTACCAATGTATGCTGATCGGATTAAACATGACAGCAAAGGTCATCATCACTCAAGTTCAAGACCAAAATGAAGAACAAGTAATTATTATTACTATTATTAGCATAGAAGAAAAAAAAGGCATTGATGAGAATGTTGTGTAATTAGGCAGGCGAGTGAGTTTAATTT
This sequence comes from Calendula officinalis, assembly GCA_963853835.1. Lineage (NCBI taxonomy): Eukaryota > Viridiplantae > Streptophyta > Magnoliopsida > Asterales > Asteraceae > Calendula > Calendula officinalis. Next base: position 65,821,825 of record OY970820.1, on the reverse strand, counting down.
ATTAATATTGTTGTAAATTGTGCTGTTCTGGTGAGTTTGCATTGCATGATCCAGTTGATGCACTTGATCTAGTAGCCATGGTATGATTATGATTAGAAGCCCTTTTCAGTTTAAATATAAATTTATTAGCTCAATGAAGGATTAGTAAATGTATGTTTTAGTTTTCTTGACTTTTTGGGTTTCTTGAGGTGTTTGACCTCTTTATTTGTAACACCTGGCTTTAACCATGGTTATGCTCCCTTAGGTGGTTAAACATAGGTAAGTATATGATTGAATATCAAGGCATGAGTTGCTTGGAACTAGGTGTGTGAGGAAACCATTCGGTTTTAAGTTAGTTTTAGCTTCCCATGAGCTACTTGTTTATTTGGATTTTAGACTACTGCATGTCCAACTGAGTTATAATAATAACTCCATTTATAAACGATCATCTATCCAAAACTACTAAATATTTGAGTTTGCATCAGAAGAAATAATAGATGCAATTATGAATTTGATCACTTAAAGCAAAACAATCGTTTAAACAACTATTATCATAATAATAAATTGCAACAAACATTTTGAATATGTTTTTAACACATGAAAACACAAATAAGGAAGTTTGATGTCTAGTTGTTTTTTATAATTAAATTGCAAATACTTTTTACGGCCGTATGAAAACCTTTTTCTACTAGTCATCATTCGAATACTCATGGTGATGTGTTTTTCTTCAGTGAAGAATTCATCTACATTAGAACATACAATTTTAAAGAATTTGAGTTATGTTGCTTCAATCAAGATCTTCTAGCTTTAATCGAGATCTTCTTCTTTAAGCCTTCAATAGTGAGTTTACTTCAAAGAATTGAGAGAGTCAAGAGGCATTTGAGCTCTTTTGGGATTTTGTGGGGAAAATGAAAAGAATGGGGCGATAGTAAGGTGATAATGGAAGTATGGATTTGAGTTATGTAAATATACAGTTTGGTTGGAATCGGTTTAGTTTCTTCAAGTTGGATCGGTTTGGTTTTTTGGGCACTTTTTAAACATAAAACCCAATCAACCTGAAAAATCAGATTTTAAAATTTAAAAGTCCAAAATCGTCAATTTTAGTAGTGGTTCAAGTTTTTTAGTTCAAATTTTGGTTTAGTTTCGGTTTTTCCTCCTCATCTCTAGGCCTCAATCTGAGTTCTTTTGTATGTTCTCATGTCCGGTTCTTTTTTATCTACTCGTTTTTGTGGGTTTAAGAGAAGGGACACCGTGGTTGGCGCCATCATGGTGCTGCCAATCGATTCCACGATACCGCGAGTGGTACCGCGGTGGAAGGGGTATTTTTGGGGTGTTATTTGGTGTGTAGTGTTAGTGAAGTGGTATTTTAGTGGATCGATATAATGACTTGAGTTTCCATGAAAAGATATTTTAATTTGTAAAAGAGGAACTATGAGATGAGATGGTACTAAGGGACTCTTTAGAGCGAGCCACCATACACAACCTTCTAAGGGTGGGTTGCAAAGCTAATCCATGTCACTACCACTAATAACATGTGAGACCCAAACCAAATGCCACGTCTGACCATGTAGGATCCTCACACGCATAGTCAGCAACCGAAATTGAAAGAATGGTAGATTTGCGTCCAATCTTTTATGTTTCGTAACATATAAGACTAGTGGTAAATTTTCCAATGTTGTAGGATCATGATATTATGATCTTAATCAGGTTTGATCTTATTTTGGTTTGAATTAAAAAACTACAAATAGATTGAGTTTGTTTAGAATATAGTTAATGATTTGACCGGTTAAGTGACTTGTATGAGCAAATTTAATATATCTAACAACTTTCATAGTTTTACACCATAAAATAATCCTTGCTAGTAATATAAATCTCATATCGTTTGAACGACCCCTAGTAAAATTTCAATAGAAAAACCCTTTGAAAGTAACTAATAACTCTCTGCTTGTTTTGGATGATAAATTTACTCATTTAACCTCAAATTTATAAAATGATGTTAGATTAGACGATACAAAGAGTGTGGAAATTATATGGAAAATTTTATAGAATTAAGAGGGTGATTAATGTCTAGAGCGTCTTCTGTAACTCCAACTCAGGTCTTAACGGATCATCGCCACAATCTGTCAAATTTCCTAGGGTTTATTCATCGATCCACCATTATTCTACCTTTTCTGCACACTTTGATCTAGTGGTGAGTGAACTCAGTAAGATCGAGGTCTTCTTCATGAAAATTAGGGTTTTATTTGTCTTACTTGTCTTTTCTACATCATTGATTCTCATCGATGGAGAGGAAGAAAAATCAAACAAGTTTCGTGAACGTGAAGCCACTGACGATAACTTGGGATATCCCAATTTGTAAGTCTTCTTATTTGTTGTTCTGAATTTCATCCATTTTTCGCATGGATAACGTTTTATGTTATTTGAAAGCATCCCCTGACTCTGATTCTGAAATATGAGCTCCTAATAAAGACCTAGAAGTAATTCTTAACATGCTTTTTGCTGATTTGGGAGTAATCTGGTTAGCTTTCTCGTTTTAGTTCAATTGGATTATCGACAGGCTCTTGATGCTTAGTGAATTGAACTTAAATGATGTAGCTTCTAATCATGGTTGGCTAGCTTCATTTTACATAATAACAAGTAATAGAACTCGAATAGCCCTGTTGCTCCAATTAAATCATACTCTATTACAATTATGCATTTAAGAATTACTAGCTATTACAACAAAATAACATATTTTTCTTTTGTTGTTCGGAATCGAAGAAGTTTATGTCTGGATTTCTGTTGTCTGCCTATTTAGCATACTGTTTACTAAAGTGAGATGCTGTTGTCTATAAATTAGTGAAATTTTGAAGTGTTTCGACATCAATACTCTTAGTAATTATGTCTAACCATGTACATTTTCTTACAGTTGGTAAGATAACTAACCTTTTTTTGTTTTGGTGTATTTAGTGACGAGGATGAATTGTTGAATAAACAATGCCCTCAGAATTTGGAGCTAAGATGGCAGACTGAAGTTAGTTCTAGCATATATGCAACACCATTAATTGCTGACATCAACAGGTAAAACAGAGTACCAAATTCTCCTCAGCATTATGCCCCTATGTGCTGATTTTTTATTTTTTTTTTAATTTTATTTATCTCAGTGATGGCAAGCTTGATGTTGTTGTTCCATCTTTTGTCCACTACCTGGAAGTTCTAGAAGGTTCTGATGGAGACAAAATGCCAGGTGTCCCATTTCTCTAAACTATGCTTTTAATTTTATAAATTTGGAAGTTAAGAATATTAAAATTTCTCATTGTTTTTTATATAACTTATCAGGCTGGCCTGCTTTTCATCAGTCAACTGTTCACGCAAGTCCACTTTTATATGATATTGACAAAGATGGTGTGAGAGAAATAGCTTTGGCTACTTACAATGGCGAGGTGCTTTTCTTCCGGTAAAGCCCTTTTTTATACTTTTTGCAGCATTTTTATATATTTTTAATTGGAACATTTAGATTAAGTTTACAATTTATGCAGGGCTTCAGGTTATATGATGTCAGATAAATTAGAAGTTCCTAGGTTAAAAGCTAAAAGAGATTGGTATGTGGGATTGCATCCAGATCCAGTTGATCATTCTCATCCAGATGTTCATGATGAATTACTTATTCAAGAAGCTGTTAAACCTCGTATGTTATTATTTTTTAGACAAAATACATTTTAGTACCCTGAACTTGGCTGCCTAGGTCTTCCACTACCTTGAACTATTAAACGTGCAACATGGTACCCTGAACTTGACAAAATGGTAAAGATAGTACCCTGAGTCATTAATTTGATCGTAATTTCTTACTCGACTTACTTTAGTTGTAACTAAAAAATAGACGTTCATTTTAATATATTGATATCAGAAGCAAAACACGTGAGAAAACAAGAACAAATTAGTGAATCGGGGTACTAAGTCGTTCATTTTGTCAAGTTCAGGGTACCATGCTGCACTTTTAATAATTCAGGGCAGTAAAAAACATTTTTTACTAATGTTTTACCTTTCTAATGATGTGATTTATTAATTTCTCCAGCCCCAACAGAAGCTAACCATACATCGGGTGTTATTGAGGATAAAGTTAACCATACATTTGGTGTTACTGAGGAGAAAGTTAACCATACATCAGTTAAGGAGGAGAAATCTAACCATACATCTGGTGTGGATGATAATGCAAAAGAGAGTGAAAAACAGCCAGAACCTGAAACACCAAAAAGTACAATAACTACCTCTCCAGAAGCACATGTAAACCATCCACCAAATGAGAGTGAAGAAAATAAAAGTCCACGTATCGAGTTACCAACAGAAATACATAATAATAATAATAATAATAATTCATCAAATGCTGCACCAGAAAATGTGGAAAATCCTAATAATGAGACAAAATCCGGAAGACGGCTTCTAGAAGAAAAACCACAAGAGGAAAATACCGAACAAAATGTTTCAACTGTGGAAAATGAGGAAGGACTTGAAGCTGATGCTGACTCATCATTTGAATTATTTCGTGACAATGATGAGCTGGCAGATGAGTATAACTATGATTATGATGATTATGTTGATGAAACAATGTGGGGTGATGAGGAATGGACCGAATCACAACATGAAGCATCTATAAATTATGTCAATGTTGATTCTCACATTTTGTGTACTCCTGTAAGTCTTACATGTTATAACATATAAGTTACAACGAAATTATTTAATTCTGGAAAAAAAAAATATTATTTTATTTCCTTATTTTCAGGTGATAGCTGATATTGATCAAGATGGGGTTTCGGAAATGATTGTCGCAGTCTCATATTTCTTTGACCACGAGTAACTGCCCTCTTACTTTATTGATTAATGCTGTTAATTTCAGTTTTTTTTGGTGATAAATATAGAGTAAATTACACAAATGGTCCTTTAGATTTGTACCATATTACATATATGGTCCTTTAGTTTCATAAATTACATTGGTAGTCCTTATTTCTAAAACTATTGACACTTTTGGTCCTTTACCTAAACAAACGTCAAGTATGGTCACCTGTGATGCACGAGGGGGTAAATCTGTCATTTTCCCTTTCCCTTCACTAATTTGAAACCCATAAAACTCGTTTTTTTTACTGGGAAAAGTGAACGCCTTTTTAGGTAAAGGATCAAACGTGTCAATAGTTTCAATAATAAGGACTACTAGTGTAATTTATGAAACTAAAGGACCAAATACATAATATGGTACAAAACTACAAACCTAAAGGACCATTTGTGTAATTTAGTCTTAAATATATTCTAGGTATTATGATAACCCAGAGCGTGTGAAGGAACTTGGTGGTATTGACATTGGAAAATACGTTGGTGGTGGAATTGTTGTTTTTAACCTAGAAACCAAACAAGTAAAATGGAGTACAGATCTGGATTTAAGTACAGATACTGGAAAATACCGTGCATATATATATTCCACACCAACAGTTGTTGATTTAGATGGCGATGGATATTTGGATATTCTTGTCGGTACTTCTTACGGATTATTCTATGTTCTCGACCACAAAGGTAGTTTAATTTAATTATTTTTGTTATATTAAAAAATATAATAAACGTATTTGAATTCAGGTAAAGTGCGGGAGAAGTTTCCTCTTGAGATGGCTGAGATCCAAGGAGCTGTAATAGCTGCTGATATAAACGATGATGGGAAAATAGAGTTAGTTACAACCGACAGTCATGGGAATGTGGCTGCGTGGACCCCACAGGGTGTGGAGATCTGGGAGGCTCATCTGAAGAGCTTGGTTCCTCAGGGGGCGAGTGTTGGTGATGTGGATGGAGACGGGCATACTGATGTGGTGGTCCCCACGATATCTGGGAATATTTATGTGCTGAGTGGGAAGGATGGGTCGTTTGTTCGTCCTTATCCTTATAGGACGCATGGCAGGGTTATGAATCAGGTTTTGTTGGTTGATCTGGGGAAACGGAAGGAGAAGAAAAAGGGGCTTACCATTGTTACTACTTCGTTTGATGGCTACCTTTATCTCATTGATGGCCCCACTTCTTGTGCTGATGTTGTTGATATTGGTGAAACATCGTAAGTCTCTCCCTCCCAACAACCCGACACAGAAATAATCAGGTTTGGGTTGAGCCTAAATGAGTTTGGGTCAAAAACAGGTCGACCTATCCAACCCGTTTATAAATCGGGTCAGGGTCAGGTTGGCTTTTGTATAAACGGGTTGGCCTGTCAACCTGGTTAGTTCTATAGAGTTTAATTTTAAAAAAAGATGTAGATACTATAAAAAGTAAAATCCACGTAATCCCCGCCTATAAACCTTCTGTTTGACCTTTCAGCTACTCATGATTACCGTTGTATTTGAGTCTGTTTTTTATTTTTGACCTGCCAACCTGGTTCTGACCCGCTAACCTATTTGACCCACCAACTTGTTAAGTTATACGAGTAAGATAGATCGGGCCTGGGTTACCATGGTTTAATATGTCAAGGTTTGGTAGGAGTCAACATTTGGGCCGAAAACCAACCCATACTGACCGAACATGTAATCTGTTTGTTTTTTGGTTTTGTAATTTCATGATTTTCGGCGGTCGTCGGATAGGTGTGAGCATTTGGGCCTAACTGAACCGAACCAAAACATCTAATCGGTTCGGTTTTCTCACCCCAGGGTTAGGGTTGTTTTTTCTGACCCGAAATTTTTAATAGGTCGAGTTTGGGATGACCGATTCCAAGCAATACCTTGTTCCATTATTAAGGCCTAATATTTTAGCTAAAATTGGTGAGTTATATTCATAATGAACAGGTATAGCATGGTATTAGCAGACAACGTTGATGGTGGAGATGATCTTGATCTTATTGTAACAACCATGAACGGCAATGTTTTTTGTTTCTCAACCCCTGCTCCACATCACCCTCTCAAGGCACGATAACAATCCATTTTACAAAAATACGCATTTCCCCCTCGACTTTTTTCTATTTACTAATGATATCCCTCTACTTGTGAATACATAGGCCTGGAGATCACATAATCAAGGACGAAACAATGTTGCAGCTCGTGTTGACCGTGAGGGGATCTATGTCACACCTTCTTCCAGAACATTCCGTGATGAAGAAGGCAAGAATTTCTGGGTTGAAATTGAGATTGTAGATAAACACAGGGTTCCTTCTGGCTATCAAGCCCCTTATAATGTCACGGTATGCTCTTATATCTGAAACTATTCACACGTTTGGTCCTTTACCTAAACAAACGTTAACGTCTAAACATTGCAGACATCATTGTTGGTTCCTGGGAATTACCAAGGGGACAGAACAATCAAGAGTAGCAAAATATATGATAAACCTGGAAAATACAGGTTAAAGCTGCCGACAGTAGGCGTTAGAACGACAGGGACTGTGATAGTGGAAATGACAGACAAGAACGGATTGCATTTTTCTGATGAATTCTCGTTAACATTCCATCTTCATTACTACAAGTTGCTAAAATGGCTTCTTGTTCTTCCAATGTTGGCCATGTTTCTTCTTCTTGTTGTCTTTCACCCGCAAGACTCAATGCCTTTGCCTTCATTCTCACGCAACACAGACTTATGATAAAAACAGAATTATAGAGATAAAGAGTTTTCGTTTGTTGTTTTTGTTTTTAGCCTTGACATTTGGATGGACTTTTGGAAGACTTGTTTCTTTTGGTTTAGTGGTATGATCTATTTTAAGTCATATTGGGTCCTTTCTAACCTCTAATACAATTAGACTTGTATACAACGAAAGTGATTCAAAGGAAAGCGTTTAATTTTAAGTGATATTGGGACCTCTAAACTAAAGTGATTAAAGTAAGCATTCTTCTATACTTCCTCTTATTCAAATTAAATGTTATATACTTCCTCTTATATACTTTCCTTTTTCTCGAATACTTTAAAATGATGTTGAATTAGACCGATCTCAATTGGGACTTCGATTCCATCATCAGCTTAAATGAACACTTATTATCCCTTGTTGGTAGAGGTCTTCAGTTCCTCATGATGCATTGCTTCAAGGAAGAGATGAAAGGCTTAAATGGTGGGGTCCAAGTCAATTTAATATTGCATTTGATTTTTTTTTTTCTTCTGTGTGTGTTTTATAATGGTAAGGCCTAAAAAAGTGAAGAACAGGAGTCTGTTGGCATGAGTCTGTCAGCTGGAATGTAAGCTAACAAGACGCTGATTTGATAAAAACTAATGACGTCAGTAATGTCACTGTTGAGAGTGGTCTTAAATACGCTATGCAACAAGGAAAATATATCCTCTATAAGTTCATCTTATACGCCAGTAAGTTGTGGGACTCATTCCCCATTATTCATCAAATTAATCTAATTTAAGCATCATTATAGTCTTTTGCCTCAAAAACCATAAAACCAAAAATATATTACTTATTTTGAAACGGGGGAAGTACAACGTTTGGAAACAATACGAGTTTTTCATTCAAATACTATCAAGGAAATCATTTCTTGACACAAAACTACAACATTCATTTTACGTAGTGACACGGTTCCCAAAAATATGATGCAAATTAGCTCAACAGCTAATTTCGTGCAAAACATAGTTAAAAACAGTCAAGCATGACAATATAATACGATAATATAACGTTTTAATATAAGTTGTCTCACAGACAATTTGTACGATTTAAAAATCATAAAGCAGAAACATATGAAGGTGATTCTCCAAAAAGTTTGTAAGAACTATTAGTTAATATGATGACCATAAGTCTACCAACCAAAACTACAACTATCATAATATTTTTCATTTTCTGGATATACACTCCTCAGGTTCGATAAACATTAATAGTTAGTGCGACCAATCAAATACGATGAGGGTAAGTTTCAGCCAATTGCTATTTGCAAATCCAGTACCTAGTCACAACTAAATAATAATTATGATATGTAGATAGGCATATACGCACTATATCTAAACCTAATTTAAGCATAAAAATTCATTGTCATATTACTTTATTAATATTTTATTCTATTCTATTTATAATACAATAACCATTGTAAGTTTATTGTTCATTACTATATTGAACGGAAGTTAAACGGAACCGGAAAGAAGGCGCGTGAATTAGGGGCTTGCAAGTACAAATTAAGATTTACTCCCTCATCTTCATATATAGGCGCGTGAATTAGGGGCTACCAAATACAAATTAAGGTTTAGTCCCTCATCTTCATATATATTATCTCCAACCCTTATACTCTTAAATATATAATATTATATACTTTCTTAAACGATTTTATCTAAATGTTAATCAACTAGTTGATTGTACCCGCGCGATGCCACGGGGGAAATCCCGATCCATAACTTGTCAACCTTCGGGCTGGGCTCAAGAAATTAACAGACGGGTTATAATCACGTGATGAGGCAAAAAACTTGTAAATATTAACTAACGGGTTTCTATTCCAATCCATGTTATCATCAAGAGGAAAACCACAAATTTCAAATAGAAGCAACTTCGGGTCAATGACTGCACCATACAAATGGTTTCCTTCTATGGTTAGCATAGTAGGAAACAAACTTATTATTACATAGTAGTTGCCAATATATGTGACACATTCACACATCAAGTATCCAAATCCAAATTATATTATATCATGTAATGTCAATCTATGTATCACCTTGTAATACAAAGCTCAATCCCTCTTCTCGGGTGGATGTATCAGTTGATTCAGCAATCCAATTGAGATCACTTTGCAATGTTCTACGCATACCCAATGATCCAACCTTCAAATATACAACATTAATAGTTAACATAAAAGGTATTAGGTTCGTAGATTGTGTGCATAAAAAGATATACAATTCAAATCATGCCTATCACATCATAATATGTAATATGGATTCTTATTTGGACAAACATTTGGTTATGATTTATGATATAGAAATCAGCAATTTTAGGAAGATGGTAATACCTGAAGCTTAAGAATACTTGTTTTCTCAGTAGCAGTGAGCGCACTACCATCATCACAATCAGATCGATCTGATAAAGACCAAGACACCAAAATAAAAACAGCAAAACCCATCATCACAAAGAAAAAACTTGACCCAATTCCCAATTCCAACGCATATGTTCAACCTATCAATGGAGCATATGTCCAACCTACCATATTTGGCGCATATATCCAACTTATCAAATTGTTTCAGACTATCATAAATATGAATTTGATCGAAACCTACTAAATTAGTTGAATGGGGCAATATGAAGATGATTAAACATCAAGATACTAAAATACCAAACTTATGGGAATAATTCACCTTCAATGCTTCTTCATTAATCATAATTATATTGTTCTAAGTTGTTGATGAAGATGGAAAAATCGGTGTCCATAATCAACTTAAATAATTTGTAACTGAAAACTACATAACCACAAAGCTAATTAATTAATCAATGAATTTAGACTAAATAGTAACAAATAACATAGATTAAACTTAAAAGAAGGAATGGAATTACTCCACTGATAGAGAGTGGTGGCACTGGCATAGCTTCAATTAGTCCGAAAAAAAGAATTCCCCATATCCCCAATTCTTCTTCCTCCTTTTTTTTCACGTAATTGAAGTGGAACCCTAGAATCATGCCCGTACTCAGCAGAAACTTACAAATTATATAAACAAAACTTGAAGAAATAAGCTTGCCTTCACATGTAGTAGCAAGAATGTAGAAGCTGATGGAAAGTGTGTGATGAGGAAGTCTAATTCCAAAAATTGAACCATCAAAATCGTGAAAAGAATTTTAAAGAGTAATAGGAGATTGAAACATACCCGAAGAAGATGGCCTGAAAAATGTTTATGCATCCAACTGATAACATGTATGATCGGAACCCTAATTCAAAAGTGAGAAGCCCAAAATTGAAATCGGAAAGTTTGATAATTAAAGTTCACCTGGTGAAGAAGGAGTAACAATGGTGGATGGTCATGAGTCGGTAGGAAGGAGCATGGTTTTGTAGATACATTAAGATGGAGATGGTAGGTTTCGTAGGTAGGCAGCGGTGGCCAAAAAATGGCGGAAGTTTGAGGTGGAATGCACGGGAAGGAAGCAGGAGGTGTCGAGCGTGAGTTTCAAGAGCACATGAGATGGCGCCGGCTGTTCAGATTCAAGCAGGAGGTGGATTTGGGGTAGAAGAAGATGGGAAGCAGGAGGTGGAAGACGTGTAGGCAGGTGTGTGCTACTATTCACCAAGTTTCAAAATGTATGATATATAATTGGGTGTTGTAAAATCAAAATGTTGCACGAATCCGAATTTCAAGATAAATACTTTTAAGATTTCATTTAATGTAGATAATTCATATATGAATTTTTAAATACACATATATAAAAATTACTTAAAGTAGATAGTTTTATTCCAACAAGTATTATACTCTATAGTTTATTCCAAATAACTTTTACAATTAGATGAACAGACAAAGAAATTACTAAAGACTCGCCGCGAAGTGCGAGCCTATCATCCTTGTTTAATACATTTATGAATAATAAAATATATATATTTCACTGTTCATTATAAATGTATAATATTACGGAACGGGGGTTTGGGTAAAAACGGATAAGAAATAATGATAGGAAGTGGGTGGCTCTACGATAAGTTTTGTGGGGAAGACTTCGTTGTTCCTTTTTCTAAATTATTAATGGATTGAAAAGATTAAAAAGAATCTAATACCAGGTGGATTAATGAAAAAGTATGATCATTTCAACAGAGAAGAGTTTGGGATCTATTACGATTTGACATGTACATTTTCATTTCTTTTATTAAATTTTCAAACATAATTCCATGAGAAAACGCAACTTGTAAGCATCCAAATCTGAATAATTAAATTAAGGAAAATGACAATGACAGCCCTAAAGTTATTAAGAAGGCAAAATAACAAAAGACAACCCCCTGAATTTTAAGAATATTATTTTTTTTAATCAATGTACAAGTTTTTTACGCATGTTAGGGCTGTCATTAACAAAACCCTTAAATTAATCATGAATTTAGATTTATATACTCTATGATAAAATAAAGAGTAAATTACACGGAAGGTCCCTGTGATTTACCACTTATTTCAGGCACAGTCCCTGGTCTTATTTTATTACACTGGACATCCTGGTATCTTCAATTTGTTTCACCTTAAGTCCCTATGCAAACGGACGTCCAAATTGAACGTTAAGTGAGTTATGTGAGGTGCACACGATGGGTACAATGGTCAATTTCTCAGTTTTTCTTTTCTTTTCTTAATTTTTCTTTTCTCTATTTATTTGAGCCAAATAAAACCCCCTCCCCCTAAACCTCTCTTCGTCTTCAACGTATTCACAGCTAGGGCACGATGGCGATATGCTGGTGTGGAAGAATTGCAATGGTGAAGACATCATGGACTACAAGGAATCCATGTAGGCGGTTCTATTGTTGTCCAGTAAGGGGATCTAATTGTAGATTCATCGGTTGGATTGACCCTCCCATGTGTGAACCAGGAGCAGAAATCATCCCAGGTCTCTTGTGCTCAAAGAACGAGCTTGAAGAAGAGATCAGGCAGAAGGATGCAACAATTTCGAAGATGAAGATGTATTTAATGTTAAGGCAAAAAGCCTTACCCCTTTATGAATCTTAGGATAACAAAACAACCTAGACTAGCTTAGATTAAATAGTAGATTAAATTAGCTAAGTTTAGGAGTGATACTGAGTTTGGCCAGTATTGGCCACTCAGTATCAGCACTCAGTATTGGAAATCCAATACTGAGTAGAAGGACTGAGTTACAGTCAGTATTGTAACGGACTAAGATCAAATCCCTTGATCTTAGTCATTTCCTTAGTTTAGTCATTCGGTTACTCATTTGCCCATTATGTAAGATCTCTATACCACTATAAATAGAGATCATCTTGCAAAGGAGTACTTACCAATTTACGAACTTACATTCACATCTTTTGTAATTGATCAGTGGTCTTGTTATTCCGCAACAAGCCACACTTAGTGGATTTATACATTGACTATATTCTTGTGTTATCACTTTAATATTTTACTAAGTATAATAATCTATCAATTAACATTATAAACCAGGGTGGTTGTGACCTAACAACTGGTATCAGAGCAGGCTAAATTAATCCTTATTTAGTCGATCTATTACCCTGGCAGCTATTCCATATACTTATCCCTCAAACACTCAAAAATCAAAAATGTCTACAATCATTGCACCTGTTATGTCTGGTAAGGGAGTGCCCATCTTTGATGGAAAATATTTTCATCAATGGAAGCTTAAAGCTCAGTGGTTACTTGAATCTATTCATCATGAGATGCTCACTGTGCTTAATGATGGCCCTATCATTCCACAAACAGTGGAACCCGTTGCTGCTACTGATGATGCTCCTGAGAGCACAAGAACAGTTCCTAAACTGAAACACACCTGGACTGATACTGACCGTCAGTTATTCAGTCTAGACTCCAGAGCAAAGGGAGTGATTGGTAATGCTGTTACCAAAGAAATACTAAATGCAATTATGAAATTGCCAACAGCAAAGGCTATGTGGGATATCCTATCAGTCACTTATGAAGGCACATCAAAGGTGAAGTTGCAGAGGAAGAGCAACATGAGAAGGAAGTATGAAAATTTCTTCTCAAGTCCAAATGAAGACATCACTACTCTCTATAACAGGTTCAATACTGTTATACATGATTTAATCAGTGTAGGCATTGTGAAGGAGGAAGGAGAGCTTGTTCAAAAGTTCCTGGATAGTCTTCCTCAACAATTTCTTGACATGACAAATTCTGTCAATGTTGCTAACAACATTGAGTCAAACACTCTTCAAACTTTGTATGGGTTAACGTTGAATCATGAGGAGAATAATGTTGCAAGACTGATCAACTGGAAGAAAACTGACAAGTCTTCCACTGGCATGGCTCTAGTTGTGCAACAGGCATATACTGTAACTGAGCCTGAAGAACCAGAAGTTGATCTTGCTGATGCTGAGGCAGAAGAGCTTGAAACTCAAATGGCTCTCATGTCTATGAAGCTGGATCAGTTGAAAAAGAAGAGGCTTGGTGTTAGCTCTTCCAATACTGACCCAAGATCTGGTCTTTGCTATAGGTGTGGAAAGTCTGGGCACATTGCTGCTAATTGTCATACTAAGTCAACTGAAACTGATCAGAATGACAAGATTGCATACCGAGCTAAACGGTATAGAGACAAGTATGTCAAGCTAAAGAACTGGAGCAAAGGCAAGAATGCAGCAGGGAATGGAGCACCTCTTCAAGCTCTTTACTCTGAAGCTTGGATGGATGAGGAGCTCAATGATGATGAGGAAGAGGTTGAAAACAAAGCCTTTATGGCTTTCACTGAAGATGATTTGAAAAGTTCCTTTGAAAAGGACATCAAAAAAGCTGAGAGGATGAGTGTTCATACTGATTGGGATTCCACTCAGTTGTACAAGGTGAGTTCCTTTCAAACTTATTCAGTGAATGAAAAAGAAAAGATTTTTGAGTATATGATTGTTGATCTTAAAACATGAGTACAGTGAGAAAAAGCTTTAAAATTAACAATTCTTGAACTTGAAAGGGTAAATAATGAACATTTAGATAAATTAGCAAAATTTAAAGATTTAGAACTAAATTTTTTAAACTTACAAGACATGAACCAAAGATTAGCTGATAAAGCTCATTTACACAAATTAGAAAAAGAAAAATTTGAAAACCAGTGTAAATCTTGGGGAAATGCATCTATTAAATTAAACAAATGTCTAAATCAACAATTTCCAGAAAATGTGAGGGCTGCACTTGGTGTTGATCCTTAGTTAAAAAATAGAAATAATTTTACTGATTTATTTGAAGAATTTTCTGATATGAACCCTATTCAGTTTGTAAAAGCAAAAACTTTTTGTGAAGTTGGATGTCAAACTGAATCAGATGATGAGGATAAAATCATTTTTGAAAAACCAATTGGTCCTTCTATCTGTTCTAAGTGCTATACTGAATTACAAGAGCTCAGTATTGAATTTCCTGAAAAAGAAATTTCGGATACTGACCTCGAAGTTGTGCAGTATGATACTTCTGTTGTTCCTCCATTTGAACTTTTATTTAACACAACTACTTTTGAGATATATAATGAAAATAAAACCTCCTCTACTCAAAAGGTTGTATCTAATACTGAGGTTGAAGGAACAGACAAGTCAACTACTCAAGAATCTAAAGAACTTGTTCAAATTGTCATTCTAAAACATGATAACAAGAAAACAACTTCCATAGGATCTTCAAGTGGCAAAACTAAGAAGTTGAATATTAATAAGACTTCTTTGTCAAATAAAAATAAGACCCAGTACCATCTCCTTCAAAACCAGTCAAACATAAAATTAAAACTCCATTAAAAAATGACAAAAAAAAAACATTTTGAAATCTATTGGTGATCAGATCAAAGTCTTAAGTCAAAAGTTTGCAAAACTTACTCATACTGATCAACCAAAAGTCAAACAATTTTCTAAAATTCCTTATGAAAACATGTTCAGAAACAGACCTAGAAAATGTTATAGATGTCATCACACCGGTCATAAAGGAGATGAATGCTGGACTGATCTCTCAAATCCTAGGTACTCAGTACCAAAGAAAAGGAGAGAAACAAAGTCAGTATCACCCAAGAAAACCTCCAAGGTTTCTCCTGAAGTGATACTGACCTCTTCAAAAGAGATCAAGTCTACCCCTGTTTCTCCTACCAAAGGTCCCATTCAAAAATGGGTTCCTAAAAGGAACTAATCCTTATTTTGTGTCTTGTGCAGGGTGACAGAAAATGGTACTTAGATAGTGGCTGCTCAAGACACGTGACTGGAAGTATGGAATACCTTCTAAATTATACACCAGAGAAGGGTCCTTCTGTCAAGTTTGGAGATGATTCAATTGGAAAAACAAGAGGGTATGGAGTAATCAAAGCAGGCAACATAACTTTTAAAAGAGTTGCATATGTAGAGGGTCTTAAACACAATCTGCTCAGTATCAGTCAGATGTGTGATGATGACAATGAAGCTCATTTCAGAAAGGTTGCAGGAATCATCTATAATGGTAAAGGGCAACCTGTACTCATTGCTAGAAGAGAAAAAGACGTCTATGTAGTCAATCTATCTGAAATAGACCCTACTATTCGAGTTTGCCTGCTGTCTAAAGTCAAGCCAGAACTTCACTGGTTATGGCACAAGAAACTTTCTCACATAAACTTCAGAAACATTAATGAACATCATTGGCCAAAAAGATCTATACTTTAGTCTTAGTAGATGAATTCTCAAGATATACTTGGGTCATCTTTCTCAAGACTAAATCAGATGCAACAACAGAAATCATTGCCTTCATCAAAAGAGAAGAATTACAGAAAGGCAACAAGGTCAAGCAACTAAGAAGTGACCATGGTACTGAGTTTAAGAACTCAGTATTAGCAGATTTCTGTGAAGAAAAAGGAATTGTGCAAAATTTCTCTGCAGCCTACACACCACAACAAAATGGTGTTGTAGAAAGAAAGAACAGAACATTAATTGAAGCTGCAAGAACTTTGTTATGCCATGCTGGACTTGCACTGAGCTTCTGGGCAGAAGCTGTCAACTGTGCAAATTTTACTCAGAACAGAGCTACAATAGTCCAGAGACATCAAAAGACTCCTTATGGGTTATACAATGGCAAGGTTCCTAATGTGGAGTTCTTCCACATCTTTGGGAGTAAATGTTTTGTACTCAGTACTAAGCAAAATCTAAACAAATTTGCTCCCAAAGCAAATGAAGGTGTGTTCATGGGCTACTCTCCACACTCTAAAGCTTTCAGAGTGTATATCATCTCAACCAAGATGATTGTAGAATCCATTCATGTCACGTTTGATGAAGATCAGAATGAGCATTCTACCTCAGCAAAGGAAGACATCAGTGGCATAGATATTCTATGCAGTCCAGATAACTCAGTTGCTGAACAGCCCAAGTCTCACCCATACTATGTTGATCCAGGTATGAGTGATACTGATCAAGAAAGAACTCAGTCTAACTCGAATGCATCAAATTCTGAGGTTCCCATCACTGAGAACCCCAATATTGAGTTCCCAATACTTGTTCTGAACAACTCCACATATGAAGAAGGTGAATCTTCCAGTACTTTTCAAGAATCCTCCTCAGATCTGCAAAATCAAGAAGAACAGCAACCTGAATTGTCTAATACTGACCAGAATTCAGCTCAGTGTCAGGCAGACAACACATCAACAAGATATTGTTGATCTTGCTTCAAATGCTCCCTTAGGGAACAATCTAAGGGAACTCAGAGATCATCCTCATTCAAATATCATTGGTCCTATTGAACAAGGTGTCCAAACAAGAAGAAAACTAGATTTTGAACCCCAAGCTACTGCAAATTTCTGTTTCTTTTCAAGCTTTCTATCTACCATGGAACCAAAGAAAGCTGATGAAGCTTTATTAGATGAAGACTGGGTTGAAGCTATGCAAGAAGAACTGACAGAGTTTGAAAGAAATAAAGTCTGGAATTTAGTACCACCTCCTACTGACAAAACTATTATTGGTACTAAGTGGGTCTTCAGAAATAAGATGGACAAGGATGGTGTTGTCATCAGATGTAAAGTAAGACTGGTTGCTCAGGGTTACAGGCAAGAAGAAGGCATTGACTATGATGAAACTTTTGCACCAGTTGCAAGAATTGAAGCTATAAGGTTGTATCTTGCATATGCAGCTTTCAAGAACTTCAAAGTGTATCAGATGGATGTCAAGAGTGCCTTCCTCAATGGAAAACTACAAGAGGAAGTTTATGTTAAACAACCACCAGGTTTTGTTGATCCTAAATTTCCTAACTATGTTTTCAAGCTTGATAAAGCTTTATATGGGCTCAAACAAGCTCCAAGAGCCTGGTATGATACCCTGTCTGAGTACTTAATTGAAAATAAATTTATAAGAGGTAAAATTGACAAAACTTTATTTTTAAAAAGGAAAGGTTCTGACATTTTACTTATTCAGATATATGTAGATGACATTATCTTTGGCTCCACTGACAAGTCAATGTGTGACTGGTTTGCTAAGATTATGTCATCTCAGTATCAGATGAGTATGATGGGTGAACTTACTTACTTTCTTGGTTTACAACTTGATCAAAAGCCTGATGGCACTTTCATAAATAAAAGTAAGTATGTGCATGACATGCTAAAGAAATACAAATTTGAAAATTTATCTTCCATGCACACTCCTATGGGTACTCAGGATAAAATAAGTAAAGATGAAACTGGTAAACCAGTATGTCAATCCACATACTGAGGTATGATTGGTTCTTTACTCTACTTAACAGCTAGCAGGCCTGATATCATGTTTGCAACTTGTTTGTGTGCTCGATATCAGGCTGATCCTAAAGAATCACATATGAAAGTTGTTAAGCGCATTTTTAGATATCTTTCAGGTACTCCTAACATGGGTCTTTGGTATCCCAAAGATTCAAACTTTGACCTTGAAGGGTATACAGATGCAGATTTTGCAGATTGTAGGTTGGACAGGAAGAGTACAAGTGGAGGATGTCAATTCCTCGGTGGCAGACTAGTTGGTTGGTCATCCAAGAAACAAAACTCAGTAGCAACTCTACTGCAGAAGCAGAATATGTTGATGTAGGAAGTTGTTGTGCTCAACTCTTGTGGATGCAGTATCAACTAATGGACTATGGGTTTCAATTTTCAGAAGACACCAATTCATTGTGATAACAAGAGTGCTATTGCTATCACTGAAAACCCAGTCCATCACTCAAGAACAAAGCACATTGATATCAGACACCACTTTATTCGAGATAATGTGGAAAAGGGTAAGGTTGAGGTAGATTTCGTTCCTACAGATGATCAATTGGCTGATGTATTCACTAAATCTCTCTCTGAGGAAAGGTTTATGTATTTGCTAGGACAATTAGGTATGTTGAATCCTTAATTTTTCTTAAAATTTTCTGATACTGATCTCTCAGTATTGGTTCCAATACTGACATGCTCAGTATCACTCGTCTGATGTACCAAATATTATAAATTTTAATTTTTTATTAATCTAGAGTTTAAATTAAACGTTTTTATGATTTTTAATATTTTTTTTAATTTAAATTTTTTTAACTCGGTATTGGAGTCCTGGAGTGATAAAACTGACTTTTAATCTTCATACTCCTCAACGGTAACCTTTATTAATAAGAAAGTTACCGTTGAAACAGGATAAGGCTGTCAAATCAGCCGGTTTTACTTCCCAATACCGTAATTATCTCTAATTAAATATAAATAACAGTTTATTTCTTTTCTTTCAAATTTTCTAACAGTTATTTCATATTTTCTCTTTCAATTCTCTCTGCGATTAACGATTTCACTTTCTCCTTGCAAGCAAATTTCTAAATCACAATCGTAGATGGCGAATTACAGATTTTTCGCACCGGAGGCTGCTCCTGCAACTCAGTTTCGGAACGACGAAGTGCCCAAGTTTGCGAGGAACAACATAACTGCAAATTTCAATATTCCTCAGGCTTGGGCGTGCCCTGAGTGCACTCACATGATTACGTATCTGAAGCATTGTCCGATCACGCAAGCGTTGATTCGCTCCCCTCGAGCAATTTATCCGGAAATGCTCTGCGAATTCTGGTACTCTGCTAAGCTTGACTCTCTGGACATGATTACCGGTTGGGTTATTCGAGAACAAAGAAAGGCTTTTGTCTCCACTGCTATAATTCGGGAAACACGGAGGCTTCCCGCTCACGCTCAGTATGAGCCCTTTGTTGATCGAACAGAGGCTCGCTCAGTGTTACCATTTATTGGACGCAGAGGAACCACCGGCATTATTAAAAGAAATGAATTTGGTCCTATGTGGGGTCTGTTAATATCCACACTTATTCGATGTATGACCCACAAGACAGGAGCTTTGGATCAAATAAATGATTTTGGGATGCAGATTGTTCATGCCATGTATAATGGCCAAGATATTGATTATGCTAGACTGATCTTTAATGAACTAGCTTCTCTGGTTCGGGCTCAAATCAGAGAAATTAATGTTCCTTTCTGCAGATTTCTTTCTCTTATTTTTCAACATGGCATGCCTGCTCATATTTATGATGAATTCAACAGTCCAAGAGCAGATCTTCCTCCTTTACATGAGAAGATTTATTTCTACAGGCCAAGGGAAGGAGAGCCTGTACTAAGTCACTCCATGTGGGCTATTGTACATGCACACATTAATGATGAACCTCATTCTGATACTGAATCAGAAAGTGTTAATAATGATGATGACAGTGAAGACGGTGGTCAAGATATTGAGATGATGGAAGCTCAACCAGAACCGGCACAAGAACCACCACATATTCCTCCACCTGCACAGGATCCTGATGCTCCTCATATTGCAACAGATTCTGATACTGAGTCCTCCGAAGACACACCACTTGCCATCCGAAGAAGAAGAAGAAACCTATCCCCAGTTCTAATGGGAAACTTAACATCAAAAGAGATGCAACCTGGAAATGTTCCATCATTAACTGCATCTCTTCAAGCACAAAGTTTGGTTGCAGCCACCGCTGACCTTCCAGGTCCTGAACCAGAACCTATTGCTCAACAAATTGAGGAACCTCATGTTCCTCTTGATGTGGAGATTCAGTTTGAGCAAAACATACTGGAAGGTGCACATGCTCGAAGAGAAGAGGCTCCTGAAGGTGCTGGTGCCTCAAATCAAAATCTGGATGATCCAACACTGACCTCTGCTGATGCTAGAAGGGAATCCGACAAAGTCTCAGGTATGAATTTCTAAAAAGCTCTCAAACTATATATATATATATATATATATATATATATATATATATATATATATATCTTTCCCAAATAGAGACTATGTATTGGCCAGTACCAACTCAATACTGACCAAAGTCTCAACCGAACTCTCAAATATATCCACTTATGGCCAACATAGTTAGCCCACTGCTGCTATGCAAAATTCATACACTGAGCATCTCAATGATCATTGTCAGTCTACAGTTGTCTCAACATTTTAAGAGACAATGGTGGTGATGTCATACTGACACTCACTGTTGATGCTTGAATTATGTCTTACTTATTTTGAGTAAGGTCACATAATTCAAGAAATGATCACAAACCTTTAAGACACATAAGCCAAAATTATCCATGGGTATAAACCACATTTCTGTTATCACTCTAATACCGAGTGATAAACATTGAAAATAACCAGAAGCACATCCCAGGCTTCGATTACCCAAACCCAAAATTTTTAGTAGATGTGCCCTATCCTATACTGAGCTACTAAAATATTCACACTCACTTTTACTAAACAATCTCTTACACATGCTATGCACAAGTTCACAATATTTCATCATGTACCAGATGAAATACAGACTTCTAAATTCTGTTTACATGATTATAGAATTTAACAACACCACAATTCTATTTGATAAACCTTTCATTCTAACCAGTTTATATTTTTTTGTTTCTTTAGCACCATCTGTGCAGGGCCAAAGAGCACAAGCCACTCAGTCTCAGGAAGTGCAGGGTGCTTTACAGACTATTCTCAATCAGATCCTGCCATGCAGAACACTTAGAATAATATTCTGGCCAGGATGGATGCCATGAGTACTGAGATAGACTCATTAAAGCAGTCAGTGGCACTCCTTCAGCAACAACAACAGTCTCCACCACCTCCACAGTCTCCCATTGGTGGAAATAAAGATGAAGAAGGCCCTGATACTGAGCCTAGAAGATCACCCTCCCATGCCAATACTGAGGGTGAACAGGATGCTGCTACTGAACCTATGCTCTCCCCAACTCCTGAAGATCAACAAGGGGACATAGGTGGTGATACTGAACCTCTTCCCTCCCCATCCAATGATAATAATAAGGGGGAGAAGAGACAAAGAGAAAAAGAGGTTGATCAACCTGAGCCATTTGCTCAGGGGGAGAAAAGAAGAGTAACTGAAGATCAACCTCCGCAGCAACAACAACAACATCAGCAAACTACTCATATTGAACCTCTTAGGTTTAGGTATGAGCGAAGAAGCCAAAGGGGAAGGTCAGTTTTGGAACAACTTGAAGAAGAACCATCTGAGCCATCTGCTCAGGGGGAGACTGAAACTAACCAACCACAGCAAGTTGATACTGAAGAAAATAACTTGCAGATTATTGTGTACAGGCCATTTGTATGGCCAATTGCTGATGTTGAAGATGAAGAACATCCAGTGCCATCTCAAAATTTTCTAAACTTTGCACTGGATGAAGCAAATAAAGAAAGCTCTTCATCATCATCCTCAGCTGATGAAGAGCCCCCAAGAAGACCAATCTCTCCTCCAACTGAAGGACCTTCTAGAATTCCTAGAAGACCAATAACCAGAAGAATGGAAAATGTGGTTATGTCCTCAGAATCAAGTGAAGAACAAGATCCAGCTCCTCTGATCTCTAGACCTAGAAGATCTACTCAGTATACTGTGGAAAAGGGTGATGCTGAGGATGAGATTGAGGCCCAGAAATTCTTCCCTGTTAAGGAAGAAGAACCTGAAACTGAGTCTGATGCAGATGTTCCAAGAAAATCACATATTGTAAGAAGAACAGGAGATGAATTGCTTGAACAATACTGGAACATTGTGGCTCAAAGAACAAGGTATAGGGAAACCAGGATGGGTATGCTGAGGAATAAAGCATTTCTGAATGTAAAGGACATATACTGGCTAAATGAATTTGTCAACAAAATAAAAGTCAAAACTGTTGATAGATCTCCAATGAATATTCTTCTCCATGACATTCAAAATATGGGACTCCAAGACTGGATAAAAATTGCTAGACTGATAAAGGAGATGCCCTCAAGATCTTCTGAAGCCCAAGTGATGATGGATGAAATCTGGGTTGTATCCGCTATATGCTATGAAAAAGGCATCCTTTATGCAACAGATTACAGGGCACTCAGTGTGATGATTGAGGCTATCAAGAACAACAAACCTGAGTGCCTTAATACTTTCAGAATCTTTCCCAAATATCTTGTTCCTCCTAACCTTACGTTTCAGGATCAAAAGAGTATCATATATCCAACATCTGGATATATGTATACTGACTCAGATGATAGGGAGTGCTTCATTACTGAAGCAGATTTGCCAACAGCTCCTATTAGCCATCTGGTGGGCTTGAAATGGATGATAACCAAGAAAGAAGATTCTTGGTTCAGAAAGAGGATAGTTGTTGTGCTGAACAACAGGCAAGATGAACGGAAGAAAAGAGAAGAGTTCATCCATGTGAAGAAAGAAGTCTTCTATGAGTTCGAATCAATCAACAGAAATGAAGAAGAAGACTTTGCAGCCTGTATTTATGTATTTTTGATTTCTCTTTGTAATTGTTTTGTTATCATTACATAGGGGGAGATTGTTAAGGCAAAAAGACTTACCCCTTTATGAATCTTAGTTTAACAAAACAACCTAGACTAGCTTAGATTAAAAAGTAGATTAAATTAGCTAAGTTTAAGAGTGATACTGAGTTTGGCCAGTATTGGCCACTCAGTATCAGCACTCAGTATTGGAAATCCAATACGGAATAGAAGGACTGAGTTACAGTCAGTATTGTAACAGACTAAGATCAAATCCCTTGATCTTAGTCATTTCCTTAGTTTAGTCATGCGGTTACTCCTTTGCCCATTATGTAAGATCTCTATATCACTATAAATAGAGATCATCTTGCAAAGGAGTACTTACCAATTTACGAACTTACATTCACATCTTTTGTAATTGATCAGTGGTCTTGTTATTCCGCAACAAGCCACACTTAGTGGATTTATACATTGACTATATTCTTGTGTTATCACTTTAATATTTCACTAAGTATAATAATCTATCAATTCACATTATAAACCAGGGTTGTTGTGACCTAACATTTTTAATTATAACTTGGGTTATTAAACTTGTTTATGTACTGTTCTAAAAATGTTGAATTAGTGCCCTTCTGCTTTTTAGAAGGTAGTAATCTATGTGGTTTTTGGAAGGTAGTAATCTGCTATGCACTAATTGTAAGTTGTTGTAATGAATGTATGGTAATGAATCAATCAAGATTGAATCCAGTTTTTTGTTACTTGTTCCTGTTTTTTGTAAGTAAATGCCAAACACAGTTAACAATACCAAACAGAGTGTAGGAAAGTAAATCCATCTTCAACAGAGTGCATGCAAGTAAATGCATAAGTGCAGGCAAGTAAATGCAGTTATGTGTAGGCAAACAGAGTGAATAATACCATACAAAGTAAATAATACCAAACAAAAGATTTAATTAGGTGCATAAAGCACTACAAAACCCAAACAAAATATTTAACTTGCTAATTTGTGCATACAACACTACAAATAGTCATAACAAAAATAAACAGTTAATTTGTTGCTAGTTTGTGCATAAAGCACTACAAACAAAAGCTTAACATAATAAGGCACTAAAAGCTAGTTTCTGCTACTTTGTGGATTCCCCAGTAAGTCTTTCTGTTATGTCCTTCCCCCCTGCAAATTCCACACAAAACTGGTTTGTTTAACCTTGACATCTTCCTTTTGGTGACTTCCTTAGTTGCACTCCTTGTTCTCTTCTTCTTGGGCCTTCCACTTTGCTTGTGATGCTTTGGTGCTGTGTAGGGGTGAGCATTTGGACCGAAAAAACCGAACCGAAAACCGACCGAAACTGATACGAACTGAAACCGATAACATGTTATCAGTTCGGTTTTGAAAATTCATCGTTATCGGTTATCGGTTCGGTTTTCGGATAAGGATGAACATTTGGCCTAAAATAACCGAACCGAACCGAAACCGATAACATGTTATCAGTTCGGTTTCAGTTTTGAAAATTTATCATTATCGGTTATTAGATATCGGTAATTGGTTCTATCGGTTCGGTTCGGTTTTGGCCCGATAATCACCCCTAGTGCTATGAGTGTAGTAAGCACGCTTGACTTAGGCCACATGTTCTTCCCATTGATTGGTCTTACTTTGAAGCTATAAACCTTTTTCTAAGTCTCAACCCAATAAGCTCTATCAACCCAAAATTCAGGGATTTGGACATTTTGATTATTCATGGACATGTTCCAAATGGCTGCCACAGCATGCTTACATGGTATACCTGTAATTTCCCACTTCCTACAGCTACAAATCTTCTCAGTGGTATCAACAACACACTGGTCCTGCCATTGCCCTGTTACTTGAAACTTTGACCCTCCATTCCAAATAACTCTATATTCTGAAGCATCCTTTTTAATTTTCACAAGAGTTTTTGTTGCTGTTGGAGTAAGAAAAGTAGTACACTTACCAATTACTTTTTTAACATTTACAATTCTTTTCATGAGATACTCCCTGACATACTCTAAGGCAACTATAATAGGCTTGTCCCTACCATCTACCAATTGCCTATTGAAAACCTCAAATACGTTGTTTAGCAGTACATCACTATGAGACCAACCCAAGAAATGAGATCTGGACCAATGAATAGCTGGTATCTGACCTAGCCAAGTTGCACATTCTGGATTGAATTCTCCTAATTTTTGCATTGACAGTTCAAATTCTTCATTTGTTGTACATGTTGCACACTTCCACAGCAGATCCTTGTAAGCCTTTCCCCTCCAATTCAGTTTCATGTTTTCATGTATGTGCCTAAGACAATATATGTGCTCAGCATAAGGAAAGACTCTTGTAATTGCAGGAATAAGGCCCTGCACAGTAAAATAAGTTAACAGAGAACATTTATTAATGAAAGTAATGAACATAAGTGCACATACCTTTTGTCTATCACTTATGAAAGTGAAGTGTGAGCTTAATGTTAGGTCAAGATCATCACCAAGGCATTCAAGAAACCAAACCCAGGAATCTAAGCACTCTTTTTCAACAATTGTGTTAGTCCCAAGACTAAGTAAATAAGATTTGATGATCGATAGCTAAGAAGAATAAATATCAGCTGAAGTATGCATCTCAGCTGAAGCAAGTATATGCAATAAACCTTCAGCTGAGTACGTACTTAGCTTTAGGAAATCAAGTCAAATCAGCAGCTATTCACGAGAGTTCATTCGAAGTCTATGACCAAAGGACAAAGACAAGAAGAAGACTACTCAGCTGATTGTGGAATCAGCTGATAGTACCTGCTGCAGATGAAGACTTAAAGGAAATGTTCTTGACACTTTGAACATTTCCCTCTCCCGCTCAAAGAAGAAGAAAACAATGAGGATCTTCTATTTTGGAATAGAAGATAATGTCAGTACATCATCATCGTTTGTCCCTCCAAGCATGTAAAGGGAAAGTCAACTATTTCTGTACTTATGTAGTACACCTTTCACTGTGCGTCAGAAAAGGTACCGGAAGTAGTTGACACAAAGTACACTTGGGACAATAACTTATGCAAGAGCATTTAATGTTCCATGGACAAGTCCACATCGTCGAATAATATGTTTACACGTCGTCTAACTTGTGGGCAAAGGAACATGGATCTTGGGCTATATATAGAGACGTAAATGCTTGCATTTACACACACCTTTTGAGCATTCATAGCACAAGAACATTCTCTGAGAGTTAGTTATTTGTCTAAGTATTAACTCCTCCATAGTTATTACTAGGACATTGATATCAGCTGTCAGTATCAGCTGATATAACTCTCCTTGCATAGTCTTCTAGTTTTGAGCGATTTAAAGTTTCATTTCAAGTATAGAGTTTTAGTTAGTGTGTACTATCTATTTCCGCAAACTTTGTATTGTATTAAGTTGTTTTAATAAACTCTTAATCATTGAAATCTTGTTGTTCATTATCTTATCTTCGTAAATCAGTCTTAACGAAACACGTTAGTGTTGTTGGGATCCAACAACTGGTATCAGAGCAAGTGTCAAAATTGTTGTCTATCAATTTTGAGCATCTATTATGGCTGAACCTACATCATCAGATCTTCCATCATCTGGAAAACCTCCTAAACTCACTTAAACCAACTATCCTATGTGGAAAACCCGTATGTTGTCCCACATGGTTACCTATCACCCAAAACTTCAAGATAACATCACGATAGGAAAGTATGTTCCCAAAACTCTCATCCCTGGTACTCCTGAAATACCAGAACACTATGTGGTGAAGTCTGAGGCTCAATGGACAGACGCTGAAAAACGTCTTGTTCATCTTGAGAACAAGGGTAGGGATATGCTTTTTCAAGCAGTTGGTGATGAACTGTATAACAATATCCAATTTTGTGATTCAGTTAAAGAAATGTGGGAGAGGCTGGGTGAAGTTTATGAAGGCACATCAGTTGTGAGTGAACACAACAAAAACATGCTCATACATGATTATGAACTGTTTAAAGCCAAGCCAAGTGAGACTATAGCTCAAACCTTCAATCGTTATAACATTCTGTTAAACGAGCTGAAGTCTCATGGGGTTGATAAGGACGATATGTCCAAAATGTGTAAGTTTATGGCAGCCTTACCTTCTAAATGGGCTACCATCATAACTTGCATGAGTACATCTCCTACTTTGAAAGACTATACTCTTTCTTCTCTCTATAGTATGTTTCTAAGCCATGAGAGAACCGTACTCAACAAATTTCAACCTCCAAAGGACTCTAAAGTGAGTCCCTCTGGATCTTCGACTGCTCTTGTTTCTCTAAACAAGCCCAGCATAATTGAATATTCTCCATAAGATGATGAAGCTGACAACACTTCAGCTGTTGGGTTGTTCAACATGCCTGAAGTCAGCATCGAAGAAGTCGATGAAGACGAAGACAACGATGCCCTTATAACTGAGCTTGCCTTACTTGTTAAAAATAGAAAATTCTTTAAAAACAAGTCTGGCTCCTCAGCTAGAGGCTAAAGTAGCAGATCTATCTCATCAGATGTACCTTCCAGACCCTCTGGGAGTAAACCTGACATCTCTGAGATAACTTGCTACAACTGTAACAATAAAGGACACTATGCTAACGACTGCAAGCAGAATAAAGCAAGTTCATCATATTCAATTGGTGAGTCCATTGAAGAGAAATACAAAAAGCTACAAGCCTTCACCAAAAAGATTCTAGAAGAAAAGAAGGCACTTGAAGGCAAATCTACTGACAAGGGTCTCGTAGCTGAAACTCATGACTGGGATGACATAGGTGACAACTCATCTGATAATGATGAACAAATGGCCACAATGTGTTTGATGGCTCGTGCTGATGATGATGAAAGTATTACAGCTGATGATGCTAGTTCTTATAAATGGGTTAACATTGTTCATAAAAAGATAACCTCTCTAATCTCTGCTGAGGCTACTAAAGCCAAAGACATTGTTGATTCCATTATTTGTGACTTGCACTTCATTGATCAGCTGAAAGGTGAATGTTTGGATAAACATAGTGCTATTCTACGTGAAAATGCATTTTTAAAAGAACGTTTAATTGACCACAAAACTTTAAAGGAAGATCTTTCTGAAACAAAATTTATAAACTCAGTTCTTCAACATGATCTAAGTGAAAAAGTTAAAGAACTTGAAGCAATTAAAAAGATTTTTGAATCATGGTCACGTTCATCCAAACGTGTGAGTGAATGTGTTAACTCACAAATCCCTAGTCAAGTACAAGCTGTACTAGGAGGAGACTTCCTTGCTGCATCCGCTGTACCTGACAGCAGTACAGATGATCTGTACCACTCGTTAGTTGATGCTTCTGTGCCAGCTGAAAAGTTGGTTTTTGGTTCCTTCGTTAGGACTACCAAAACCTTTGCTACTGAGATGTCCACAGAAGATCCTTCTGTAGCTACTAGTGAAGAGTCATCAGCTGACTCCTCTGCCATGGTTGTTAGGACACCTACTGTAGTAATCGTTGAACCAAGAAAATCTATCTTGGGTTCAGCACCTGCTGCATCTTCTGCTAGACCTCAGCAGACGACTAGCAAAACAGCAGGAAAGAAAACTGTTCTTACACCCTCCAAGGGTGAGCCAGTGGGAGTTCGTACTCGAGCTGCAAAGAACAAAGGTAAGAGTGTTCCTAAACACACTCCAAGTCCTTCTTCAGTTGTGTCTGTCAGATGACTGAAAGGAAAGGTCAGCAAGCTGACATCACTCGTTCAAACTCTGGCTATCTCTGATAATCAGAAAATGAAAGGGGTTTTGGGTCCAGTTCCCAAACCCATTGCCTCGCCTTCCACTCCACTGCAAAGAAACAGAAAATGCTATAAGTGTGGAGATCGTGGGCATATGGCGAGTGAGTGTGACAGCACATGCTTGAGACCATCCCCAACTTCAGCATGTGAGCCTACTGAAAAATCAACCCCTGTGAGTTCCAGCGGGAAGTCACAAGGACCCACCGAAATGTGGGTTCCCAAAAAGAACTAACTCTTTTAATTTATGT
This sequence comes from Calendula officinalis, assembly GCA_963853835.1. NCBI lineage: Eukaryota > Viridiplantae > Streptophyta > Magnoliopsida > Asterales > Asteraceae > Calendula > Calendula officinalis. The sequence goes on along the minus strand of OY970820.1, from coordinate 65,792,571 downwards.
GCAGGGTGATGAAAGCAAACATGTCTGGTACTTAGACAACGGTTGCTCGAGACACATGACTGGATACAAATCCCTGCTGGAAGAGTTTGAAGTTTGTGTTGGTCCCTTAGTAGTTTTTGGTGATAATGGTAGAGGCTCAACTGAAGGTTATGGAACCATTTCCAATGGATCCGTAAAAATCACAAGAGTTGGTTATGTGAATGGGCTGAAACATAATCTAATCAGCATTAGCCAACTTTGTGGTGCAAAGTTCTCGGTGAACTTTAATGAATACAGAGGAACGGTGATGGATAAAAGTGGAAAGGTAGTATTGGTTGCTCCAAGAACCAAGAATGTTTATACACTTGACATGAATCCTCAAAATCAAGAAGTTTGTCTATTCTCTCATTCTACTGAAGAGCTGAACTGGTTGTGGCACAAAAGGCTATCTCACCTAAACTTCAAAAATATTTCAAAGCTGGCTCGAGGTCAGCTGGCGAATGGTCTACCACAAATCAAGTATGAAAAGGATAAGCTTTACTCAGCTTGTGAGCAAGGTAAACAGCATAAGAGCTCCTTCAAATCGAAGCAATGTTTTTCCATCGACAGTTGCCTTCACATGCTCCATATGGACCTCTTTGGCCCTATGAAAACTGAAAGTCTAGGTGGAAGGAAGTATACACTTGTTATCATTGATGAATATTCACGATATACTTCGGTAATATTTCTTCGTCACAAAAGTGATGCAGCTGAAGAGATTATCAAGTTCATCGAAAGGATGGAACTTCTAAATGGGTCTGAAGTCAAGATGTTGAGATCAGACAACGGTGCTGAATTCAGGAACAAGACTTTAGAAGACTTCTGTTCAGATGTTGGAATTTCCCAAAATTTCTCAGCTGCTAGAACACCTCAACAAAATGGTGTTACTGAAAGAAGAAACAAAACCCTAATAGAAGCTGCAAGAACAATGCTTGCTGAGTCAAACATGCCTAAGCAATTTTGGGCAGAAGCTGTTAACACAGCTTGTTTTACTCAAAATAGGTCTCTCTACGTGAAGAGACACAAGAAGACTTCTTATGAGATTTTTCGTCAAAGGAAACCCTTCATCGGTTTCTTTCATGTGTTTGGCTGCGTGTGTTTTGTGTTAAACACACGAGATCAGCTAAGTAAATTTGACCCTAAAGCTGATGAAGCCATTTTCTTGGGATATTCCACTTCATCCAAGGCATATAGAGTTTTCAACAAAAGAAGACAAACGTTGGAAGAGTCCATAAATGTTAATTTTGAAGAACACTCAAAGGCCTTGAACCCCACCTCTGCTGACTCGTCTGATGCATTTCAGAGATCAGCTGAACCATCTCCTGATGATACAGCTGAAGCATTCTCCGATGCTTTAAACCTCTTTGATGTTCCCATAAATGAATCAGATGAGACGTTCCATGATGCTCCTACATATCTTGTAGATATTGCAGTCGTTCAACAAGAAATTCCAACAGCTAGAGCATCATCAAAGGCTATCTCAAAGCCACCTCTTCATACTTCAAGAAGATCCGTTCAAAATGAAGTAATTCATCCTGCTGAGCATTCAGCCGCTCAACAAGGATCTAACTCTGCTGAATCTTCCTCTTCTACAGCTGCTCCTCAATCAAAGTGGACCTCAGAACATCCAATTGATCTAATCATTGGAGATCCACAGCAAGGAGTGGTCACGAGAAGTAAAGCATCATGCAATCTCTTCTTATGGTCTTGTTTCTTAGCAACTGAAGAACCGAAAAATATTAAAGCTGCTTTAGAAGACTCAAGCTGGATTCAAGCGATGCAGGAAGAACTTAACCAATTTGAGGTCAACAAGGTGTGGCAGCTGGTGCCCCCACTGGCTGGAAAGACTATAATTGGTACAAAATGGGTTCTTAGGAATAAAATGGATGAAGAAGGTGTGGTTATTCGCAACAAGGCTAGACTTGTTGCACAAGGATATAGACAAGAGGAAGGAATCGATTTTGATGAAACATTTGCTCCAGTGGCTAGGCTTGAGGCTATTAGAATATTTCTAGCCTACGCTGCGTACAAGAACTTCACAGTTATTCAGATGGACGTAAAGACTGCGTTCTTGAACGGGAAGCTGCAAGAGGAAGTATATGTTAAGCAACCACCAGGGTTTGAAAATCCTAAGTATTTAGACTATGTGTTTAAACTGGATAAGGCGTTGTATGGGTTGAAACAAGCTCCTCGTGCATGGTATGATACACTCTCCACGTTCCTCATAAGCAAATGATTTCACCAGGGGAAAGACTGATAAAACCTTATTCATTCGCAAAATCAAAGGTGATATCATTCTTGTTCAAATTTATGTGGATGACATAATTTTTGGTGCTACTGATGAAAAACTTTGTAGACGTTTTTCAAAACTTATGTCTACAAAGTATGAGATGAGTATGATGGGTGAATTAACTTATTTTCTTGGCTTACAAGTTAAGCAATCTAAAAATGGAATTTTTATAAATCAAGAAAAATATATCAAAGATCTTTTAAAGAAATTTGATATGAATTCATCATCATCCATGAAAACTCCAATGGCTCCTCCAAACAACCTAGATGCTGACATAACTGGGAAATCAGTTGATGTCACATTCTATAGAGGAATCAATGGATCGTTACTCTATCTCACTGCCAGCAGACCAGATATTATGTTTGCTAGTTGCATGTGTGCTAGGTATCAAGCTGATCCTAGAGAATCTCACTTAATAGCTGCTAAAAGAATTTTGAGGTACCTTAAGGGTACTCCAAGCCTAGGTCTTTGGTATGCCAAAGACTCCGGGTTTGATCTAATTGGCTATTCAGATTCAGACTTTGCAGGTTGCAAAATGGATAGAAAGAGGACCACTGGAGGATGTCAGCTGCTTGGAGGAAAGCTAGTCAGCTGGAAAAGCAAGAAATAAAGTAGTGTTTTTACCTCCACAGCTGAAGCAGAATATGTTGCTGCTGGAAGCTGCTGTGCTCAAGTCCTTTGGATGAAGAATCAGCTTGTTGATTTCGATATGAACTTCTGCAAAGTTCCTATCTACAGTGATAACACAAGTGCTATTGCAATCAGCAACAATCCAGTTCTTCACTCAAGAACCAAACATATCGACATAAGGTACCATTTTATTAGAGATCACATTGAACAAGGTGACGTGGAACTCCATTTCATTTCAACAGACCTTCAGCGAGCTGATTTATTCACTAAGCCTTTAGATGAAAAACGATTCAATTTTTTGATCAGCGAGCTGGGTATGTTGAATGCTTGAATCAACTGCTGAAGTACTATCAGCAGCTGATAAGTTCACCTTGTCACTTAGTACATTCAGCTGACTAAAACCGTTTTGAATTCATCAGTCAGCGGAATAAAATCTCTTAAATGATAACTTATCGTGTTTTATAAGTTAAAACGTTTGGTTCTCCATAAAAAGGCATCTTTTATCTCTATCCATATGTTTTCTATGGCGAATATTTCCACTCGAGTGAAAATATTTGGCATTTATGTGGGATAAGACACCCTGACACAAGAAACGGATCCACTACCCCTCTCTGTCACATCCAACACCCACTTTTGCACGATAACCAACATGTCTATATTGGTTTGCAAGTATCCATTAATGACCCGTTTCAATTCAAAATTTACCCAAACCGTCCCATAAACCCCTATAAATACCCATCCATTTCCCTCATTTCATCCTCATGACTTCCAAAATTCTCTCTAAAAAAAAAACCCTCTCTTTCGAACTTTTATCTTTCTTCCCTCTTCCAAAAATGTCGAAGAAAGCTTCCAAAGTTCCTATTACTAGGGCTGCCATTGAGTTCACCCAGAACTCTAACCTAGTAACAAACACTTCTCCACCGAAGGATCTTGTCCATATTTATCGACCGGTTGGGAAGTTTTTGCGTCACTGCCCTATCGGTGGTGCATTTATCAGATTCACCAAGAGTATCATCGAACTCTTGCGTGATTTCTAGATATCTGCCTCCGTTTCTGGAGACGAAATCGTTGCGTAAGTTGGAAATCATCAAATCACCATTACTATTGATGATTTCCGAACTGCTTGCGGGTTCGAGTATCTGCAACCTGGAGAAGTATATCAGCAGACGAAATCTGCTGATGAAGCTAAAGAGAATCTAATCCGTATCACTGGATACAGATTAGAACACGAAGAAGACAAGGTGCAGATCTTCAAGAAGTCTCAGCTGACGAGACCCTGGGCCTATTTCTTTACCCACATCATTCAGGGTATTGGCGGCAACACCGGGTCTCACAACCAGTGCAACTCCAGCATGCAAGTCTTTGCTAAAGCCCTAGTCACTAGTCAGCGGATTGACTATGGGAAACTGGTGTACGATGAGGTCAAGGCCAAGCTGAAAAGCAAGGGAAATCATATTCCCTACCTTCGCTTTTTCACATTGTGCATCGCACATGTGATGCTTGAGAAGCTGAAGATCGATTATGAAGACCTTCCAAGGGAATCAGTGATGGTCTGTACCATCTCCAACATCATCTTCCAGAAGAAGGATGATGAAAAAGCTTTTCCCCTCACCTCGTACATGCTGAAGATCATTGATGAATGGACCAGATCCAGAAAGGATCGAAGAAAGGGCGCAACATCGAAGGAATCGGCCCTACAAGAAGGTATGTCCTCTTCTCATATGAAGAGTTTTCCCTCAACTGGGCGACCATCCCCAGCTGCTGATGGGAAAACCACCACCTCAACAGGGATCTCAATCCCTGAGAATGAGGACTCTGTTGATGCAGATGATCTTCCTCTGGTGGTGAAGAAGCGAGTTAAGCGAGCCGCTCATCGCTCTCCTTCTTCTTCATTCTTTTTATCATCTTCTCCCATGTCTCTACCTCCTTTTTCTCCTCTGCTGGAGGTAAGAAGGTCTGCTACGCGTGGAGAAGAGATGGTAATTGATGATGTTGAGCTGGCGACAGCAGCATCATCAGGGTTCACCCGAGATCCTCTGGGTACTCACTCGAGTCCCAGATTGGAGGGATTACGATCAAAAGCTATGTCAGCTGCTGAGAGTAATCCTTCTCATTTTCAGATTGGCGGTGTTTATCAAGGAACTCCACCAACAATCGGAGTTCCTAGTCGAACACTCTCGGCTGGTCACACCCTCCTTTCCTTTCATCCACTCTCCTCTGCTGATTTCTCAACAAGTCAGCAGACTTCAAAACGGCAATTTCGTTCTTTAGGAGTTAATGCCGGCTCCAACCCTCTGCGTAGCTCCTCGACTGATTTATTATTAGACGTTGTAACAAGGGGACAAACTCCACAAGCAACCTCAGTCTCTCGACAGACTGCTGGTGAAGTTTTCGGCTCAACCTAAGCCACCCGTGAGTCAGCTGCACACACACCACCACCAACTTCTTCATCACTTTCTGAGTCACCAGCTGATGATAGATTGACTGGAAACCAAGTCAATCTTGAAGCTGATCCATCTGTTTCCCACAACGTCACCAGCTTAAACCAGCAGGTGATCGAGGAAACCACCACGGCCAATGAAGAGACAACTTTAGACCAAGTTGTTACTGAGGCGTCTACCCAAGCTGCCAGTGATCGCGAACGTAGTCGCCAACAGAGCTGTGAGGCAGCTAACACACCAACCCGAGGAACTCTTCCTCCAGTCTCCATACCAGTTACGACGGCTGGTGAGACCGAAGCTCCAGAGGACCAAACAGCATTTCATATGATGTTTGAGTCGACTGATGATCTTATTCAGTCTTACTATTCGTCATCTGACGAAGAAGTAAATCCTGGGCTTCAACCTGTTTTGACAGCTGATGAGGTCGGCACTTCTGTTATAACCCCAGAAGTTTCAGCTGGACCCAACCCACCCCCCATAGTTTCTGAGCATCCCATAGGAGCGATTCCTCCTAACTCAGGAACACCCACTCCCACAGCTGAGGTTACCCCTCAAGCTGGAGACATGCCGGACCCCCTCTCCCAAAGCGTCCAAGTGTCCCATGCTGAATCCAGCAAAGCTAGAGGAAGCATTCCCATCAGAGCCGTTACTGCTCTGATGTCTAGAGTTGTATCATCCCAGATTTGACCTGGGATGGCCAGGCTGAGTCAGCAGATGGTCACCCTTCGCATGGATGTTCCAAAGAAGTTTGCCACAACTGCTGAGAACCTCTCTTCCAGCATAACTTCTCTGCACGCTGAGGTTCACACTCAGACTCCTCGGCTGGCTCTTCTTGCTGATCAGATTCGCTGCAACAAAAACGAGTTCATCACTCTCAAAAAGTATATTCATCGAGAGTTGAACTCCCTTTGTGAATCTGACAGAGTCGAAAAGGACAAGCTTCTCTCCGAAGCTCGGGCCACAGATGTCGAAGTGGCACGACAGCTAGATACCTTGACCTCCAAGGTGTCTCCTCTCAATCCAGCTGTCGATCGACTGGCTCTTGCACAGTCAAAGAAAGAGTCTCTGCTGACCCATACTCATAGCCACCTTTCTAAGGCTATTGAGGGGTTTGCTTCTGCTGTGTCCACACGATTGGACAAATTGGAGACTGAAGTCAGCTCGATGACTTCCCAAGTCGCTGGTCTCCAAGGCACCCTTAACCTCATTCTTGCAAAGCTAAATGAGGGTGTCGCTGCTGTCCATCCTCCTTCAGCACCAGAGAGTACCCCTCTTCTTCGGGCACTCTCTGAGGGGGAGAAAGAGGCAACTTCAGCAGGTGAAAAACAAGGTGAACAAAATGCTTCACAACCTATAATCACCTCTGCTGTTGGAGCCAATACTGAAGACATTCCAGCAGGTGAAAACCCAAGTTCTCCACCTTTCACCTCTGCTGGAATGACAGAAGAAGAAGAAGTTTCAGTAGACGAGATCCCAATTCAAACAACACTCGTCACTACTGAAACACCTGAGGTAACTACTTCAGCAGGTGAGACTATCATTCAACCAACACTCACCGCTGCTGAAGACCTCAGGACAGGAGAAGCCTCAACTGGAGTTAAAATCGTTGATTCCTTTTGACCAGTTGAGGGCCCGCAAGTCCATATCCCGCCAATCCAAAACCCTCGGCCTATCATACAGGAGATTCCTCAACCTGCTGAGGGGGAGCCTACCTCTGTCGTGATTAAAGCTCTCCTGTTAAAGGAAGCTGGAACCGCAGCAGATCTTGCTGCAGCTGTTGCCCTTCAAAGAAAGACTCAAGAAGAGTTGTATCAAAAAGCTGAGGCCCAAAGAGCTGAGAACATAAGGTTGTTCAACAAAGTTCTTTACCAGCGTAGGCTCGAAGCAAAAATCACCAGCGTAAGGGCACCCAAGTCCTCTTCCAGCTCTCCACCAGAAGTGAAAATAACTAGAGCTGGAGGATACATGGCTGCTGAAAGGATGCCTTTGAAAAAAATCAGTACTCACCTCAGCTATGCTGAGTGGAATGAGTTACTGACAGCTTCCAGATCTGCACTACCGTCTAACATTATAACAGAGAGATAAAAGTCGCAATTTGTATTTTCAAGGGTTTATGCGACAATATCAGGAGAACCTCTCCTGAGTTGGCAAATTGCATACCAGCTGAATTGCTTGACTCACAAGAAGTTGCTGTCAGAGAACCTGCTGGTGAAGGCTCCTCAGCAAGAAGGGAAAAAAGTAAGTCCGTTCTTCCCGGCCCTTTTGCTGACTCTAGAACACTTGATGTTGGGTCTTCAATCATATTTACCAAACGACCAAAACTCAACATCACAAAAGCTGTCCCCACGGGAGTAAACTTTGTCCCTGGGCTGATCGTAAAGGAACCTACCTATGGCTTTTGTTATCTGGAGAAGAAGACGCCTTGCTTCCAACTGGCTGATGAGCTGCACATGTGTGATATTGATCAACTCCTGCTATATTACAAGTCGCTGAGTTCCTCCACTGAGGAGGGAAGACAAATGAGGCAATTAATCAACTCAGCGGTCAGCTCACTGTATCGCAAAGTCACTAGAGAAGCTATGCCCAAGACATTGTAGTTTTTTTTGTTTTGATTTTCCTTGTACTCATCAGCTTCATATCAATAGAAAATCAAAATTTTGTAATATACTTGTAAATATTGTAAAGAGATAAACATATACAAAAGAACCCTATAGGTCAAAGCACATAAGTATTTAGCTGACTACATCAGCTGAATCATTACAGGGTTACACTTATACAGCTATTCAATTGCATCAAATAGGGGGGATTGTTAGTCCCAAGACTAAGTAAATAAGATTTGATGATCGATAGCTAAGAAGAATAAATATCAGCTGAAGTATGTATCTCAGCTGAAACAAGTATATGCAATAAACCTTCAGCTGAGTACGTACTTAGCTTTAGGAAATCAAGTCAAATCAGCAGCTATTCACGAGAGTTCATTCGAAGTCTATGACCAAAGGACAAAGACAAGAAGAAGACTACTCAGCTGATTGTGGAATCAGCTGATAGTACCTGATGCAGATGATGACTTAAAGGAAATGTTCTTGACACTTTGAACATTTCCCTTTCCCGCTCAAAGAAGAAGAAAACGATGAGGATCTTCTATTTTGGAATAGAAGATAATGTCAGTACATCATCATCGTTTGTCCCTCCAAGCATGTAAAGGGAAAGTCAACTATTTCTGTACTTATGTAGTACACCTTTCACTGTGCGTCAGAAAGGGTACCGGAAGTAGTTGACACAAAGTACACTTAGGACAATAACTTATGCAAGAGCATTTAATGTTCCATGGACAAGTCCACATCATCGAATAATATGTTTACACGTCGTCTAACTTGTGGGCAAAGGAACATGGATCTTGGGCTACATATAGAGACATAAATGCTTGCATTTACACACACCTTTTGAGCATTCATAGCACAAGAACATTCTCTGAACGTTAGTTATTTGTCTAAGTATTAACTCCTCCATAGTTATTACTAGGACATTGATATCAGCTGTCAGTATCAGCTGATATAACTTCCTTGCATAGTCTTCTAGTTTTGAGCGATTTAAAGTGTCATTTCAAGTATAGAGTTTTAGTTAGTGTGTACTATCTATTTCCGCAAACTTTGTACTGTATTAAGTTGTTTTAATAAACTCTTAATCATTGAAATCTTGTTGTTCATTATCTTATCTTCGTAAATCAGTCTTAACGCAACCCGTTAGTGTTGTTGGGATCCAACAAATTGCATATGCAACAGGATACGTGAAATTATTACCATCTAAACCAACCGCTGTTAAGATCTGTCTAGGAAAAGGTCCTTTCATGAAGGCCCCATCCAAACCAAGTAAGGGTCTAACCCCAGATTTGAACCCCTGTTTTAAAGGACCTAAACATATGTATACTCTTTTAAACTACTATCTAAGGGAATTAGGTTCTGTTGGATCTTCAACCGCAAACTTGATTGTAGTTCCTGGATTTGTCCACATCACTTCCAAAGAGTAGTCCCTCAGCATCCCATACTGTTTGAAGTAATCCTCCTTCAAAAACAATTCAGCCTTTGCCTTTGCCCTAAAAGCCTTCATCTTTGAAATCCCTAATTCAAACTTTCTCTGGATCTGTTCTTGGAGTGCTTTAATAGGTATTGTAGGGTTATCTTGGATTAACTGAAGAATTTGGTGAGAAAGAAATTCAGAAGTATACACTTTTAATGTCCTTGATTTAACACAAAGATGTTCTTTATAATAAGTCTTTACTTGCCATGTTTCAGCATTTGGCAGCTTTGATATGTGTAAAGTCCAAGGACACTGTAACACCTTAAATTTTTAATACAAAATATTTCCGTAAAATCCTTTCTTTTTTCAAACATTTAAAGTATTGTCCCAGAATATGGATTTACAAAAATCTTTGATATATAATAAAAGTCACTAGTGGTGTTACAAAATATATCATAACCAAAGCCAAACGTAAATCCACCTTGCTATCTCTACTAAAACCGTGCGCCTTCACTAGGAAACGCACCTAATCCTTAGTTCCCGAACATGAGTACATAGCATCACAAACAAACATAGTACGTAAGACAAAATTGTCTCGTGAGATACATGGGTTTTAGACCCGACATTAATATATAAATAATCACACATATTAAGTATATATAGATATATATTTATATACTTTAGTTACCTCCGCGGTAACCCTAACACATTCATATACATCGATCACCTCCTCGGTAATCCTATCACATTCATTCATAGCCTATTCGACCCGTCAGGTTGTTCGGAATGCCTCCAATACAACGAGACCCCATTTTTGTCCTACTAACCAGAATGCCTCTGATTCAGTAGAACCCCCTTTGTCACCTTGTCCAAGCAAGGTGACCTATCTTATCTTACTAATCAGAATGCCTCCAATTTAGTAAGATCCAACATCTTGTTGGGTGATCGGAATGCCTCCAATCCATCGGTTTAAAGATACCGTGATACTCCAGAATGCCTCCAAATCTATCGCGTACCTGTCCTATTTCAGTCTACCCGTCATAACTATTATATGTAACTATATGTCACATCTTATCACCAATGCCGTAAGGACATCATGCAAACTATCCATATACTAATCTCAATTAGTATTCACACAATTAATCCAACTATTTAATAATAACAATAAACAACTAGTTTAACAATAGTAATAAAAAATTATGAGAATACTTCTTTACCGCTATGTACTCAGTTTTAAAGTTCACATGTACTCACCTTAGCAAATAATACTCCAACCGTGCCCTTTACGCCAATTTCCTTGCTCCAACAATCAATCGACTTTCCAAGATTTCACCAAAAGCCTATTACAACAATCACAAGTTGTTCAACAACAAATACTACTAATAATACACCCTTTTATTATTAGAAATCCCTTTGATAACACTTTCCCCCAATTTTGATGATTTTCAAAACCCTAGGTTTAACCAATCTTAAGATTCTTACAAATCTTAACCATACACTTGTTTTCTTTCTTAAAATACCATCTACCAAGTGTATACAACCTTTATTTCACCATTTAAGAAAACCCCAAGAACTAGGGTTCGAGATCCAAGCTTTTACTTCCATGGATCTAAGGTAATAAACATCAAGGAGCGAATATTTACCTTAATCTTCGACAATAGAAGCAAAATCAGTTGATTCGGACCCCAAAATCGGCTTCAGATGACCTTTTCACTCAAAATATGTATAAGAACTTAGAGAGAGTTAGGGTTTCAAGTTTGAGACTTAATGGCCAAAACCCCGTATTTAAGGTGTTCCAGACGAAAATCAGCAGTAACTGATCAGCAGTAACTGATCAGCAGTAACTGATCAGCAGTAACTGATCAGCAGTAACTGATCAGCAGTAACTGATCAGCAGTAACTGATCAGCAGTAACTGATCAGCAGTAACTGATCAGCAGTAACTGATCAGCACTAACGGAAATCAGCATTAACGGAGTCAGCACTAACGGAATCAGCACTAACGAAATCAGCACTAACGGAAATCGGCACTAACGAAATCAGTACTAACTAAATCAGCACTAACGAAATCAGTACTAACTAAATCGTTACAGCAGCCTTTCTTGAATTTCTTTTCCTTCTCGTTTACTACCCTAGTTCGACCCGTTTCGTCCATAACTTTCTCATACGACGTCCAAATGACACGAAACCAAATTCTACGTTCTTTAAATGATTTATCCTTATTTATCATATTTTTATAAAATTTATTTATTTATCAAAAATTCGGGTCGTTACAGACACTTTATTGGGACTGTATCATCTACTTTTTCTTTGTCATTATTCTCATTTTCAGTATTTTGTGGGCTGATTTTCAGTATTTGTGGGCTCATTTTCAGTATTTGTGGGCTCATATTCAGTATTTGTGGGCTCATTTTCACTATTTGTGGGCTCACTTGCACTTTCAGTATCTTTGGGCCCACCTTTAGTTTTTTTGGGTGGACAATAACCCATACATACGTTTCTCACCCTCAACTTGTCATTTTTTACCATTTTTAATTCCATTCTTGTTTCACCAAACATGTTTGAGTATCAAATCTTTAGCTTCTTTTGATGTGCTAAAAGTTTGACCAAGATAAAAAAGGTTCTTAACAACATCTTCATCATCATTAGGAGGTTTGTTGTTTCTTTTGTTCAATTTGTGCCTAGCAGTATCAAACCCCTCATCATTTACATCTAAACTGTTGTTGTCATCTTCAACATTTGTTTCGGGTGGCACATATTCTAGTTTAACATCAACATACTTGTCAAAATCCCTCATATCAACCTCTACATCATGCATCTCATTGTTTTCATCCAGCCTGAAGTCACTATCATTTGTATCATCACCATCACTAATTACTTCATCATCCTCAATATCAGGCTCATCAATAAGAATTGATTTGCCTTTAGCCTTGCTTCTAATTGGTAACTTATTAACTTGGCTAACTTAACTCTGTTGACTACCAGACCCCTCATGCCATTCAAGCATTAATCTTGATTTACCTTTTGGGATTTGCCTCTCTTCTGGTTCCACAATTTCCTCAATAACCACTTTGGGTTTGTATGGAGAGGACCCATATGTGTTTACCATCGATAACATACGTCCTTCCAGGTACTGATTGAGTGAATACACCACCATGATGTAGCCGAATAGAGAATTGATTTGGGTATTGCTTTGTAAATGAGTGAAATTACGTAAGAAAAAATTCAAATAAATTAGAAATACTCAAAGAACTTACTGTATAGTTCAAGCAAACCATTTTGCTCTTCATCCATAGCTCTATCGTGGCTCGTTTGCCCAGCCATTGTTGGAAAAACGAAGGGTTTAGGGGTGTAGTATAACAGAAAGAGAAGAGAGAGAAAATAAGAGGGAATAAGTGATAAGGACGTGATGTGAGGGGGGGTATACACGTTTTAGGGGTTATAATGACCATTGTACCTAGGGGTGGAAATTCAGGTCGGGTTCGGGTTCACGGGTTCGGGTTCGCGGGTTGACGGGTCAGAAACGTTCAACCCGAAACCGACCTGCTTATATAAACGGGTCAGATATCTCAACCATAACCTGTTTAACTTCAACCCAAACCTAACCCATATAACCCATTTAATAAAATGGGTTAAACAGGTTATCAGGTCAAACAAATTAAACGTTCAAACAGGTCAAAATGTTGTTGCTATTACACAAATTCATAACAAAATACTAAACACCAAATTACTAAGTAATATTTTTTATTTTTATCTAACTACTAATTACATTTTAACTAGTAAACTATAACTTAAGTATAAATATATAATTTTTAAAATATATTTAATAATTAAACGGGTTGACAGGTCGACCCATTTAAATTATCATTGACCCGAACCTAACCTGTTTAATAAACAGGTCAGCTGACTCAACCCGAGACTGACCCAATTATTTTTTACCTCAACCCAAACCTATTTATTTTCGTGTCGGTTTCAGGTCGGGTTTCGTGTCGGGTCATAAATTGCCACCCCTAATTGTACCCATCGTGTGCACCTCACATGACTCATTTAACGTTCAATTTGGACGTCCGTTTGCCATAGGGACTTCAGGTGAAACAAATTGAAGACAACAGGGATGTCCAGTGTAATAAACGAAGACCAGAGACTGTGCCTAAAATAAGTGGTAAACCACATGGACCTTCCGTGTAATTTACTCTAAAATAAATGCTGAGAATTATACAAATAATTACGAACTATAGTAAAAAAAATCTTCCATACTCAGTTAAGTAAGTAGTGTTTTAGTCGTATAATGGAAAACATGAAATCTAAATAAAATAATTTTTTATTAAGTATCACCTACAATGACAAATTTTTATTAATTTTGTTAATATAAATAATAAAATATATACTTTACATTAAAGGAATCAAAGAAAAATTGTACAGAGATGTCAAATGGGCCAAAGATAACAATGTTAAATAAATTCTGATAACAATGTTAAAAACTCGCAGCATCGCCTGAACCATTATTCCTTGTTTCAAAATAAGTATCATTGCAAATATTCGTAAACAGTTTCATATGTTTTTTTTTACCCCAATAGTAAACAGTAAAAAAAGAAAAGATGTGGCTATAAACTCATCCGAATCACGCAATTCAAGGAAATGCGATACAAAATATGCAACTCCACATTAAATAGCCTATATTACACTACATACAATACGTGTACACTAATTAGGGGTGAGCTCGGTAAAAAATCGAACCAAATCGAAATCGAAATCGATAGATACGAAACTGAAAACGATGAAAATTTAAAACCGAAAGTGAACCGATTACATGTTATCGGTTTTGGATCGGTTCGGTTTTTTTTTTGCCAAAATGCTCATTCTTATTCGAAAACGGAACCAAACCGAAACCGAAAACGAAAACGAAAACGATAAATTTTCAAAATCAAATCCGAACCAATAACATGTTATCAGTTTCAGTTTGGTTCGATTTCGATCGATTTTCAGTTCAATTCGAATGTTCCGGTCCAAATGCTCACCCCTAAATCCAATCCTTAAAAGATTCAATAGCGTAGGGGTGGACGGGGCTACATATCTGATCCTTTTTTATCTTTTCATTTCTCAGTCACAATAAAATCTGACTTCAAAACTTTTGACATTTTGATTTTTTATCAGTTTTGCTGAACTTGACTGCTTAGAGTATTTTGATATTTAACCGTATAATAACTTAATATATTTGTCCCATCAATTTTCCATAAACTAAATCCTTATTTATAAAAAACTTATTCAATAGTTAACATTTTCAAAAGTTATTTCTTATAGTTTATCTTAAATTATCCCAAATATTTTATAAATGGTCCTCGTATATAATTTGATAATTTTTATAACATATTATAAAATCTACCAGACCAAAAAAAATAAAAATTGAACAATCAATTTCTTAAATAATTCAATTTTTCTGATTACTTTGGGTTTGTTTCGGTTTTTATATTCATTCCTAGCTAAGAATATAAAAGGCAGGTTAAAAAAATGAGCAGTAACAATATATTTGTTGTAATTAGACCTATCAAGTATCAATAAAGCGAGTTTTAACCCTGATATGATCCGAACCCGTAATAATTATATGGGTTAATTTGGATCATAGTTTGTGATTAATTTACACCCACTAATGACCCATATCTGTTCATCCTTTTACTAAAAGAGTCGAACATGGATCAATACTGATCCGATCCTTTTACTAAAAGAGTCGGACATGGATCAATACTCATCTTTTTATTTTTCATATTTATGGTTTATCTAATTGCATGCTTTAACCGAAATAAGAACTTAAAAGTTATAAAGAGCAGTCTTTTACTAATGCGTTTGACGTTCCACTTCAAGGGTTCTAATTTCACAAACTTATTCATTATCTTGTTGAGTTGGTGCCAACTATCAAAATTATATATAAAATATTCAAATCAATAATCGTTTTACAAATTAAATTCAAGAGTCATGTATGGTAAAATGGGTCGGGTAAATGGATTGGATATCCGCGATACGGTGGATATGGGTATGAGTATGATTTTTCAAAATTTTGTGAGTCATGTTGGATTGCCATTTGAAAATTGTCAAAACAGTTAGAGTCAAGGCTGATGTGCTCCAAAACCGATACATTATCAGGTCTAGTTGTAATGTAATTTACCAAAAGTTTAGGATGAAACTATCATGGAAAAAAGATTAAAGTTAAAAAACCTAAATAGGTGAAAATATAAGAAAAACTCTTATAATTAAAGTAATTGTCTGTCTCGAATGATAGGTTGTTATGCTACGCAATTAATCAGGTGTAGAAAATTATTCAACTACTCGGTCTTTCTTTTTCTCTCATATCGCCTACGTTCTCCGCCAATCACCGCCGTCAGTCCGCTGCCAAACGGTTTGTGATCCCACTAAAGGTCAGTTTTTAATCGATTCTCCGCTCTATTTCCGGTGGCGTGTTTGATTGCATATAATCTTCTTGAATCCTCGTATGTGTGTCAGCGTGCATGTGTGTGTATATTGATAATCACATGTACGTGATCCATTGTGTAGGGTTAAAAATTCTTGCATTTGATGAATAATTAATTATCGTTTAACCTTGTTATACGATGAACATAAATAGATCTACAGATTAATTTATGCGTACGAAAGAAATCAGAGTTTTTTAATAGGTCTTGAGATTCATGGACATCACAAAGAATTGTTTTTTCTTTTTTTTTTTTGCGAAGAAAAAAACAAGAAAAGTGAAGCAAAGTGTGTATAATTTGTTTTAGTGTTTTGCGAGAAAACGAAGATTCAATGACAGAAGACGACATCTATACAGGTGATGGAACGGTTACCCTCAAGAACGAACCAGCTATTAAGAGCAAAACCGGAAACTGGAGGGCGTGCCCATTCATTCTTGGTACATTAATTAATATATCTATCATATCATACCTACTTAAGATCACTTAATTGTGTTTCTTTTTTAGTTTTAGTGGTTAAGTTTTAATCATTTTATAGGTAACGAATGTTGCGAAAGGTTGGCGTACTATGGAATGAGTACGAATTTAGTAAACTATCTGGAGAGGCGTCTTAACCAAGGAACTGTGCGTGCGTCTATCAATGTCTCAAATTGGTCGGGAACGTGCTATGCTACGCCATTGATCGGGGCTTTCTTAGCAGATGCATACTTGGGACGATACTGGACCATTGCTAGCTTCTCCATTATCTATTTCTGCGTAACTATCTTCCTATTTAATTCTATTCTGGTTTTATCCGTGTCAAAATGGATGGTGTACTGTGGTCAACAGGTTTTAATCAACTGTGTCCCAAGTCTATAGTCCTTTATTATAAATTTATAAATGCTAGTAGAGTTTTTCTAACATATACTTGGTGTATTAATTATCTTAAATTTTTCCAAAAAGAACATTTAATACATCATCTAAAATTATAAAATTTTGGCCTATAATTTTTAAAATTTTGATGTGCCTATAGCACACATGTTAAAGAAACCCCATACTAGTATCATGCTAGGCATTTATTGCAACTTTTTGCATAGATGATAGGTTTTGAAACATTTATTGGAACTTCTTTCACTTCAACCCGTCCACGTGTCCTTGAGACCTCATTCTTCAGTTCGCCAAGATCCAGGATTCCAAACCCCAGATTCTCAATTGTCTTAAACAATGAAGCCTTGAACATCCCAAAGTTTAATTCAAAATCTGAGATTTAGAATCCCGGATCTTGGCAAAGTACACAATGAGGTGTGATGGTCGCTACATAAGGCGGAGACGGGTCGGGTTCTAAAAACCCGAATATGATATAAAGGCATGTTTGGAAAACCTTATTTAAGGGGATTTTGGGCTTATTAGTTTAATAAACTTGAATAATAAACTCAAAAACTGCTTAAATAAGTTTTTCTCAAACATACTCTAAGTGAAAGAGGTCTAAAAGCACCATAGAAAGTAGAAACGTTAATTTGTTTAAAAAACTTACTTCCTCCGATTCAAAATAAGTGCTACAATTTGGGTATCACGGTTTTTGAGGCAAAAGATTATAATGATGGTTAAATTAGATTAATTCAATGGTTAGTGGATAATGGGTCCCACACCTTTTGTCTTTTGAATAAAGTAGAGTTAATGATGTTTAAAAGTAAAAAGTATGGGTGAATGAGCCATTTCACTTTGTTAAAGTATATAGTGGGTGTGAGTCCTACTATTTTTTGCCAAATAAGGTAATTTTTCAAAATGTAGCACTTATTTTAAATCACTCATATAAAGAAAGTGTAAGACTTATTTTGAATAAGAGGAAGTATTATTTATGCAAAAAGTTCCATCATTAATTGTGTGATATAATTGTACAAAAAATAACTTCTTGCAGGGAATGACACTCTTAACACTATCTGCCTCATTGAAAGGACTACAACCAAAGTGTGATGACGATGGTTGCCACCCAACCTCGACTCTAACCACGCTCACCTTCGTGGCTCTTTACCTAATAGCCTTAGGAACCGGTGGCATCAAACCATGTGTGTCATCTTTTGGGGCTGACCAATTCGATGAAACGGATGTAAAAGAGAGAAAAAAGAAGAGTTCATTCTTCAACTGGTTCTATCTTTCCATCAATGTTGGAGCACTTTTTGCATCGTCGGTTTTGGTTTGGATCCAAATGAATGTGGGGTGGGGGTGGGGTTTTGGCGTTCCGGCTGTTGCTATGGCAATTGCGGTTGTGTTTTTCTTCTCGGGGAGTGCTTTGTATCGGGTGCAAAAGCCGTCGGGGAGTCCTTTGGTTAGGCTTTGTCAAGTGGTCATTGCGTCGTTTAGAAAGATTATGGTTAAAGTCCCTAATGATAAATCGCTTCTTTATGAGACGTCTGATAGTGAATCGCAGATTAAAGGAAGTCGCAAGCTTCAACACACTGATACATTCAGGTATATATATGGATCATTACAATAAACTAATCAATTCTACGTACACCATTGATTTTAGGGGTGGTTATCAAGTTGGGTTTAAGTTAGTGAGTTGGAGTTGGCGGGTTAGTGGGTTGAAAGCAGTTAACCCAAAAATAACTTGTTTAAAAATTTTGGGTCAGAATAAACTAACCATAACCCGGACATATTTAAACCATCATAATCTAGACCCGACTCATTCGACACATATAACTTGTAGGTTGGTGGGTCAAATGAGTTAGCGGGTCAGAAATAAAAAATAGACTCAAATACAATGGTAATCGTGGGAAACTGAAATGTGAAACAATATTCAGAGATGTTTTAAACGGACTTTAGAAATTTTATTGTATTTACATTTTTTTTTAATTACAAATTTAAACAGGTTGGTAGGTTGACCAATTATATATAAGTGAACCTGAATCTGACCCAATTTTATAAAATGGTTGGATGGGTGTGAACTCAACTCAAACCTTATTATATTGAGGTCGGATTCGTGTCGGGTTCCTTTTACGAACTCCAAAATTTGAAAAGTTAAAATATAACTTTAGACAATTAATTATAAGAATGTTTGTTTTGGCAGATTCTTAGACAAAGCCGCAGTGGAAACCGAGTCAGATCGGAACAAGGCCTTGAACAATCCATGGAAACTATGCACCGTAACACAAGTGGAAGAACTGAAATCAATCATCCGAATCCTCCCAATTTGGGCATCCGGCATCGTATTTGCAAGCGTCTACAGTCAAATGAGCACCATGTTCGTCCTGCAAGGCAACACCATGGACCAACGCATCGGCCCCAATTTCAAAATCCCATCAGCCTCCCTTTCCCTTTTCGACACTCTCAGCGTCATCTTCTGGACCCCCGTTTACGAACGCATCATAATCCCAATCGCCAGAAAACACACCAAACACGAACGAGGGTTCACAACGCTCCAACGCATGGGCATCGGGCTCGTGATCTCGTTATTCGCCATGATGGCCGCCGCCACCTTGGAGGTTGTCCGCCTAAATTACGTCCGGAAAAACAATCTGTACGATGAAGAAACTATTCCGATGACCATTTTCTGGCAAGTCCCCCAGTATTTCTTAATTGGGTGTGCTGAGGTTTTCACGTTTATAGGGCAACTTGAGTTTTTCTATGATCAGGCGCCTGACGCGATGAGGAGTTTGTGCTCGGCGTTATCCCTGACGACGATTGCGTTGGGGAACTACCTGAGCTCGGTGCTGGTGACGGTGGTGGCCAATGTGACCACCAAGAACGGGAAACCGGGGTGGATAGCCAATAATTTGAACCAAGGACATCTTGATTATTTCTACGGCTTGTTGGCGGTTTTGAGTTTGCTCAATTTGTTGCTTTATATCGGGATTGCTAAGTGGTACACTTACAAGAGGGTTAATTAATTATCGAATTCATTTTGTGTTATTGTGGATGGAGTTTCAAGTTTTTGTAAATGTAGGGATGAGATTTTTCTTTTTTCTTTTTTTTTCTCCTGCTCTTCGAAATCTGAGTTTTTATATTTGTTGATTTGTAGTTATTACAAGTTTATGTGTTGAAGCTTTTGTTATATCGAAAGTGATTGCATATAAGATTACTCGTGTTACTTGGTCTTGATGTTGTCATTGTTTAAATATGTTTCTTCCACCATCAAGTACTAGGTTTAAAATTAATTTTGTGGTATGTGACGATTATTGGGAAAAATCCATGGTCACGTATTTGTGTTTTTAATTCATATTGGTCACATGCACATACTTTGGAATGATGATAAATCCTAATTGAAAACAACAAAATAGAAATAGTTATTTTTCATTTTTGGAAGACTAACATGGCAATTTAAATTTTGGATAATCTTAACTTACAGTCCTCTTAAGTTACAAGAGCTTCCAATCAATCATAGGCTCCTCTGAAGTTACAAGAGCTTCCAATCAATCATAGGCTCTTTAGGAAGGTTAACCAAATACTACATAAAAACCAATTGCAAACTTACAATCATAAAACTCAATTAAGGAACAAGAATAATTTAATGGTTAGAAGCTTTCTTGATTTGAAGAGCTCTTTTATAAGGTGGGTCAATTGGGGGTTGAACAGGGTCCAAGCTCTTGTAGGTCCCTTTTGGAAGCGGATATGAACGGTCTGAGTCGTAACCACTGAGGTCCCCACATGCCAAAAATGGTATATAAACCTTGTTTGCTCCTTCTAACCATCCGCTACTACAATCTGTTATTTCACAAACATCAATAAATAATAAATAATTAAATATTTATTTATTTATTTAAAGGTTAGGGTGTACCTAAGTCATCTGCTCCAGATGGAGTTCCAACCTTTTCAAGGAGGCGATGCAGATCTTTCTCATTAAATCCTTCGGGAGGTGAGTAATTCTCACAAACAGCAAATGCTTCTGTTATTTATGCCGAATAATAATAATAATAATAATAATAATAATAATAATAATAATAATAATAATAATAATAATAATAATAATAATAATAATAATAATAATAAACAAATGCACACAAGTATATTTGCTTAAAAATAAAATAGTGTACGCATGATTTTATTTACACAAAATATAAGTTTTGTTTACCTATGCTTGAATTCCTGCTACTTTTGGGCTTTGCAATAGTTACTTCTGTGAAAAACAATTTTAGCTGCAAAAAAAAAGGCGGTCACAATATAAATATTACAAAAATATATTGATTTTAATTAAGTCTTAAGGACGTTTTCAAACCTGACAATATAAGAGGCTTGTATCTTTTCCCCTGAAAATCTTTGCAATAAATTTTCCACCATTCTTCAGTATGTGAGTTACAATCGTTAACCCCTGAAAATTAAGTTTTCTTAAATACTATTACCATTGAATATATTTTCAAATATGTAATACCAGTAAACCAAATTCTACATAAAGAAAATGTTGTTTTTCACTATATAAGATTAATCATTATCAAATAAATAATAATGAAAACGGTTTAATATGCATTATAACGATTACCGCCAATATCAGTTGTGATTGAACAAATTCATCCATGTCGTGAAGCCCGGTTACTGCATTTTATTCAATATAATAAATTGAGGAAACTAAGAATAGAGTAAATTACATAAGTCATCCCTGTGGTTTGCAATCATGGATTTTCTTTCTGCCTCTGACTTTTCTATTACACGTATAGTCCCTGATCTTGAAAGTTGTAACATCAACGGTCCTAGAAACTTAACGGCGTTTCCTGCTTCCGGGGCGATTGGTGTTGCAAGTTTCAAATTTAGGGACTTTATGTGTAAGAAAGAAAACTGGAGGGACGAAATCTATAGTTTCATATAAACTACAAGGAACAAATTATGTAATTTACTCTAAGGGCAATGAATAAGCAGACATATATTAGTAAGTACCATCAGGAGCACCATCACATACAACTAGGTCAGCCTTGCATCCATCAAAATGCCTAATGACCTGAAAATATATAAGGAAAAAAAAAGATATATGAAAAATGAACCCTGACAATCAAAGATATACAAAGAAAACCATCTAATAATTTTTTTATTTTTTTTTTTATTTTTTTTTTATACAAAAGTGAGATTAAAAAATATTATAAGATTTTAACATACCACTTCAGCTGTTCTAGCATTTGTTATGTCCCCTTGAACTTGAATAACACCTTCAATTGGAGCCATGGGTTGTAAATCGATAGCCACAATGAGTGGAAGATCATGATCCCTATAAATAATAGCAGATTATTTAAAAGTAATTCAAAAAATTCTTAAAAAAAGTAACATAAGAAAGTTTAATAAATTAATGTACAATTTCCTCCATATATAAGACATGTTTAGAATTTTAGTACTAAAAGGCACTATAAAGCAATTGAAAGAAATAAAATGAGGTTTGTATGTGATGTTATTTTAAAGATACTCACTTTGTATCAGATGATAGCTTAGCTGGGAGATACGACTTACGACTCAAAACCTACAAAAACAAAAACAACATATAAAGTTATAATATTACTGCAATATTGATACCACTAATCAAGCACTAATTAAAGTTTGATATTTGTAAGGTCCCACAAAAACAAGTATAAAGACTAGGGCTGTAAATGAGCCAAGCCGAGCTCGAGCTCGACTAGGTTCGAGCTCGGCTCGTTTAATTTTACCGAGCTTGAACTCGAGCTCGGCTCGTTTCGAGCTTTATATGTAAAGCTCAAGCTCGGCTCGTTTAGGTTTTTCCAAGCTCGGGCTCGGCTCGATTAAGCTCATTTAAGCTTCCATATATACGAAATATATAATTCTTTTAATTAATAATAATATTTAATATATAATGTAAATCTTTTTTTATATATATATATTATTTTATATATGTATATGTATAATATATATACACATAATTAGATAAATATGTAATATGAATTTATATTTTTTTTATAATAATTAACTATTTTAGCTCGTTTAGGCTCGCGAGCCTAAATGAGCTCTTAGTATGAAGCTCGGGCTCGGGCTCGTTTATTAAGCGAGCTCAAAGTTAAGCTCGAGCTCGGCTCGAACTCGTTTAACTCGAGTTTTTATCGATCTTTTAACGAGTCGAGCTCGAGTAGCTCACGAACAGCTCGGCTCACTTACACCCCTAATAAAGACTAGATAAGGATCGCAGACCTGACTCCAGCTACCAGGTGCTGCACATAGATCTACCACATGCTTAACTCCTGAAATTTTCAGAAAAAGATGAATTATACTATGCCAAATGTTAATTGCATCAAAGAAAATCCTCTCAAAATTTGCACCTTGAAAGATGTTAAATTCTTCATCAATTTGAAGGAGTTTAAATGCACTCCGTGCACGCCACCCTTCTTCTTTTGCTTTGCGGTAGTAGATATCCTACATGCAAATTATCACATCACAATAAAATAAAATAAAGGTAACACAATCCATGTAAATGACAATGATACCCTTTTATCTCTCGAGGCTTTTCCCATTTCTGCACTTGCTTATCCTCACCAACCTTTAGAAAAGAAGTTGGAATCCAGTTAGTAAACGAATTGAAGATAAAAAATAAAAATAAATAAAAAACTACTCTGTTTGTAGACAGCAAAAATGAAAAGCTTAAAAGAAAGATAATGAAAAACATTAACAAAGCAGTTAAGTTATGCTTAGCCCGCAAGTAATTTATAGCCAATTGTAAGATTTCAGTGTCAGTGAATGAAGGTGAAGCAAGAGTAGAAATCATAAAGTTATAAATTCCAAGGAGCACTCTTTTATTTTTCTATAGCTTCTTGCCAATTTCTCCCTAAGCAAAAGCTCCAAAGTTACCAAGATTCTCGTTGAGGAGTTTTATCAAACAGTTGGTGTTCATACAAAAAACTACAAAACGTAAACATATATGGGAAATACGAAAACATTCGAAAAGGGAATATTGGTCTCAATCATAGTTAATTTTCACTAGCAGCAACATTCTTTAGAATAATAAAAAGCATATAAAGGAAATCGAGGTTCGTACCAGCAGGGAGTCCAGTTAATTTCAGGAGAGAAATCGAAGATCAAGTCCGAAAATGTTGAAGAAAGTGAAAAGGATGAATAGATAAACGACTAATTGCGGAGGGGAAGCATCACATTGGGTTTAATGGTAGATATCATAGCTAAGAAGTATTGTCCAATTGTTAAACTTTTTCATCTAATATACACATTGGGTGAATTCAAAATTAATTGAAACACTGATATTATTACAAATTGAAACTTTTTCATGTAATTGAATATGTAAATTAAGAGATAAAACTAATAATGGGTCAAGAGGACATAGATTACTAACCGAGAGAGGAGAGGTGGAGCAGCAGGGGGGCGGAACGTTGAGGGGGCGATTGGCGGTGGGTCGTCGTCTGGGGCACTTTGTATGTGGTGGTACGGTACAAATGGGCTAGGTTTGGATGTTAATCTGACCTTCATAAAAGATTACAATGGACTCGACTTATTCATACCCAAAATGGCTTCTATTCAAATGTTTCAACCACAAACTCTTGAACGTTTCCAAATATAATTAATAATGGCGTAGGGATTTTCATATAATATTTAAAATATTATTTATTGACATTTTCATATAACATTCAAATGAATGTTCTATATTAAGAAAATGAAACATGTGTTCCAATATATTTTTAAGGAACATGATAATGACAGCCCTTAGGGCTGTCATTAAGAAGGCAAAATACATAAAAGATAAACCCATGAATTTTAGGAATATTACTTTTTTAATTAATGTACAAGCTTTTTATGCATGTTAGTGACAGCTCTTAGGGATGTCATTAACAAAACCCTATTTTTAATAGCATAACTCTCAAATAAATATTTAACAATTATTAAAACTAAAGTTAATAATAAATATGTTATTTTACTATATTAAATAACATAGTTAGTGGGTGTGAGTACCACTATTTTTACCAAAAAAGACAATTTTAAAATGCATTTAAACTTTTAAATGAAATTAACAATGTTTAAATGTGGACGGTCTGTTTTAAAACTTTAGAAAATGTGGAGGGGTTATTTTTTAAGTTTCAAAAAATGAAGTGCTATTTTAAAACTTACAGAATGGAGGGGATGTGTTTGAAAAGAATGAAATGTTTAAGGAAAAAATGTTAATATACATAAGGGTAAAGATGTCAATACACATCCATTGTGAAATGTAAGTATATATAATGGGAAAAGTGAGTGTGTGGATGTCACATACCTACGTTAGGTGTGGAACCATCTAAAACTACATAATTTAGGTTGAAAAAACTTATAACTCACTAAATAAATTCATTAGTATATCAAATCTCGTCTAAAACTCATCAATTATCTTAAATATTATTTATGATTTTGTTGAATTGGTGAGTCAAGTTTCATTTTCTTGAAATGGTGTTTATATTGAGCACATATCATATTCTTGTAATGGTCTTGAGTTGACGTTTTTATATTATCTAAATGTTCTAATATGGTGGGAAAATGACAAGATATTGTAAAAAAAATACCGTTTTGAATATTTTTTTAATCAAAACTATGTAGTTATAGGTGGTTTCACACCTAACCTTAGGTGTGTGACAGCCACACACTCACTATCCCCATATATAATATAACTAGCCTATAGCCCGTGATAAATCACGGCCGGCTTATAAAAATTTCAGAAACAAAAGTTCAAATAGTTAAAGTAACAAAAGTTCAAATAGGTATTACATACTTATCACAAAAAATCAATACGTGTACTGTTAATTGTAAATGACAAATCTCATTTTTCAATAAATTGAACATCCTCAGTATTTGTATGAAAACTATATTTAAGCAAACAATAAATTATTTATCACATTTCCATGACGTTTTTGGTGACAAGCGCCATAAGAGTAAATCTTAATGTTAGACTTTTCATGTCCTTGAAGGCCTAAGTTATGAGTAGCACAATTTGAAATAAATGCAGCAGTTAATGTCTTGTCACTTTAAGTTGAAATGCTTCATGTTCTGGCCATGAGAAATAATCGACATGAACATCATATCTGAAGAAGACTTGTTGATTGTGCACCCTTTTCTTGACATATTAAATTATCAGTGTCAAAAATGTGATTATTTGATGCATTTTTCTAGATGGTGTTTACCCATAGCAATGTCATTTTCAGCATAGTATTGACTGGAGAACGCCAGCTATCCCAATCTCATTGGGCGATCCAAAGACAGCATCACTCTTCTACATGTTAAACTCAAACTTTCATTCAACAGCACCACTCCTTCAGGAAAGACAATAACTTTCATTTTATACACAAGAGTTTTGAATAGCATCTTCAGAAAACACTAATTTATAAGCCAAGTGTTGAGATGAGAACTAAACTCCTAGAGGATTTCCATTTGGATGGCCACTCGGGGAGAATAAAAAGCTTGTTTAATTTAAATCAACTAAAAGATGATGTCATCAAGTTCATCCAAGATTTTGGACAAAATGAGCTCTTAAAGAAGAAGAAAAACAATCATTCCCACAAAGTGCCCAAAGGCCAAGCTAAGATAAATTAAAACTGAAAATATTCAGTTTTCACTCCAATTCAAAACAAAATAACAAATATTTTTTAAAAAAAAAACATATGAATAAAACTGGATATAAAATGCTGGTTCTATTAATTATTATTTTAATTATTATTGCAATACAACTGCTGTTGTACTTAAGAATAACAAAATACTATCTATAATACCTTTTATAAACCAACTGAGTAAAAAAGTGTGTGTGGGTCAACCCGACCCGTTTCAACATGAACTATAAAAAATAAAATGTAAAATACAAATGAAATGGTGGACATTTAAAAAGTAATTTCAGTGACATTTAAAAGTCAAATATTGACTCGAATATATGCCTACCTTTTTAGTAAGTTCAAGACAAATGAATCTGCCTCCCTTTTTGAGTACCTTGATTGAAAAATAAAAATATTCAATTTATTATGTAAATTTTATGTCACGTGAGAAATAAATATTAAAAATGTATTAGGGTACAGAAAAATATGCACACTTTAGAAAGAACTTAGTGTGACCAACCATCGAATTTTCCTTCAAATGCAGTTTTTCTGTATCACCTTCAACCCATATCTATCAAAAGCAAAAACAAAAATACATAAAATATATAGTTCAACTTTCAGAAGTCAAAATTGGCATGTGTGTTGTTTGACCTGTTTTAAATCATTTGTTTTTATATACTTATTATCATTATAAATAAATCTCACATTTTTTACATGTAAATGTATACATGTATCTATCACCCCATCCGGTCCCGTTTCGACCCACCCATTTTGCCACCAATAAAGTTGACAATTATGAAGCTAAAATTGAAACATTACCTTCATATCAAGGCCATTTTGGTTCTGTCAAATTAGGTACAACAATGTTGAGATACACCTCAGCATATATTAGTTAAAACTATGTAGGAAAAGCATAAATTAGTATTAACAGGCTCACAAAAGCATTTCTGTAAGTCAAATTATGTTAGCCTAATTTATGCATTTTGGTTATGTCAAATAGGTTCTTAATCACAAAATAGATCTATTTTTTTACTATTATTACCATATATACCTTTGAATAATATCGGGTGAAATCTGAATCCGTAATAGGATTTAGAATTTTCATTCCATCATATTACACAATCTTATATTTAATCATAAGTGATGATAAAAACCCACCGTCACAACTGGTGCAGCTGAAAATGGGCATGCGGTCAGACAACTTGTGCAGGTGAACTTGACTATGAGTAATTGCAGTGTGTAGCATATTAAAAGAAAGTGAGAAATTCCTACACCAAAATTTTTTAGATTTGAATTATAAAGCCTAGCTTTGGGATTAGCTGAACCACAATTCCTACACCAATTAAAGCAATGTTTTTGCCCGGTCAATCGGTCGGGTCAACCTGGAACACATAAATAACCTGATGACATTATAGCTGTTTTATAAGGGTTGTTTTTATAGTAGTCACATATCTCTTATTATCAAAACTAACACAAACCATAGTATTAATTATCGTTTCCTATTTGTTACTTTGTTTAATCGAGACATAAATCAGAACTTACCCACTTTCTTTAATCAAAACAGAAATAAATCAGAAATCAAAACAGAAATCTATTTGCTCCTGCGCATGATTAATAAATCGATCACAAATTTCATTAAGAAATTGAAACAGAAATTACCTTGTGTTGAACTCGATTGGTTTTAAGTTGATTAGCGTCTCCTTCGTAACCCACAAAAGGCGTGGGAGAAGCAAAAAATCACGGCAGAAGGATGAGAAGGACGGAGGCGGTGTGAGAACAAATGCTGGATACTGAAAATAAATGCTGATTACGGGAATTAACCCGATTTAAAATTTGGGAATAAACAATCTCAGCATTATTAGGAAACTGAATAAACTCAAATAAATGCTGGTAAATGAGGTGGCATCTAATTGGCTCTCATTAATAACGTCATTATGACTCGAAAGAGTGACGTGTCAAGAATTTAAAAGTCATTTATTTTATTATATATAAAGTTAAGCTAAAAATGGGTATCATTCTTATGGAGAAAATTAATGGCTAAAATTTACTTTAATGAAATCAGATGCCTAAAATTTACACATTAACGTACAACCATTCTAAACATAAAAATCATTTCTTAAACCAAAAAAACACTTGTCGTTATGAAAACTCAACATATATACTGTGTTTCTTACATCCAAAAAAATGTTATAAACAATCAATACAAAGTAATATACATTACACTTAAATTACACACCAATGGTACCAAGAGCTCCAATCCATGCAAGATTAGCACAAAATCACAACAAACTTTACATCAATTTCCTCAATCAAAATAAAACAAAAACAACAGAACTTAACAACAACACTTTGCATTATCTTGAAAATCTTGATTCATTTCTCCACCTTCTCCTCCATCATCATCTTCATCCGGTGATTCCTTGTAATTATAAAAATACGCAACAATCACATAAACAACAAGATTAACTGCACTTAGCGCAGCCAGAACCCAATAATATCGATCCAAATGACTCCTATTTAACGAAGGTTGAAACCAATTCGGCTTTTGGTTTCTCTCACTCACCTTCCCCACAATATAAACCGATAGAACACTAGCCATTGTTCCTAACCCCAACACGCCGTTTGTGAAATAATTCAAATACTTATGCATAGATTTAGGTGTTTGGTGCTTAAAAAAACTAGTAATACTAATATTAGCAATCCCATCAACGGCCGCAAGAAGCATAAATTGTGGGAGTAATGCAAATATGCTCATTGGAATCTTGTCATCCGGTTTGTCTAACAAACCATGATCCCTAATCCGATCTAGTCTTCTAGTTTCAACTTCTGCAGCTGTAATGCAACATAATACCGACAAAATCATACCCGTTGCAATCCCAACGGGTGGAGCATATTTCTTGCTTGGTAAACATTTGGTTAAGAATGGATAGAAGTATGAAAATATTGAACTTGTGGAAGTGTAGAATAGAAGGAAGATTGGAATTGTGACTTTTATTTTTCCAAGCTTTCGATCCATGCGATTTGCTTGTTCAAGAAAATAAGTGTTTCCAATAGAAAGCACAATTCCAATCACGATGAAAGTTAGCCACATTGGGATCATACGGATGCCCATTTTGGTGTCTTCTACTTCCCGAACGCTGCAAACTTTCCATTTTTCTGATTGTTGTTGTTGTTCTGGTAATTTAATCGCAGCTTTGTCTAAGCACCTGTGGTTCGTATTAAAAGTCTAAGAAAATTGTTGGTCTTTGTAATCATAATTAGCTATGCTTTTGTTTTTAATGCATACGATCGACTTCCTATATCATTTTATTCAAAGATTTAGACTATTTTTGTTAAACTTTTTTTTTTTTTTTTGGGTGATCGTAACTAACATATTCGTTGAACTTTAGTAAGAGGTAACTGCCAATAATGGTAACATAATATATCAATTTTGACAATGCGGGATATGTAAAATTTCTCGCTTATTAAAAGGTAGCATATGATCCATCTCTAAGTGATAAATTAATTTATTAATTATGTTACCTTTCTTGGTTAGTTCCTCTTTTAGAATGGATAAAAAAAGTGCTACCGGGTCAACCCAACCCAATCCTGGCTTTTTCGACTCGTACCAAATAAATTATTTGTTTCAGCCCGAACCCATTTTGACCAATTATCCAACTTGCTCAACCCACCTGTAAAGAATATCCATATTAATCAGTGTCCTGTTTTTAGAGAGAGAGATAGTTAAATGACCTAAGGCTGCCTGTGGAACGAGCATCTTCATCGTTATTGAGATGTTTATGATCAAGAATCGGTTGAGAAAAATTACGTGCACTAGCCACAAAAACTCTTAAAGTGGTTGTTAACGGGCTCTCGGTTGGATTTTCACGTTCATAATCTTTTAACCCCGTAAAAAAAAGAAGCGTTGCAACCAACGTACAAATAGCAGGAATACCAAACCGAATTGACCATGGTTTTATATACGGAAGTGCAATACCTCCAGCTATTATCACAACCACCACCGTAACTAAACCCGGTAATTGCCAAAATATTTTATTTTCATCTTTAGTTTCACCTTCGGGTTTTCCTTCATTTTCCATTTTTGTTTGCAATTCCAAAAACGATGCCAACGAGACGACATGACCAGCCATCCCAACTGCTATCAAAGGCAATGCAGTGTAAAACAATACTGTTTGTGTGTGCCCGATGCAATTTTCTTTGTAGTCGTGACACGGGCCAAAAACCGGTGGTGTTGACATGGATAATAGCCCTAGTCCCTGAGTTATGTATTTATATTTAATTAAATTTTTTTAACGTTATTAAAAGAAATGTTAAATGGGTAAATAGCTTACGATTGTGTAGGAAATGTTAGAGACCACGAGCATGTTTCTATCGCCCATGCCGGAGTCGATAAAAAAGGCGAAGAGAATGGCTAAAGCGGGTGTGATTCCATTCCAAATGTTGATGATTCCAGCGGCATGTGTAGTGCTTAGATTCCATACATTGGTTAAGTAGTTCATCATTATGTACATTGCAAATGCAGCCAATATGTCCGCCCATACTAGTGCTGCAAATTAAGGTGACAAATATTATATATGTCAAGGAAAACAAATCCTTGCACTACATGTTTCTAGTCATTTTTGGGTCGACACAACTGACCCATTTAATAAACGAGTTAGGTTGGGTTGATGATAATTTAGATGGGTCGACCCGTCAACCCGATTAATTATTAAAACATGTTTGAAATTTGATTTATTTATACTCTCGTAATTTATAGATATATTTGAAAAATAGATATATTTAAAAAAAATAGATTTACTTTAGTAGGTTATGTATACACATTTAAAAAGTTGACTTATTTGACCCGTTTATTGCTAACCTATTTAACTCATTTAATTAAATGGATTATTAATTAAACGGATTAATAATTAAACGGATTATATCGGTCGTATTTAGGTTGAAAGTAAACAAGTTAGGGTTAACTATATGAACTATTTATATAAACATGTTGTATTCAAATTGAATGTTTCTAGCCCGCGAACCCGACCTAAATTGGCACCCCTACCGTACAACAAGGGTAAGGTCATGTTTAGACGAAAAAATGTTATGGTTTAGAAAGATAAAAAGTCCTCAACTCTACAAGCGTAAAATTGAATTCTTAAAAGAGGAAACTAAAACTATATTGTAAGCTCAAATTAATATCATAAACAAAGTGCAACTTCTTGAAGCATAAGTTCCAATACTTGTAAGCGTAATTGTTTCTAGTTCAAGATAAAATCGTTGACTTTAGCTTTGAAAAAGTCTTTGTATTCGTAAAACCAGCACAAACCCCTCTTTCCATTATTCATACAAATTATATGATTGTTTCAATTGCAAATTATATCAATCGTTCTTCTCACGCAAATTGGGAAAAGTAATGCAATGAAGTCAACTAAGCTAATGTAAGCTTCAATTCATAGCAAGCATCAAATACCAAACTTTAACTAAGAGCAGAGTAAAATCATAATCGACTCATTTGTACGTTATGATAGAAACATATAAACGATAATGTAAGTTGGGTTAAGATAGATAAATCACCTGAAATCCTAACAAAGGAAGCCATTGTCGCGTTGACTTTTGAGCTCACAGCTTCCTTAAATCGAATACTACGAGTTCACGAATTTTGAACAGAGTGGAAAAACTTTGACTTTAGATCCGAAAAGGAAATTTAAATAAAACGGAGAAACGATTTGGGTTCTTCTTCATCTCCTTAATTCGTCTCTGTCCATGAAACATGAATAATGTACTACAAATATTAAACAAAGACCATATTGACCAAGACCGAAGTGTCAATCACATTTAGTAAATAAAGAGTAAGAGAAATGACCATATTGACCTACTCATTAGGGGTGTCAAAATTGTACGGGTAAAACCAACCAACATGCTACCAACCATACCAAGAATAGTTGGTAGCCAATATGTTGGTAGCCAACACGTTTGGTTGGTAGTACCATACCAATCAAGTAATCATGGTACGGTAATGGTACAAAAATTTTAATACCATGGTAGTACCATACCAACCAATAATTTATATTTATATTTATATTTATACTTATATATGTATATATGTATAAATACACACACATAATTTAGAAGATTTCAAAAAAGGTAAACTACATATGTATTATTTTTTAATAAAAGTTATAATATCATAACATGAAAATATTCAAGTTACAACTTCTTAGCCTAACCGATCAATATATTACATTTTTGTTATTGTGTTTGTATATAATGTTAATAATTAAGCGTGTGAAGCAGACGAGACTGCTACAAGTTAATGTGTTATGACAAGAATACTACATAATTCGTATTTCATCGTAGATAGTGTTTATATAACATTTAACGTATAGCATTACCAAATATAATAGTATAGAAAAATGTCTTCTTTTTAGTAATAATTCCAATAAGTTTGTGATCTTGGTATATACCACTACCAATTCGTACTAACCATGATTGTTGGTAGCCAAACAAATTGGTACCAAGTATAGTTGGTACGGTAATGGTAGCTAGATTGGTATACCAAGTATAGTTGGTACGGTACACGATATGATGAAAATATGTGTGGTACCATACCATGTTCACCCCTACTACTCATAAGTCTACCCACTTGATGGGATGACATGTGTATTCCACTAATTCTCTCTCCTAAAATTATCCCTTGATTTTGACACGTGTCTTCATCTAATGAGTAGGCTTATAAGTAGGTTCAAATGGTAAGCCTAAATACCATTATTCAAAGAGTATATCATACAAAATGGGTCCTCGTTGTTTGCTATCTAGGGGTTTTGTCTGTACTTTAACTTTCTTATTTTCAAATTTGGGCATGTTTGGGAAAAAAAAATTTCGAGCTTATTAGTTTGATAAGACAGCTCTCAATGATGATATAGTCAGTTGTTGTCAAATCAGCGTCACGTCAGCTCACCCTCCAACCGAAACTAAACTGACGTACTCATGCCAACAATACATCTTCCCTTAAATTTTTTAGGACTCACCATTACAAAATACACGCAAACAAAATATCCCTTTGGGCCCACCATCACCACTGATCTTTCCCACACTCCCGTCGCCAAAGTGGCGCAAAGCAACCGGCGGAATCAACCGAGCTAATGGTGCCAACGGTGGAATCAACCGATCTTGAAACTAGCGGAATATGACTAAGTGATAATAAACTTAAATTTTCAAGGTTATTTAGCTAATAAGCTCAAAAGATGTTTTAATAAGTTTTCTCAAACATGCCGTTAGTCACTCCTCCGTTAAACTTAGAGTAAATTACACGAATGGTTCTTGTGGTTTACACAATGTTTTGGATTTAGTCCCTAAGTCTCAGTAATTACACCCGTGGTCACTATGGTTTACACTTCGTATTGGTTTTGGTCCCTAATACTAAAAGCCGTTAAAATTTGCTGTTAAATTTTTTAATTGACAATTTTACCCTCACCCTCTTTCATTCATCTCTGCATACAAAAACACACCCAAATCAAAATCCTAACCCCTAATTTCAAACTGATTAATCATTCAAAATTAAATTTAATGGAGAATATTTCAGAAGTACAACAATCACTTAAATGGAGACATATAATTAACTTTAATGGAGAATATTTCATTCATCTCTGCATATAAAAACGTACCCAAATAATGCTTAATCGTTCATCTCTGCTTAATCGTTCTCTTTATGCGATCAAATAATGCTTCCAATTCCAATTTTCTTATTCATTTCATTCGACAATTTGCAAATGTTGAAATACGCTCGGAAATATCACTTCCACTACTGATTTCCAAATAACCAGAGAGCATCATCTTCATCATCGGAGTAAATTTGGGGGTTTTCCACAATGATCCTCAATTCGTGGAGCCATAAACCCAAATCGAAATCATGTGTTTGATTTTGATTCAGTTGGGAGCGAATTACGGTGGCGCCGAACCAAAACTCATGATTAATCGAAAGTTATATTTGAAGCAATCAGAATTGATGTAGCCACTGCCATTGACGCCATCTTCGGAAGCAGTGTGACCTTTCTCAGTCATTGACGCCATCGACCACCGTCGCCGACCACCGCCGGAGCTCGTGGGTTCAGAAATCTCTTCCTCCGTTGTGTTCCTCAAGTGAAGCGACGGAGGTTGGCCGGAAGATGACATCGGATTCAACCCCACATTTCCAGTCCAACATTGATCCGCCATCGTCCAAGAACTCAGAAAAGATCAAAAATTTTAATTAATTCAGTCACAGCTTTGACAAAGATTATGCCCCTTTTAAGATTTATCAACTTTGTCTCGTATCTACAGCAATTCTGAGGAGATCCCAAAACAAGATGATGAGAATTCAGGTAATGAATCAAATTATGTGATATTTGTTGGCGGTGGTGGTGAAGGTCGAAGTGGAATCCCTAATGCTCTTGTCGTCTCACTATATGATCCTGCCTCGAATTCCCTTTCTGATGAGCCTGTGAGTTCCTGTTTTCATCATATTCTGTATATAAATTCATCAAAATCATAATTATATGTCTCCATTTAAGTGATTGTTGTACTTCTGAAATATTCTCCATTAAAGTTAATTTTGAATGATTAATCAGTCTGAAATTAGGGGTTAGGGTTTTGATTTGGGTACGTTTTGTATGCAGAGATGAATGAAAGAGGAAGGAGATGGTGAGGGTGAGGGTAAAATTGTCAATTAAAAAAATTTAACAGCAAATTTTAACGGCTGTTAATATTAGGGACCAAAACCAATACGAAGTGTAAACCACAGTGACCACGGGTGTAAGTACTGAGACTTAGGGACCAAATCCAAAATAATGTGTAAACCACATGGACCATTCATGTAATTTACTCTTAAACTTAATAAGACAGCAGTCAAGTGTAAGAAAATGACAATTTTAACCTTGTAATGCTCACAATTGACAATTCTGATCCTTCAAGTTTGAAATTAATCTCTCTAGTCAGTAGTCACTAATGCTAAAAAGGAAATTTTGTCTTTAATATATGTTACATCACATACAACCAAATACCACGAAGAAACCTCAATCAAAATTGTTTGTGTGTCAAAACTCTAAGATATTTTGTAGTTGTGATTTGCAATGGAAAACGAGATTTTAAAAAAATAGATATGGAAATGCATCACACAACAGTTCATGGTAATCGACATTTATAGTTAGATAATGGAAGGCCACGATTTTTGCCGAATTGCAGGTGGAGATTGAGGTGGTGCAAATGGAGGGGGGAGAGGTTGTTTGAGACTATGGGTTTATAGGTGGTGTTTGACTTTCGTAAATTTTGTTGCATTTATAATTCAATTTAAAACATATTAGCCTTTATAATGCTTTTTTTTTTTTTTTCAATTTTACCCGGATTTCAACCAGCATGTGTCGTCGCCTGGAAATGGTACTTTTGCCTTTTACAGAGGATTTAACTTTGACCACCTTGAATTTTAATAACTACTACCCACCTGGTTTAATTACTCACCAACCCGCGATAGTAGATCCAGGTTTATGAACCACATATCCTGACAAAAAGTTGGTAATCCAGGTTTGATAATCTCGGATTATTGACTTACCAAAATTGTTACCAAAGGGCTTGTACCCTAGCGGTATATCAAGGTGATTAGTTGTCCCACAAGGTTGTGGGTTTCAAGTCCCGGCGTGGACAAAATGGTGGTGGGGCTTATAATTATTCCCCATAGGTGGAGGGTTCGAGGGAATGCATAATACCCCTTGTGGATGTCATTGTCTAGGCTCGAACCACTAACATATTAACTGGCCGTTCAAAAAAAAAACTCAAATTGTTAACGAGAATATTATAATCAAATTTTCAACATATTACACACACTATAACACTGAATTCTCACTTATACAAATTTAGTGACTTCTTTTATCAACCATTCTGCTCAAAATGTTTTCTGGATCATTCATTCATTGTCAATATACAAATCGTCAACACTTGTTGCTACTGCAGCCAGCTCGGCCTCATGTGCAGCATCAACAACCGATTCTTCCTCATGTGTCGCTAGAGCAGCTTCCTCCGCATCCCGTATTACTCGTATCACAGAACGACTAAATATACGACTTGTCTTCTTCACTAGTTGAATCATAAACCTAGAAAATGAACTCATTGTTTAATTTTTATATAGATATAATTGAGTATGTCTTGAAGCAGGTTCAAATGTTTTTGCATGAAGTTCTCGGCTAAATACATATATTTATAATCAGTTGAGGTTAGGGTTTTGGTAAAAAAAAAAAAAAACTGATTGCACAAATATGTGGTTAATAAACATGTATTCCCCAAACCCGGTTCGTTCAAAGTTAAATTCGGGCTTCACAACCCCAGATCGGGATATGTAAAAGGCAAAAGTACAACTTCCACGCTACGACACGTAGCAGCGAGCTAGTTAAAATCCGGGTATTTACTAGAATTGCAAAACAAAAATAAGCGCATTATAAACACTATTTTTTAATTTGCATTTTAAATGCAAAAGTTCGACTTTCGTAGTGTTTGGGATTTTAGAGGTATTTGCCTTAGCGTTTTGTTTAAACCATTTGAAGCTAAATGGGGCCGAAATGGCCCGTGGTGGATGGTTTATATTCGTTCGATCTGTTTATCGCATTGAATGGTTTATAAAACTTTAATATACTAAAAACCAATGTTTTAAAACCGGGGTTTTGAACCGGACCGGCCGATGTGTTAAAAACGGTCGAACCGGCCGGTCGGACCGGCCGGTTGAACCGGATTACAATATTATACATTATTTATAACGTATAGCTAAATAGAGAATGTTTTATAGAAACTTATAAATTCTTTTATTTCAAAATTTCAAAACCAACTATATTTTGCATATTAAAACATATGAAAGAAGCTTTTTTTGCAGCATATCGTTGTTTCGTTTGTGTTTTAGAATAGCAGCACACTGATTGTATAACTATTTTCAAGAGACTAGTACATATGTCGTTCAAAAAAAATTAATTCGAAAGGAATTTTGTTTTTCCTTAGTCCATCCCACATTGCTATGGGAGGAGAAAGATGCATAGATGGCAGCAGTATATATATCGCATATGTATTGGTCTTTATTTTCAGCTCAAAGCAATCTTACCTTCTAGGCTTAGATTCATGTTGAGCATAGTTCAAGCTAAATTCCGGTTCAACTCCGGGTTTTTTCCTACGGTTCAACCCGGTTTGTTTAAAAACCCGGCGGTTCGATCCGGTTCATTTTCTGGTTGTTGACCTGCTCAATTGACCCGGAAGTATATAAGTTTTTCCGGTCGGATCGGTCCGACCGGCCGGTCCGACCCGGTCATGAAAACACTGCTAAAAACTAAGAGATTAAAACTTTCTGTCAAATAATACTTCCTCTGTCCCAATTTTATTGTTCACGTTTCTTTTATTACTTGTTCCAAAATTATTGTCAACTTGAAAGTTCCACCAATAAAAAAATAATTAGGTGGTAAAGATAAAATTTTATTTGTTGGACAATTTAATAAATGCATTTTCTTAAACTGTGTAATTTTTTTATGTCAAGCAATAATTTTAGGATGAAGGGAGTATATAATATAGTATAGATGTTGAGGTTGTATATATTAATTAGAGGTGCCTAGGATTCGAGGTGAAGCATGTTATTTACATAATTAAGGGCCACTCTTTGATAACATGATAATGAGGACTTCAATACATATTATTTTAATTATTATATGAATGCGGATGATTAGGGATCCGTTATGATTAGTACTTAGTAGTATTATGTAGCATGTGTTGGAGATTAATTCTTAATCAAACCTAATCGACCTTGTTTTTATATTAAAAGAGTCAATGGTTTTATTAATAATTTCTCCCTTTTCCTGATGGATTCCCATGTTAGAAACCATGTCCATGTGAATCGAGTATATTTTACTCAACATATTTATTTCCTATTAAATTAATCAAAGTGTTAAAATAAATAATAGTTGTATTGTTTCATTCTAAATTTTCTCAGTTATCCCCAAATGATTAATACCTAAAATTAACTAATTGTATTTCTTAATATCATTATTTAATTTGGAC
This sequence comes from Calendula officinalis, assembly GCA_963853835.1. NCBI lineage: Eukaryota > Viridiplantae > Streptophyta > Magnoliopsida > Asterales > Asteraceae > Calendula > Calendula officinalis. The sequence goes on along the minus strand of OY970820.1, from coordinate 65,754,222 downwards.
AATTATGTTAACCAAATAAATAGGGATAGTTGGTAGTAAAAAAAAACTATATCTCTAAAATAAAAATTATTTTATATGTTACTGTTAATTTAAACTTGTTTAAACTTGTGGATAAGCAAGGCCATCATTCCCGAGTCCATCGTCCCCAAATCGGGGTTGGTTACCGTGCCAGCAAGGCAGCAAGCAAATGAAATATAATAATTGAATGTAACAAATTAAAACAAAATTTTTGATTGGCTTAGTAACAAACCTTCATATATGACTAGTTAAAAACTGTATATCACACCTATAAATACAAAATTTTACACATCTTCCTATTCTTTATAATCTACAATATACTCTATTTCTCATTCTAAAATATTGCCCTTACAAACACACACAAAAGTGGAGAGTTATCACCCGTTATAACTCTTCTAATCACCTCAAAATTTACAAATGCGAACTCGTCCTAAAATACGTCTCAAGACTTCCTAAAAGTCATATCCAAATTTGTTAATTAGAATCTAAATACCACCACCTGAATATTCTCCAAATATCTTCAACGCTATTTTACAACAAGGCTACTCAATTCTAGTCACATCCTCGCCACTCATTTCTTGCAACCACCTTTGGTCACACACTTACTGTAACGATCCGAAATTGTGAATAAATAAAATATGTAAAAATATGATAATTATGGATAAATCATATAAAACACGTGGAAATTGGTTTCGTGTCGTTTGGACACCGTATGAGAAAGTTATGGGCGAAACCGGGTCGAGACAAAGTTGGAAAAGTGCAGCCCTGCTGCCTAAGGGAGTTCGCGACGCGAACTCGAGATAACGATCGCGAACGGATCCCAGGGAGTTTGGCATTTGGTCGCGAAGTAGTTCGAGTTGGGTTAGCGATCGCTAAGTTTGCTTGCGATATGCAGAGTTAGCGACGCGAACTGAGTTCGCGCCGTGAACTCTGGACGACCAGCATTAAAGTCGAGATTTGGCTCATTTATTGCATTGGTAAACCCTAGTTTTTCTCTCTTCAAGTGTGTGAACGATTTTGAGTGTAAAACATCTTTTGGAGCTGATTTCTTCATCAAATCTTGTGATTCTTCACTCCTAGTTGAAGATTAAAGACATTCGGTGAAGTGTTGAAGTGGACGAATTGTGAGCAAGGAACCGGCGGAAGGAATACGGTTAAAGCATCTTTATTGCTAAGGTGAGTACGTGTGGACTTTACTGAGCACATAGCCTATGAAATACATTTTATTACTTGTGTTATGGTCTATTTGCTTAATTGTGTAGACTAGTAGCTAGTAGTTAGTTATACCGATAGTTGTATTGAACTAACTTGTTTGATGATAGACGTGATAGCCGAGAGCTAGATTGACATAACTAGTGAGTTATGATATGGAGAGATGATGTGATGATTCGGGGGATCCCCGGTCATGAGGTATGGAATGGGGAGCATTTGGGCGGATCCCCATCGGCCCATTCCATGATAGTAGTCTTGCTAACTGGAAGTAGTCCGGCGAGTAAGGCAGGTATTTGTAGATTGGGCGATTCCCTCTTGCCTTTACCTTGAAGCTTGTTAATGCGGGGGATCCCCGGTTAAATAGTTAATGTGGTCCTAGTTGGTTGGGGACGTCCCGACAACTAGATATGATTGCTAGGAAAGCAAGGTTTAGAGTCACAATAGGGTGACTAGATAGATGGATGAATGCTTACGTGCTTGTTTGTTTGTCATTCGGTTATTATTATTAACTTTGGGTCTAAACCCATGTAGCTCACGAGACGTTTTGTCTCACGTACTCCTTGTTTTGTTTTGCTATGTACTCAGGTTCGGGATCGAAGGCTTAGGTACGCATGGATAGAGATGCGGGACCTAGATTAGAAGAACACTAGATTGAATTTAGTCTTAGCTTGGTTATGATCTATTTTGTAACACCTACTTTTATACTCTGATTTCATACCAAGGTTTTTGTAAATCCAAATTTGAGGATGTTCTTCTATTTATAAAATGTTTTATTTTGGCCAATATTTTGTATTAAAATTTGAGGTATTACACTTACAATGTTAAAAACCAATTTGAATAAAATCACATAATTGATGCAAATGATCTCAATAAAACCCATTTACGAAAAACCTCAATTACAACCACTAAAATCATGATGCGACTTACATATCTATAACACTATTCACTGTAGGTTGCAACACAGGGTTGCGACGCTTGAGGTTGCGGAACTCTAGATTTATAGAAACCTAAACATGTTAAATCAATTGAAAAGGCCCTAAACCTGGAAATCGACTGCAAATGCAGGTCCCATACTCGGTGTTTTGTAGACACATGTCGCCGAAATCGTGAGAGATGTTGATGTCTTAGTATAATCGACCATTTCTAGTAGAATTTATTCCGAAATGAAGATAATGATGGTATTTATGTTTTCGAATTCCACAAATGAGAAGAGAGATAAAGAGAGAGAGAGAGAGAGAGAGAGAGAGAGAGAGAGAGATTTCTGATGGAGAATGTATGGCCGACATAACGACATCGACGTCGAAAATCAGAAAGATAGAGGTGAGATGATGTTTATGATAACGATATTTGATTAAGTTTTGAAATCAAAGAGATAAAAGTGAGTGGCGGGTTTCCAGATTGTAGACGAACAATAATAAATTATTATTTTTTTAATTAATATATTAAATTTTATGAACAGATGTGGTTCAACACTTATTATATATACTTCCTCCGTATCAAAATAAGTGAATCAATTTAAAGTTCACATTTTTTGATTCAAAATAAGGTAATAAGAGGTTAGTGAAATTAAATTGAGTAATTAGAATAGATGGGGACCCACACTTTTTACTATTTTGTTACTTTTATAGGAAGATGACAAAAATGGATTGGACCCCACACCTTTAATGATGTTTATAAAGATATAAGTAAAGGTAAATGAGTAAATTTAAATATAAAAACTTATCAAATAAGATAAATTATTAAAGTGATTCCCTTATTTTGATACACTTTAAAAAGGAAAGTGATTCGCATTCACTTATTTTGATACGAAGGAAGTATAATTTCATTAAATTTTTGTAACTACATCAAAAACAAAATTTTTTACGGTGAATGTGTAAATGCTACATATAAAGTTCCTGCTATTCTTCATTTCTCCAGAGAGAGAGAGAGAGAGAGAGAGAGAGAGCCTTTCTCTGTTCTCACTCGCCGCCTTTGTTTCCTTTCTCTGCATAAAACTTGGGAAAGCATTAAACGCATTTAAGATCATTTCCCATTAGCGGCCGCTTTTGCTTCCAATTATTTTTCTACTCCCAAATACATACATATATACATACAACACTCACCTGTCTCTATATATACAACAATCCAAAACTTCATTTTCATCCTTCGAGATCTGGTAACAATTCCTACAACTTTTTTTCTTCATGTTTATTTGGATATAGAATCTAATTTCAGATATGATAAAATAGATATTTGGACAAAAATGGCGGGTGAAAAGCAAGCAGAGGATTCAATAGTTCCGTCGAATTTGAACGAGAATGGGGAAGAAAATGGCGAATTAGAAGATCACTCTGTTCTGAGTATGACGAATCTGCTGTGGCATGGAGGATCTGCTTGGGATGCTTGGTTTAGTTGTTCTTCAAATCAAGTAAACCAAATAACAAATGAATTGAAATTATTAGATTTATTCGTAAGCTGAATGTACAAACGTTTATGCAGGTGGCACAAGTGTTGTTAACTCTGCCATACTCGTTTTCACAACTGGGAATGGTATCAGGGATTGTTCTTCAGATTTTTTATGGTCTTCTTGGCAGCTGGACGGCTTACCTTATAAGTGTTCTTTATGTTGAGTATAGAAGTAGAAAAGAGAAAGAAAATGTCAATTTTAAAAACCATGTTATCCAGGTTTCTTTCGTTCTTTGATACATTTTTTTTATTTTTTATTTTAAATGAAACTATATTATTTTTTTTTCAAATATCTTTTTTAAATAATTTTTTCTATAGTGGTTTGAAGTTCTTGATGGATTGTTGGGGCCTTATTGGAAAGCAATAGGACTAGCTTTCAATTGCACTTTTCTTCTCTTTGGCTCTGTTATACAACTTATAGCTTGTGCAAGGTATGTTTTTTATTCTTTATGATAAAATGTCTGCAAATCAAGTTAAAGCGAGTGGAAACAGATCTTGAGGGGTTTGTGTTATAAATTCTTAATGTTAATTTTTTTATTATAAATTTACAGTAACATATACTACATAAATGACAATTTGGACAAAAGGACATGGACATACATATTTGGAGCATGTTGTGCCACTACTGTTTTCATTCCTTCATTCCACAACTACAGAATTTGGTCATTTCTTGGCCTTTTTATGACCACTTACACTGCTTGGTATATGGCTGTTGCAGCTTTAATTCATGGCCAGGTACGTACCTTCCCTAATGTACAAATCCTCATTGCATATAGAATTGCCTCATTTATCTGTTATTATTTTTTTTTTGTTAAATGTGTGATTTAGGTTGATGGGGTTGTACACTCCGGTCCAACAAAGCTGGTATTGTATTTCACCGGAGCAACCAATATTTTGTACACCTTCGGCGGGCATGCTGTCACTGTGTAAGCCTTATTCTTTTTTTTCAGAGCAACGTACAACCTTTCGTGCCATTGCAGGGTTGTTTTTGGAAATATATTATATTTATTTTGATTTTAAAATAATAAAAATATCATTCTTCAAGTCCAGAGCTATTAATTCCTACTTTCCCAATCCCAACGGAATATAACATTTGTTTATTTAAAATACTTCAAATTAGCATTTTAATATCATGTTTTCTACTACTATAACAATTATACACTAACTTTTAATAAATTATAAGTTTATTTTAATATATTGAAATGAAAAATAAATCATGTGAAAATTAAGACCAACTTAGCAAGTTATAATACTAAATTGATTATTTTTAAAAATTTACTGCACTTTTAATAATGTATATCAAAATGCATTTTGATATTTAAAATATTATAGATTTTTTTTCCAAGTAGTTTTGATTAAAATTTATGTTTTTATTCATAATAATAAAAATATAAAGTATTAATCATATTTATATTTGTTTTGTTAATATGTACATACCGTTAAATTAATAGATTATAAATCACGTTATTTAGTAGTTAATAATTTATAAATTTGATTTCAAACCGGAATTTTATTCTTTTTCAAAAAGGGGTGTGAAAGTACCTTTCCTTTTTCCAACCTTTTCGATAAAGTATAAATTAATTAAAATATACTAATATTCATTTTATTAATTATTTAATTAAAATTAACAGGGAAATTATGCACGCAATGTGGAAACCCCGAAAGTTCAAATATATTTACCTACTTGCCACTCTGTATGTTTTCACGTTAACCCTTCCGTCGTCTGCCGCCGTCTACTGGGCCTTCGGCGATGAGCTTCTCAACCACTCAAACGCCTTCTCTCTCCTCCCGAAAACCCGCTGGCGTGATGCTGCCGTCATTCTCATGCTCATTCATCAGGTACTTTGTGCATTAAAACTTGTACAACAAACCTGATATCGGAAAAAATAAGGTTTCTTTTAGATTCAACTTTCAACCAATTTAATTTGTTACGTTTTGATTTTGTTGAACAGTTTATTACGTTTGGATTTGCTTGCACACCGTTGTATTTTGTGTGGGAGAAAGTGATCGGCATGCACGACACAAAGAGCATGTGTTTACGGGCATTAGCAAGGCTGCCCGTGGTCATACCCATATGGTTCTTGGCTATAATATTTCCTTTCTTTGGACCCATTAATTCTGCAGTTGGGGCACTCTTGGTCAGCTTTACGGTCTACATTATCCCTGCCATTGCCCATATGCTTACCTACAGAAATGCTTCTGCCCGCCAGGTTAAATTTATTCTTATCTACATATTTTAATGCGGAATTTACAAGTCGCTAGTTAATTATGAATCTAGTCATTAGTTGCGATCGTCAGGTAAGTGAAATGGGTCTCTCATTTGGTTATGTCTTGTATTCGAACCCGCAAGAATTATATGTGTAATGACCCGAACCCGCTAACCCTTTTACTAGAAGGGCCGGGTATGAATTATTAGCAATCTGATCCGTTTATAACCCGCCCGGCAATTAATTTTAGAAAAAGAATAATTTATGTCTTTCATATTAAAGATTTATTCAGATGCCTTCATATTATGGTAAATTTATAAGATGCTTCTCGATATCTCTATTTTCTCATGCATGTTTTCTATTTTTTTATTTAAAAAATGTCTTCTTTTTTAGTATTTATCTATAATACTTATTTGGTTTATTTAGCATATATCATTTTAATATTAAGTTATATTTATTGGATAGATATGGGTTTGATTTTCCAAAACCTTGCGGGTCGCCGAGCTGTCATCTATTAAAATTTGTTAAAAGGGTTTGGATCAAGCTTGATCCGCTTCAAACCCGCTCCATTGTCAGGTTTACTTGGATTTGATAGAGATAGCTTGCAATCCTTTTAATTTAGTTATATGTTGTACTATAGGATGTTTCGTAACCGTGCCGCATTAGATTTCTCTCTTCAAACCAAACCTCATACCAACAAACACCAATTTGTCCTAACGTATTCATTTTTTCAGAACGCAGCTGAGAAGCCTCCTCGATTCCTATCAAGTTGGACAGCCATGTATGTGATCAATGCGTTTGTGGTTGTTTGGGTTCTAGTCGTTGGGTTTGGGTTTGGTGGTTGGGCAAGCATGACCAACTTTGTAAGACAAGTTGATACATTCGGTCTCTTCGCCAAGTGTTACCAATGCAAGCCTGCGGGACCAACTCCTCCAACACACTGAGTTGACTCAACCCAATATAGTAGCTGTTGGTCTCTCTTTCTCTCCCCATGTTTTTGTATTATAGATGGGGCATAAATTATTATAATTTATTTTCCTTTACATGTGATGTGTCTTGGTTTGTCTTATGGTGTTCTTTGTTCTTTTATATATCTAATTATGTAGATTATAAGAAGAGTGGGATGAATTCTGATGATTGAACATTGGCTAATTTAAAAACATGTTGCTTAATCTCCTCCCGTTGAATGAGAAGATGTGTTAAAAAATATCTAAAATTCAGATATCTGAATTCAAGATATCCGAAATCTAGATATCTGAATTTCAGATATATGATCCGGATAGCGTTATCAAAACTTTTGAATATCCAATATCCGAGAGATGATCCGAACTATTTGAATAGTTTGTTTTTTCGGATATCCAAATTTTAGGTTACCAGATCCGGATAACAAAAATCCACTTTTCGAAATTCGAATATCCGGATATTTGGATAATCGGTTTCGAACACCTATAGTGTTATCAACAATTCTGAATTTCGGATACTTGATCCGGGTAGTGTTATCAAAAATTTTGGATATCCAATATCCAAGAAATTATGTGAAATATTTTAAATATTTTCAGATATCTAAATTTTCGGATACCGAATTCAGATAGTAATAATCCACTATTTGAAATTCAAATATCTAAAAATCTGGATAATCGACTTCGAAAACATATAGTTTATATATAATGGGTTAGGGAGACCAAGTTAATTAATGTGATATGGGCTTTGGTGTAATGAAAGGAAAGATGTTGACAATTACTAAACGAAGGAGTTTGAGGGAATGGGCCACGGACCCGATTCCTTTACTTAACTTCACATGGGTGCCACGTGACCTTCTTTACTCATTTATATTCTCACAATCTTCATTGCTTCAACTCAAATCAAACTACGCACATGATTCTCAATTGGTGAACATGCATGAACCTTCACCCATATGAGTCATCTTCAATCAACCCTAAGCTCTTGGGATCTTTCATTAAAATAAGATAAATTATACACAAATCATGTCTATTCATATCATATGAATAAGTTTGAATAACATATTTGTCAGGATCGAATAACTATAGACAAGTTAATAAACACCTTAGATCTAATTGATAATAGAAGTTGCAGCGGATCAACACTATATCAATAATTAAGAACAATGAACTGTATGAACAATAAACAAGAATATTAAGAACACAGTTTCACAAAAAGCTTCAATGTATATTATTGAGTTAACAATACACACGTACGTTTACAATTCGTAAGGAACATACTTATAGTAGTCCTTGAAGCTAAACTATTTACCCTAGTTATTCTAGGATTTGATTTACATCGAATTATAAAAGATATACATTTAATTACATTCTATAACTAATTCTACGAAGATCTCAGACTTGATATCTTCCAAAAACGCGTATCAGTAGTAACTGCAATCACCAGTAGTAAATAAGTAACATCAGTAGTAAACTTGGTGATCAGTAGTAAGTCCATAATCAACATCAGTAGTAACTACAATGATCAGTAGTATCTTCAATCTTCTCATGATCAGTAGTAACTTAGTTATAGTGAACACCAGCATCAACTTCATCAGTAGTAAATGTTTCTGCCCCATCAGTACTAAGTATGTCAGTACTAACTGCAGCATCAGTAATAAGTTGATCTGTGTTTTGCTCCAACAATCTCCCCCTAAACTTATTGATTATGATTTAATCAATCAAGTTTCCATTTATTCCTTCTTTTCTTTTTCTTTTTCTTCCAACAGTTTTGCTCTTCTTTTATCACCTTCTAATGTCTGTTGGTTTTGTTTATTCCTTTGTGCAATAATGTATTTGCTAATCTTCTTTACAAATTCATTCATTTTATTTTGAAATAGCATAGCATCATGAGGTTTAATGAAGTTCATGCACCATAGTTGATAGAGAGTCTTCTCAGAATGAGGATACTCTTTCTCATAAAGGAATAAGTCACATTTCTTACTTGTATATTCAAAGAAGTACATGTTGACAGTTGGTAGCACATTCCAAGCTTGAACATTCTCTGAATCTGCATACTTCTCTGGATAATTTTCTGGATAGAAAGCAGCATCAATCATTTCAGTAAGATAACCTGCAGCTGAATTCTTCCAGAACTTTTTAGTCATTCTTGGTTTACCAATGATCAACATTTTGATAATGTCACTTCTGGTTAGGGACATGACCAAAGGTTTCCAAGCTCTGAATCTTTGAGTGACTTTATCTTCTCTGACAATCTCAATCATATCATCTATATATCTCCAGTTGATGATTGGATTATTTTGTAAGATAGCAATGGGGAGATCATAAACTTGAACCATTTGTAATTTTTTCTTTGGTTGATCAAGTTCTGAAGCAATTGTCTTTCTTTTCTTTGATATTTGAGAGGATACACCAGATGATTCTCCAGATATTGTTTTTCTTTCTTTCATTTCTTTGGAGTCTATCTGTTCCAGTTTAGTGGTGTATTTCTCATTAACGTCTTGTTCAGTAAGATCCTTTTTCTTTTCTACACAGTACTTTTCAATTAAATTGATCAACTTCATTCTTCCAAAGGCTTTTGTGTTGTAACCTTTTGATTTCAAGAATGTGATCATTTCTTTCTTCTTCTCTGCAAATTGTTCTGGCATATCAGCCTTTTGCTCTTTGCATTCTTGTACTTGTGCTTCAAGAAGTTCTATTGTTTCATGTTCAAGTTGCCTAAATTTTTTCAGTTCTCTTCTTTGTAATTCCTTTCTTGTTTCAGCAACTTGTTTAGTTTTGATCTTCTGTTGAAATTGTGGCAGTTTTGATATATCTGCTATATCTGCCAATTTGATTTCTGTGAAAGGTTGTCTCAATATTCTAGCCCTTTCTGCTAATCTTTTGTTTTCATTTGCTAGAGAGACTTCAACTTTCTTTAAATATTTTGCTATTTTTACCTTCCACTTATCCTGTTTGGCTGATTTGGCATAATTGATTTTGTTGACCATTTCATGACCTTGTGCTCTGTTAGGTTGGTCTTCATCAGCAACTTCCTTTCCCTTTCCTATGTAATTGTCTTTCTTCATATTTGGTTCAGATTCAATAACAAATTTGGGACCATAGTAGTGTATCTGTGATATGGGAAGTATTTTAGGATGTGGAGGCATGGAGCATTCATCAGCTTCCAACCAATTTACATCATCATCAATATCTTTCACCACCATTTGTGTTGTTTTTCTTTTTGGAGATGGTGGAAGTACCACTTTAGGTTCTAGTAGTGGTGGTAGCTCAATAATGTCATCAGTAGTAACCAAGTTAGTTACTACTGGCATGTCTTCAGAGATTACTACTGATAGGGCATCAGTAGTGTTTGCTGCCTTTTCTTCATTCATTACTGCTATGATATCAGTAGTAGAAGTTACTACTGGTATTTCCTTTTCAACTTGTTCTTCCATTGTAGCAGTAGTCATAGGCTCTTCTTCTGTCACCATCATCTCAGGGCCTTTATCAACATTTGTTTCTTTTAAGTTTAAAAGGGAGGATGCTGCTGCTGCTATAGATTCATCAATCATTGTCTGTATATTGTCCTTCTCCCCCTTAGTGAGCTCAACTGGAGGAGCCTCACTATCAACAATCTTTTTCTTCAATTGTCTGATGATTTTGGCTTGTTGATAAAGCCTGTGCTCATATAATCTCATCCTTCTGTTGATGGTGTTGACATGCCTTTTCATTGCAGCCATGGTTTTCCCTTGGTTAGTTAAGTATATATGGCAATTTTGTACAGTGGATTCCAAGGAATCCACTTTAGCCGTCAATTGGGTGATTTTAATACTGCCCTCACTCCATCTAGCAAGATCATCGGGCTTACTAACAGGTACATTGGTTTTAAGGTTTTCCTTCCTTTCCATCAATTCCACAGATCTGCCCTCATCACTGCTTGGTGAATCATTGGGTCTTTTAGACATTCTCTTCTTCCTAGAAGAAGCAGAGATGCCCCCCCTTGTGGTTTCTTGGCACCGGGGTCCTTTGAGTAACTCCTCAAAAGAGTCATCACTCAAAGTTGCCGAGGTTTGGGTCCTAAAGATGTTTTCACTGTCCTGTGCACCCACCTTTGGGGCATCAGTAGTGAAAGCCCTCCCCTCATGTCCTCTCTCCTCCTTGGAGGACAACTCTTTGAGCCTGGGGTGTGACTCGATTTGTCCCCTGGTGTCCTTTGAAGAAAGTTTCTTTCTTTTATAAATTGTGGAAATGTTTTTGGTTTTGTCTGGTAGGTCTTCCACAGAGTGAAGAGTAGCACTCTGCAGATTTACATCAAGTTCCTGGGACACATTCAGGACTTCTGTATGGGTTGGTGATTGAGTGGCTAGTTGGATTGGTGTTTGGGCTGTATTTGGGGGTGATGGAGTGGGTTGAGGTTCAACTTGGGATGTAGCAATGGTTGAACCCTCTCCAATATTGGGTTGATCTTTGATCATGTTAGGAAACAGAGGGGTTTCCTTGCCCGAAAATTTAAATTGTTTTCTCATATTTGAGAAAACTTTCTTGTTCAACTCAGGTAATAGAAAAATGTTTTTAGGAGTTGACAAGTTTTGTAATTCACAGTTTATGATATGTTGTAGAAATCTGGGATACATTAAAAATTTAGAAGAACTAAGATTTCCCAACATACCATCAAATATCATGTTTGAAAAATTAAATACTTGGTCTGTGCATAAACAGACAACAGCAGAGGCTATTGCCTTATTAAACTCATTCCAAGTACTTCTTTTAGGAGAAATACAATGCTGAATGGTATGTATTAAAAATTTCCATTGTGGGGAGAGAAGACCCTTTTGAAAAGTAACTATATTCAGTCTTCCCTCATATCCCATTTTATTCAAAACTTCAGCAATGTATTCCTTAGGAAGAGTGGACATACCTGAATCATCGTGTAGTTGTAGATGGTGTCTGATTGATTGTTCTGTTACTGTAATGTGCTTTCCATCTACTTTAGATTTTATCATTGATGATGTTGTTCCTTCTGTTTGCTCAGCATTGGTCCAGAAGTCCACCAAGTGCTGTTGATATGATTTTGGTTTTACAGTTAAGGCAAACTGTATATAAGAATTTCTCAAAAATTTTACGATCGGACGAAAATCTTTTGTTCCGTCGGGATTCTTTAAGAATGCAACCATATTGTGGAATTCGGAGTATTTGAGATCGGTTTGCACATCGAGAGCTTGTAAGGTTGCCATTGTTGTTGAGTTTTTGCAAGAGTTTTGTTAAAGATGAAGGGTTTTTGATCGTAAACTAGGGTTTATCGAAAGGTGTTTAGAGAATCGAAGTGAAGATAATGCTAAATTAATCATCTGCCGCCTTTTATATCTTTCGATTAAACCTGCAAAACTACGAAAATGTCCTTCGAATCATAACATAACGGTTATTTTCATGGGGGTTAGTTTGGTAATTGTGTTTATGAAAGACCAGTAGTGAATAAGATATCAGTAGTAAAACGTCAGTAGTATCTACTAACATCAGTAATGACTAAGGTTTTTGACATCAGTAGTAACTATAGACATCAGTAGTAACCATTAACATACAAGACCAGTAGTATATGAGAATACCAGTAGTACTGACTTACCAGTAGTACCCGTGTAAACCTAAAATACTTCCAGTAGTAATGAACTATCAGTAGTATTTTGTGCATACACTTTCACACCAGTAGTACAGCAATACCAGTAGTAAAACACTTAAGAAAATAATATTTTACAACACTAACTTTACACATGATTTTAAGTGAGATTTTAAGTTATTAAAATCATTCCAATACTGCTAACCAAGAAGTTGAATCTTCCTACATCAAATGCTTTTGTAAAAAGATCTGCTAATTGATCATCAGTATGGATTTTAACTACTTTGATTAATTTCTTTTCATTACAATCTCTTATAAAGTGAAATCTTATTTCAATGTGTTTAGTTTTTGAATGTTTTACTGGATTATTCACAATACTAATAGCACTTTGATTATCAATAAAAATAGGAGTTTTAAGGATAGAGATACCAAAGTCTAGAAGCTGATTTTGAATCCATAGTACTTGAGCACAGCAAGCAGATGCAGCTACATATTCTGCCTCAGCAGTAGATGTTGATACATTTGTTTGCTTCTTACATTGCCATGACACCAGTCTTGATCCAAAGAATTGACATCCACCAGTAGTGGATTTTCTATCTTGACATTCACCTCCATAGTCACTATCTGTATAGGCTATTAGTTCAAAGGGTGAGTCATGTGGATACCATAGACCTAGTGATGGTTTGCCTTTCAAGTATCTGAATATTCTTTTAACAGCCTGCAAGTGTAGTTCTTTGGGTCTTGCTTGATATCTAGCACACACAAACACTATACATAATGTCAGGTCTTGATGCAGTTAAGTACATCAAAGAGCCTATCATTGATCTATATAAGTGTTCATCTACATCCTCCCCCTCAACATCAGGATGTAGGTGTTTGTGTGTTTCCATTGGTGTACTAGCACTTTTACTGTCTTTCAAGTCAAACTTTTCCAAGATGTCTTTGACATATTTTGATTGATTTATCAAAATACCATCAGTTCTTTGATTGACTTGGAGTCCAAGGAAGAAGTTCATTGGACCCATGGAGCTCATCTTGAATTTAATCTGCATCAGCTCTTCAAATTCTTTGCACAATGTATCATTGGTTGAACCAAAGATGATATCATCTACATAAATTTGTACCAGTAGTATATCATCTTTGACTTTCTTTGTAAACAATGTTTTATCAATGGCTCCTCTTTTAAAGTTGTTCTTCAATAGGTATGATGATAATGTGTCATACCATGCTCTTGGTGCCTGATGTAGGCCATACAGAGCTTTATCCAATTTGAACACATAATCACCATGTTTTGGATCTTCAAAACCTGGAGGTTGGCAAACATAGACCTCTTCTTCAATTTTCCCATATAGGAAGGCACTCTTAACATCCATTTGATAGACTTTGAATTTCTTGAATGAAGCATATGCTAGAAATATTCTTATAGCTTCAATTCTAGCCACAGGAGCATATACTTCATCATAGTCTATTCCTTCTTCTTGAGTGTATCCTTGGGCTACAAGTCTGGCTTTATTCTTGATCACTATGCCTCTTTCATCTTTCTTGTTTCTGAATATCCATCTTGTTCCAATGGCTCTTTTTCCTTTGGGTAGAGGTACAAGTGTCCAAACAGCTTGTAATTTAAATTGAAGGAGTTCTTCTTGCATTGCTTCAATCCAGTTTGAGTCCTTCATTGCTTGTTGGATCTTCTTTGGTTCTTCCTGAGACAGAAAGCATTCATACATACATTCATTAGCAATTAAACTAATGTTACACATATTTGCAGTTAAGCTTTTATTTAATTTGCTTCTTGTTTGAAGTGGTGAGTTAACATCACTTAGAACAAGGTCTAATGGATGGTTCTTCTGAGTCCTTGTAGTTGTAGCTTTATCAACCACTAGTTGATTTCCAAGATTGGACTCATTTGTCTCAGGCAGTTGTTCATCTTGTGATTCTTCATTGTCATGGATGTTTGGTTCATCATCATCTTGGTCAGAGTTACTACTGCTGTTGTCTTCGTTGAGATCAGTAGTATTGTTGTTGTTACTGGCATCAGTAGTATCTTGAGAATCTAGGTTATTGTTGGGACCAGTAGTATTTTCAGTACTATTACTGGTACCAGTAGTATTGGAATTACTACTGACCTCATTCTCAGAGTTACTACTGCTTTCAATAATTGAGTTATTACTGACATCAGTATTAACTATGGGAGCAGTATCAACTATTATGTATCTCATCTTTTCTTGACCAGAATAACCAGATGATGTTCCTTCATTTTGATTAAGACAATTTGAATTACCTGCATTGAAATTCATATTAGAATTAAAGGATTTGGTTAGATTGTCTATGTCAAATAGCCAATCTGGATCATTTCCTTGTTCATTAGGTACATTTTCATTAAAGGATACATTGATGCTTTCTTCAATTATCCTTAGTTTTTTGTTGAATACTCTGTATGATTTGCTTTGAGTAGAGTATCCCACAAAGATTCCATCATCAGCTTTGCAGTCAAACTTACCAATTTGTTCTCTTGTAATTAAAATAGTACAAGGACAACCAAATGATTTTAAGAAACTTATAGAAGGTTTTCTTTTATTGAAAAGTTCATATGGTGTTTTAAAATGTGGCTTCACTATTAATACTCTGTTTTGAACATAACAAGCAGTATTAACAGCTTCAGCCCAAAAAGTGATTGGTAATTTTGAATCTGCTAGCATTGATCTTGCTGCTTCAATGATGGTTCTATTTCTTCTTTCAGCTACACCATTTTGTTGTGGAGTTCTAGGTGAGCTGTATTGCCTGTCAATACCTTTAAGATCACAAAAGTTAATTAAGTTAGCATTTTTAAATTCTGTGCCATTATCACATCTTATGGCTTTCACTTTTTGATCAGATGTGTTTTCCAGTTTGATAATTAAGTTCTTTATGAGTTCACTTGTTTCATCCTTTGTCCTGAGAAAGAAAACCCATGTATATCTGGAAAAGTCATCAGTAATAACCAGACAATATTGTTTCTTTCCAATACTCATTACATTTGTAGGTCCAAAAAGGTCCATATGTAAGAGCTGTAAAGGAACAGAAATAGAGTTCACAGTTTTGGACTTATGAGAAGTCTTGTGTTGTTTACCTTTTAGGCATGCAACACAGTGATGATCACACATGAATTGTTTTTGAGGTAGTCCAATGACCAGATTTCTTTTTACTAAATTATTCATGTTTTTAAAATTTGTGTGACACATCCTTCTATGCCAAAGTTCTGATTCAGTGGTGTTTGCCTTGGATATAAAACAGTTGACCTCATTTGTAGAAATGAGTTCTCCCCCTATATCCAGGCAATACACATTGTTTGTCCTAGGAGTTCTTAAAACCACATATTTTTCATCTAAAACAAAATCAGGAGAAAGAATGATGCACTCAATGTCTGTGAATAGAATCTTGTTCTTTTTATCACAAATTTGAGACACACTGACAAGATTGTATTTTAGTTCAGCAACATAAAATACATCATCAAAGGTAATTTTTCCATTAGTAACAGTACCTTTACCTGTAATCTTACCTCCCTGGGGATTCTCACCAAATGCCACATATCCTCCATCAAACGACTTGAAATCTTTAAGAATTTGCAGATTTCCAGTCATGTGCCTTGAGCATCCACTATCAATATGCCATGTTCTTCCTTCTTCTGGGATCTGAATGCTCTGCACAAATGAGTAAAGGATTAGTTAAGTTTGGGAACCCAAGCTTTATTTGTCTTGGGTTCATCCTTTGAGAAATAAGCTTTTGGGGATTTAATTTTAAAGACTTTTGGTACCCATACTTGTTTATTACTGGTACTTTGTTTTACTACTGCCCTTTTGGAGTTGTTACTGGTGTGAGAAGTTCCTACTGATCTTGGTTTATACCCATGATTTTTAGCTTTTGAGTACTTTACTACTGATGGACCAGTAGTATTTGGGAACTTACCATGTTTAAAATGACCAGTAGTGTCTTTAAAATTACCACCAGTAGTGTTTTTAAAATTTGTTTTGGGAGCAGTAGTATTTTTGAAATTAGGGTTTTTACCAGTAGTATTCTTGTACTGGTACCATACAGCATTATAATTAGGGTTAACACCAGTAGTAAATTTGTTAGAGTTTCTACTGGTGTTGGAAAATTTAAAATATTGTTTATTTTGATTAGATTTTCCATTGTTCTTGAAGTAATTGCTGTTCTTTGGGCTGCCAACTCTTCTGTTTTGCACAAATCTTGGTGCACTTCTTCCAAATCTTGGAGTTTCAGCAATTGAAGTTTTTATTGTATTTACTACTGAAGGACCAGTAGTATCTTTTAACCTTTGAGTTTTTGCATATTCTTTAAAGGCTTTAAATTCCTTTAACTCCTTGCAATTTATTGGATTGAAGTGACAATCCTTTGCTAAATGGTTCACTTTATTGCAAATAACACATTTTAATTTATTTTCTTGAGCCTTTATTGTTTTTCTTTGTTCTAAGAGTTGGTTTCTATTTCTTTGGTTTCCTCTTTTTAGAATTTTGGGTATATTTTCTGCATTATATTTTGGAGAATCATTTGGACTTTGAGCTGTGTGAAAACTTGTATCAATTGATTTTGGTGATTCAGTTTGAGATATTGTAAATTCAATTGATTGCTCATCATCTGAAGAATCATTTGATTCAGATGTTTCATTATTAGATTCAGTTTTATTTTCAGTTTTTAATTCATTAATGATTCTTTCTGAACTGTCTTTAAGTGGAGGAATGAATTTGTGTGGAGGTGGTACAGCATGATATCCCACCCCATGAACAACCTTTTCTGTAGTTTGATTATTAGTTAATTCATCTAGAATTTTAGTGCTTCTTTCAAACTTTTTAATTGTTAATTTATTTTGTTCAATTTCAAGCTGACATTCTTCTAATTTACTTGTTAGTTCTTTATTTTTTGTTTCATAGAACTCTTTCTCATCCACAGCTTGAAGCAATTCTTCCTTGATCCGTTGATCAATCATCTTGTACACCTTTATTTGATGTTCTTGATCAGCAATTACACCATCAAACTCATGGTTTCTTCTGATTGCTTTTGCTAAATCTTCATTTAATTTAGTGTTTTCTTTTTCTAGATTTTTAGTAATTTTAGCACATTCAGGAGTACAAGGTTTAGATTTTACCTCAGTTTTGTTGTCAGTAAAGGCCATGAGAGCTTGGTTTTGAGCATGCTCTTCTGCTTGGAAGCTCCAGTCATATCCTTGTCCTTGTTGTGACACAAGAGCAGTTGATTTTGATCTTTTGTCTGGTTGAGGACATTCTTTTGCAAAGTGACCAAGGTTGTTACAGTTGTAACATTTGACTTTTGTCTTGTCAAATCCTGCTTTGTCACCTTTGTTGAAATTGAGGCTTGTCCTACCAGTTCTTTTTAAGAATCTTTTGGCCCTTAGACTCAGCATAGCCATCTGCCATTTAAGATCCATCTCCTCAAGATCATCTGGATTTAATTGTTCCAAGTCATCACTAATCAATGCAGTATGCACATGACTAGTGAAGAAGGATTCTCTTGCAGTATCCTCAGGATCTGCAGCCTTTCCTGTGGAGGTTTCTTGCCCTTGACCTGTACTTGATACAAATGCAGCATTGTTAGAAGAAATAGAAGGGTTTTTGTGATTTACCTCAGTTTCAAACACTCTGAGATCATTATAGAGTTCATCTAATTCCTTTTCTTCTAGAGCATCTCTTTGTCTATACACCACTGTGTACATGGCCCATTCTTCACTAAGAGACCTTAGGAACTTCATGTTGACATCTTCTTGATCCATCTTTACACCAACTTGGTTGAGTTCACCAATTAGTTTGTTGAATCTGTCAAACACTTGAGTGAGTGTTTCATTGGGCTTTCCTTTGAAATTTTCAAAGTCTTGTTTGAGAACAGACTTCATGTTTCTTTTTGTACTCTTTGTCCCAACGAATCTCTTCTCCAGTGCTTCCCAAAGCAACTTAGCATCATCATATTCAACAAAGAGATGTTGATAGTCATTAGGAATGGCCAGTAAAAGAGTGCTTAGAGTTTTGAGTTCGATGCCTTTATCTTTCTTCTCCTTTTCACATTTAAGTTTGTCTGCCTCAGTTACAGAGCTGCTTGCTTGAAGTTGACCAGTTTTGTTTCCTTCACAAACGACTTCCCACATGGAATAATCTGTAATAAGCATGTATTGCTTAATACGATTCTTCCACATCCCAAAATTATTTGGAGTGAGCATAGGGATTTTGTTGGCCTGAGTGCTTTCATTATTATCAGTCATGATTAATAATGTGTGTGTTTTAAGGATTAAAACTTTTTGTTGTTCTTTAACAAATAGTAGATCTAGAACCAATAAGCTCTGATACCACTTGTCAGGATCGAATAACTATAGACAAGTTAATAAACACCTTAGATCTAATTGATAATAGAAGTTGCAGCGGATCAACACTATATCAATAATTAAGAACAATGAACTGTATGAACAATAAACAAGAATATTAAGAACACAGTTTCACAAAAAGCTTCAATGTATATTATTGAGTTAACAATACACACGTACGTTTACAATTCGTAAGGAACATACTTATAGTAGTCCTTGAAGCTAAACTATTTACCCTAGTTATTCTAGGATTTGATTTACATCGAATTATAAAAGATATACATTTAATTACATTCTATAACTAATTCTACGAAGATCTCGGACTTGATATCTTCCAAAAACGCGTATCAGTAGTAACTGCAATCACCAGTAGTAAATAAGTAACATCAGTAGTAAACTTGGTGATCAGTAGTAAGTCCATAATCAACATCAGTAGTAACTACAATGATCAGTAGTATCTTCAATCTTCTCATGATCAGTAGTAACTTAGTTATAGTGAACACCAGCATCAACTTCATCAGTAGTAAATGTTTCTGCCCCATCAGTACTAAGTATGTCAGTACTAACTGCAGCATCAGTAATAAGTTGATCTGTGTTTTGCTCCAACAATATTTAAGTGTATGTCTAATCTCTTAAGTATCAGCAAAAAAAATCTTCTCATTTAAGACACCTGTCAATGGTGGCTTAAGTTCACCGTCAATTGGTACGGGGGTGTCACGTATGGTTTCATCTGGAATATTTCGGTTTGGCGAAGTGTAAAGAAAAGATAGTTTGGGGTATTATGTGGGCATCGGTATTTTGTGTGTGCGCGCGCACTTTATGTATAAAATATTAAGTGAAAATGTATTGCGGGGATGAGTATATCAGTTGCGCATCACTTGACGTGATATTGATTGGGTAAAAACTGAAATGTTCATGACAATGGTTAGGTGCGGTTTAATTCAACTACTAGTTTCTCTCTAATTAAATAAAGCAAAACATTATCCTCTTTAATTTATAATACACAAACGAAATATCATTTAAATCTACATATCAACCTAGTTTTTTTTTTTTTTTTTTTTTTTTTTTTTTTTTAGAAACGGCTTTCATAAAACAAGAAACGAACACTAGCTCAAAGCTAGGAAGCAAAAACAAGAAAAAAAACACTAAACATTACAAGGTAAAACTAACCATTCTAACCAACTTATTCTAAACTTTGAACACCTATTAGTAATCCAATTAAAGGAGATTTCCTTAATAGCATCCACCAACCAACTCTTCCGTGTATCACCACTTTTAAACGTAACCGCATTTCTATGCCTCCAAAGGATCCAAACCACCGTTAAACATACCGCTTCCAATATACTCTTGACTCGGTTACTAAATGTACTCGCATCTAAAGTATATATCAAATCTTCCAAACCCGCGACATTAATGTCCAAAATTTGCAACCACCTACCTATCGCCACCCAAACCTCCTTAGCCACTTCACAATGCCAAAAAATATGCTCCGAATCCTCCACAAGATGACCGCACACCTCACACTTAGTATCTTGTAAAGCAACCCCCCGAATTAAAAGGTTGATCTTCGACGGAATTCGATTTAAAAACACCCTCCAAAACAGAATATTAACCTTCCGCGGGACAAGTCGGTTCCACCGAGTAAGAAACAACCCGTCCACCACCTTCTCATGGTCCCGACCTCATACACCCCCTCCGAACCCAGGTCCCACTTCCACTTATCCGGGCCAGCACTTAAAACCGTCCCTTCCAGCCTCGACAACAATTGTTGCACTAAAGCCTCCAACCTACCCGTCAAATCTCGAGACCAAGACCACACTACCGAACCATTAACCAACCTATCCGCCACCACGCACCCTGGATTTAAATCAAGGCGGAACAACCTCGGGAACAAAGAAGCTAAGCTAGAATTAGTGAGCCAATTCTCCTTCCAAAACAACGTATTTCTCCCATTTCCAATATTTTTTGACAAATGACCAAGTAGAAAGATCCCTTGAGACTTAAACTTGTGTATCATATTTAAAATTTGACCCCACGGTTGATAGCTAGCATACTCCCTTGAATTAATCATTGTAATCCCACCATCTTGCCCATACAAAACCGCAACCATCTTTGCCCATAGCATATCACGATTGTTCACAAAACGCCATATCCATTTCATCAAAAGAGCTACATTAAACGCTTGTAGGCTACCAATACCAAGGCCTCCATTCTCCAAAGAAGCCAACACCGCATTCCATTTTACCCAATGAATTTTCTTTAAAGAATCCGTACCTCCCCAAAAGAAAGACGCTCTTAAGCGTTCCAAAATTGCATCTACATTTTTCGGTAACATAAATAAAGAAAGGTAATAAATTCCAAGACCACCCAACACTGATTTGATGAGCATTGATCTACCACCAATAGACAAAGCACTAACTTTCCATTTTGAAAGTTTTTGCTTAAATCTATTAACCAAACCATCCCAATTCTTTTTCTGCGACATACAAGCTCCAACCGGTAAACCTAAATACACTAACGGGATTCTACCTTTACAAACCCATATCGACTCCGCCATAACTATTAAATCTTCTTCTTTGACACCGACACCATACAAATTAGACTTCTGTAAATTCAACTGAAGACCCGAAGACATATAAAAATAATGAAGCACAATAAGCAAACTCTGAACATTTGACATAGACCATTCCCCCATAAAAATAGCATCATCAGCATAAAATAAGTGTGAAATACTCAGCTCATCATTACCCACCTTAAGACCTTTAAAAAAATTATTTGCTACCGCATCTTCCATCGCCATGCAACCCTTCCATAGCTAATATAAATAAAAAAGGAGACAAAGGATCCCCTTGTCTCAAACCTCTTTCAAGCTTAAACTCCTTAGACGAATTCCCGTTAAGAATCACAGAAGCTCTAGACGAATGAAGAATGGCCTTAATCCAATGCCTCCATTTCACCGGAAAATCCATAAATTCCATCATTCTATCCAAATAACACCAATTTAGAGAATCGTAAGCTTTCTCGAAATCAACCTTTAAAATCAAAGCTTTCTTCTTCTTTTTCTTGTACCACGCTAACATCTCGTTCACTATTAAAGGGCCATCTAGAATCTGACGACCTTTAATAAATGCTGATTGTTCCATACTTACTACCGAATCCACCACTAGCGATAATCGAATAGCTAAAATCTTAGCTATAATTTTATATTGAAGACCAATCAAGCTAATTGGACGGTAATCACTAACCGCTAGTGGATTTAACACCTTCGGAATTAATGTAATAAATGACGCATTACATCCTGTCGGAATGAAACCTGTATCAAAAAATTCAACAACAAAATTAAATATGTCAGCTTTTAAAATTTCCCAAAACCTTTTTACAAAGGCATATGAGAACCCGTCCGGTCCGGGAGATTTATCGTTGCCACAACTCCAAACCGCTTGTTTAACCTCCGCTTCCGTGATAGGCGCTAATAAAAGTATGGAGCTATCATCCGATAATCTCTTGAAATTATCACTACGATTCACCACGTTAATCGCCTGAACACCTTTATACTTCTTCTCAAAAAATTTAAAAAAAATATCTTTCACCACCGGAGGTGACGTAACCCAACTGCCTTCATGCTTAACCCCCTGCATCAAAGAATACGGACGTTTAGCATTAACAATCCCATGAAAGTACTTTGAATTCTCATCCCCTTCAATACACCATTTAATTTTAGCTTTTTGAGACAAATCCCGCCATTCTTTCTCGTCAAGTTTATACAAATTTTGTTTAGCCTTTGACCGAATCCGTCTATCCTCGTCCGTAGCCAGATTCGTTTCCATCTTCTTCTCGACACTCTTGATCTCGTCCAACAACTTCAAAACGGTCACGGTGATGCACCACCTTTTTCTCTTGCCACCAAGCTTTACATTTATTTTTAAGTAACTTGAGCTTGTCTTTAAAATTAATCATAGCCCCATTAATACTTGACACTACCGGTTGCTTCCAAGTTTCCAAAACCAAATCTTCAAAGTCACTTTCTTCCAACCAAGAATTAAAGAAACGAAACACCCGAGGACCATAATCAACTACTTCTTGAAACAATAAAATGGGTCTATGATCCGAAATGGACTCATTCAACACCTTAGCCATCAACTCATAACACACCTCAATCACCCCTTCATTCATAAAAAAACGATCAAGTTTACTCATTTTCCGGCCATCTCTACTTAATCTAGTAAAAGCGGACCCACCCATTGGAACTTCCATAATTTGCGTAGAATCAATAAAGTCATTAAAATCTTCCATCTCCTTATCATTCTTAGCGCAACCCCATTTTTCTCCTTCCTCCCTAACCGCATTAAAATCACCAAATAAAACATAATTACCTTCATTTGCTTCCATGTAGCGCACAATAAAATCCCAAAGCCGTCTCTTGTCTACATTACTTTGTGGCGCATAAACATTAACCATGACACACTTAAGTTTATTAACCTTCCATTCCCCATGCACAATCAATACATTTTGACCACTAACTATTTTAGAGCTTTCAAACATGGAGACATCCCAAATTGACATAATACCACCTGATAACCCAACCGCACTACTAATAGCAAAATCAAAAGACATATTACCCCATAACTGCTTAATCATAAACAAATTAATTTTCGACAAACGTGTTTCTTGAATTCCCAAAAAAGATACCTTATGAATGTTACAAATACCCGCCACTCGCTTTCTTTTTGTGACGTCACCAATTCCACACGTGTTAATAGACAAAATATTCATGGGAAACCTTTATCCGCCCCCATACTGTTAATCATTTTTTCAAGAGATACTTTACACCCTTCCATATCATGCCCAATAACATTCCCAAGATCGATGAATTTGTTAAGATCTTCTATCAAGGACACAGTTTTCACCTTCTTCTTGTTACCACTACCCACTCGAATATTCGAACACTCTGAACTTCTTCCGCCCAAATTTACACTTTGCATGAGCTTGATACTACCCGATAACTCTGCCTTACTTCCATCCTTACACCCACCGTTCTCAAAACCCGGGGGCCGTGAAAGAGATATATCTGGGGCCTCCTCCGCCTGCACCCCCGACACATCACCTTCACGCACCTCCGTAACCTTCTCAGACCCTTTATTTGCATCCACATCTTGCTTTTCTACATCAACCTTAACATGCACGTCCCCATGTTGCCTATTCACCTGTCCCGTCTCTCGCTCTTCACTATTAACAGGTGGTTCCACCACCGTGTTTTCTCCATCCTTACCCACATATTCCTCCACATTATTATCATCTTCCTCTTCTTCATCACTGATATCTACAAACTCCCGATCAGTTGACCCATGTTCACTCTCTACATCTCTATCCATCCTCTTCATCATAGGCATCCACATATCCAACTCATATAACCATACTGCATATTTTTTTATTAAATAACATCACCTCTATTTGCTCTTCAATCTTATTGCCGATGTTTGTTTTCAGACATATTTTCCCATTGCCATTTTCACCACTCTCATCATCCACAAACATAAGTTCACCCCAACTACTAATCATTTTCTTGATCGCTTTTATTGTACCTGCTAACAAAGGTATCCCGTCTATCCTTACCCACACCACCTTATCATCCACTACAAATCCTGGATCCAACGATTTCAATTGTAAGAAATAAAATTGCATGTCCTCGTGTGTCTTAAAACGCTCACAAGCCTTAGCACTGTCAAATTCTAGCCACAACCAAGACCCACCTAAGTAATGCACATCCACGTCCATAAAACCTTCTTTCGCACAAACTATATTGATATTCTCTATCAAAGATAGATCTCGAACCTTACCCACCAATACAGTCCCTTCATCTTTTATTGGCATCATATCTTCTTTGTCTAGAACAATCACCTTTTTTGATTCCACCATAGCTCTCACCTTCTCCTTTACATTAACTTCCGCCTGTTTATGGTTACTCGAATTTGTTTTAAACAAATCCGAGTACTTAACTTCTTTATTAACACCCCTCCTGCTCTCATTCGGAATAAAATTATGATGAATCGGCTTGGGAATCACCACCTGTTCAGCTTTTTCTTTACGCTCAAATCTCGATACCGAAGCAAAAAGATGATAAGAACCGTACCAAGTATCATTCATTCGAGACAAAAGAGCTTCCACATTCTGCACTTTAATATACCTGACAAAAGCGAATCTTCGCCCAATCTTTGAAAGTTTCTGTGCAATGTATACATCCGCCACCATACCGAAAATTTGCATTGCCTTCCACAGATCCCTAAGATCCCAGATCTTTGGAAAATTCGTCACATAAAATGACGTTGCAATGCTTTTTAGGTTTAGTTCCTTGCTTCGAACGAAACCATTCACCTTGTCTGCACTCCATCTTGCACCATCATTACGAGCCATTGCACCCTACCCTCCTCCCCCCACCCACGGCGAAGAGAGCCGCTGGCAACAGACGGCGATTTTTGCCGCCGGAAACCCTAGAAGAAAATCGCCCTAGAAAAATCGCCTGGAGAGAGAATAGTTTTCACTTGAAGGCTATTACATATCAACCTAGTTTATGAGTAAGACGATTTGTAAAGAAGTAGGGCTAAATAATACTCGTATTTCACTTTGAAAAAAGATTGTTAATAGAATTAAAGAGTGAGATGATTTGCATACTAGAACTTTTTATTAAGATAAATAGTTCTATCTCACCAGATTTTATTGAATTATTTTAAAGCATAGAAAAGCAATGGCGCTATATTTACAGTCTTCTCACGAGAATACTTTTACTTAAGAAGTGAAGGACAATATACAGGACAATGTTCTATTTTTTTTTATAGTTTAGATACAAATAATTGCCAATGATGGCCAGCCTAGCTGGTCTGAGGCACTGGGTTTATACCCATGTGGGCTGCAGGTCGTGAGTTCGAATCCCTTTGGGAGCGTTGCATTAGCGTAATTTAACTCATACCTCACACGGGCACATATGGGGAATTTTCCTTGGAAATCCCTTTGGGGGCTGGGTTTGCCCGCTTATGCGGAGCTCGAACTCGGGGTGCTCGCTGAAAAATTGCGAGTAGGCTTCCGTTATTTCATTTGCCGTTTCCAAAAAGATACAAATAATTAAATAAATTAAAACTAACAAACAAATAAATTAAATACTCCTTCCGTCCCATTTTTATTGTCAAATATATTATTTTAGTTTGT
This sequence comes from Calendula officinalis, assembly GCA_963853835.1. NCBI lineage: Eukaryota > Viridiplantae > Streptophyta > Magnoliopsida > Asterales > Asteraceae > Calendula > Calendula officinalis. The sequence goes on along the minus strand of OY970820.1, from coordinate 65,728,224 downwards.
CCCACAAAGACTGTCTTTTCTAAATTTCAATCAATCAAAAAACATTTAAGTGAAAAATAGAAAAATTTGATTGATGACATGATACTTCCTCCGATTCAAAATAAGTGCAACACTTTCCAAAAAGAGGTGATTCAAAATAAGTGCAACACTTTCCTTATTTGACATATTTTTATCTATAAAATTACTATTTTATTCCTACTTAACTTTATTAAAAATCATTAATTTCTCTTTCTTCATTAAGGACAAAAATTATGGTGGAACCCTTTTCACTAATTATCCCTTTAATTTATCATAATCTCCATTAAACTATTTTACTTCAAAATCCGTGAAAATGCAAATGTTGCACTTATTTTGAATCGGAGAAAGTATAATTAATGTACTTTTCTTAAATTGTATGTTTTTTGTAGTATACAATAAATTTGGGACGGAGGGAGTAATTCACTATAATTAAACAAAATTACAAGTATTAAAAAAGTACATAATTAAAGGCAATATTTTAAAAGTCCTAGATATTAAAATTAAATTAAACAAATTAATCAAATATCTTCGGCTACCGATTCGGCTTCAGATCACGAACCTTCTCCTAATCCCGTATTCTCATAAATCTTCATTTTTTACCATTTCCATCATGAATTTTATGTCATCCGGCATTAAGCTTCGTACACTTTAAAGACAAAGCATCATTTTCACGTTTGAACGGTCATTGCGGCTCTTGTACTCGTTCGTAAATAGAAACCAAAATTACTGCTCGTTGATTAAATTTTGGCTAATTGTATGGTGTTTGATGCAGGGCTGACCTGAGTTCGTCAGGGCTCTAGGTGAAAACTGATTTTGGGCCCCTATCTTAATTGTAAAAATAAATATCAATACATAAAGTATAAAAATATTTGGCCGAACAAGTTACGTATTTAAATGTGACGTGTTTCTAAACGGTTCAAAAATCACCCTGAACATATAAATCTAAAAATATAAAAATCAAACTAAAATTCCATTAAAAATAACTCAAAACATTAACAAAATAAGTAAAATTTATGACCTGGGAATTGTGAAATCTGAACAGCTCGAAGCCGCATCAATTGGGAATATGAGATAGAAAGGGTATAATTTTTATTGGTTTTGAATTACACAAGGGGTTTAAAAAAAATGGGCCCCCAATTTGTTTTTGGTATAGGCCTGGGCATACTATGTATGTATTAGCCCAGGGCCGGCTGGTTTGATAGCATCATAATTCAGTGAATTGTGTTTGGGGAACTTGATGAGTTTGAAGAAGATGAATTGGTTCGAAACGAGTTCCATAGAGATTGAAGTTGGTATGAGTTGTTTGACTCGAAGCTGCTAAATCCAGGGGTGTATTTTGATTTGAAGACTGGTTTGGTGTTTGTGGAGGGTTGTTGTTTAGATCCATTGCAAGTAAAATGTAGGGGTGCTTATCGGGCCAAAACCGAACCGAACCGATAGAACCGATAACGACGAATTTTCAAAACCGAAACCGAACTGATAACATGTTATCGGTTTCGGTTCGGTTCAGTTTCGGTTCGGTCCGGTTTCGGTTCGGTTATTTTAGGCCAAATGTTCATCCTTTTCCGAAAACCGAACCGAACCGATAGAACCGATAACCGATAACGATAAATTTTCAAAACCGAACCGATAACATGTTATCGGTTTCGGTTCGGTTCGGTTTCGGTCGGTTTTCGGTTCGGTTCGGTTTTTTCGGTCCAAATGCTCACCCCTAGTAAAATGTGAGGTATAAAAATATTGGAGTTTGTAGAGAGGTTGTGTAAATTTTGTGTGTGTTTATTTGGTAAATTATGTAAGTATATATAGGTAAATAAAAAGGGTTAAATTTTTTTTTTAAAATTTCCAACGGCTAAAAGAGCCATTCAACGGCTCTATTTCGATCAAAAGCCTCGCCCACCACACCGTTTGTCTTAAGTCAACTTGTTCATAGGATGCTTTTCTTGCCTTTGTAAGGGCAACCCTTATCTCATTTCCCTCCTCTCGGAGATGAAATGTCTGGTTGTTAAAACTGCAACTGTATTTAACTAGCCTTGTTTCAAGGGGATAACAAGCAGTAATTCCCTAGGGCCCCTCTCCACCACGCCAAGCGAACCCCCCACGCCGTTGGGGGGGGGGGGGGACCATGACCACGCCGTTGCCATGCCACCTCACCTCACCCCCACGTCCTCTTCTCTCCTACCCATACCGAGCAGCCTTAGCAATTATGATATTTCAAGAATCACAATTTACTAGATCATGTGGGCAAATTAGATAGTATAGGTGAAATGTCTATAATCACTTATACTAGATCACGTGGCAAGTTAGTAGGGTTTAAATACTTGATCATGTGCCAAGTATTAGGTGTCAGTTTAATAACATTTAGTGGTATACTAAGTAGTTATCAATATGAGTTCAAGCAAGACGTATATAAGTGCCGAATGGTCAAGTTCCAAAGATAAGTAAAAAGAGATGACATGTATGGAAGTTCATGTAAGGCTAGAGTTAGCCAGTAACTTATGTTGTATGTATGTTTATATACTCGTTGGGCGAACTATTTACAGAACCCATTTTTTGCGTAGAACCAAGCAGAACCCATCTAAAAATATTAGAATTTAGTAAAAAAATATGCAAAACACTAACATTTAACCCAAATCAAACATATGCTTTAAGAAAAATATCAAAAATACTGAAAAACATATATGTTCAAATAATGCAAAAATAACACTTATATATATATATATATATACATGAAAACATACATGCACAAAAACATATATTTTTCGTGCATTAATAACATACATGCATGTGGGTCCCTCATTAAATCACTTCGTGTATCTTCCATGATCATTTCATTTTGAAATTCAATGGTTTAGATTGAATTCTGCGGGTTCTGTAGCCTAAAATGGGTTCTGTAACTAGCTCTTCACTATATACTCGTTATTAACTAAGCAATTATGGTTACCCAGTTATGTTGTCATCTTTTATTTTTGTAGGTTGAGCAAGTTTAATTAGACAGGTCAAGATGAATTGCGTAGCTATCGGAAATTACGGTGATTTAGGCATAAAAAAACACCTTTTAAACCTGTTATTATTATTAGCTTGCACACTCATAATTAAATGCAATTTGAATAAATTGCATAAGTTTAGCTATTTGTTATGTTAGTAAAATTTAGAATTAAAGCTGATTTTCAGCAATAAGGTTATATTCAAGGAAGTCGTTAATACTTATAAAGTCTTAAGAGACAAATCTTAGCCATTAGATCAAAAGATCTTTTAACAACCATCATCATCAATCACATGTGAATCAATATACAACCACTACCATCATCAAATCACATGTGATTCAATATACCACCACCACCGCCGGCCACTATCGCCCGCCGCCGCCTCTGGCTGGCGCAATCACATGGGAATGGATACACAATCACATGTGATTGGATACGCACATGTGATGTTGATGTGTTGAAGCACATGTGATGTTGGTGGTGGTGGTGATTTGGGGGTTGATTGATCAAAAGGCTGAGATTTGTCCTTGGGATTACGTAAAAATCAAGGACTGCGTTGAACGTTTCTCTTCAGCAATAATATATAGCAAAAAAAAAAAAAAAATTTAAAAATGAATGTGGAAAAGATAAACATATGTTACAAACACTAGTTCATTAATGCTGCATGAACATTAACCAATCCTAGTCACCAAAAGTGGAAGTTCTTTGTTAAGACCCGATTTGAGATGGGTAATCTCCCAAAGAAACTAGATTAAGAGACAAGAGCTTGGGGCAATTTTCTGGATAATATTCATAAAGGAATTACAACTCTTAAATACTAAATGCATAAACAAAGTGCAACCTAACTTCTAGGAAAATATGTAAACGTGCAGTGTTTATTTGGGGAACAAGGAATAGTTAGTTCCTTAATTCATGCATGCAAACTTTAAGGGAAACATGGAGAAAGTGGGTAACGGCTGGAAGACTACGTCAAGTGAAAACGTGGTCAAAAGGGACTTCTTCAATCATCAAAACGGATGGGCTTTTTAATTGTTCTTTTGGGCCGGACATTGAGCTGGGCTTCGGTATTTGGATCTTCTTGATTGGGCCGACTGGGTTGGACCGTATCATTACTTCCCTCCTCGAAAATGGACTTGTCCTCAAGTCCAATGTTAAACTCTGGAAATCGTAGGGTTATATCCTCCGTATCCTCCCAAGTCGCTTCTGCTATGTTTTGATTTTTCCATTTGATAAGGACGCGATGTGTCCCTTGATTTGTCGTTTGCTGTTTGAGGACTTTTTCTGGTTCATGTGCTTCTTTTGGTAGATCGATGAGCCATTCATTCGGAAATTCATTTGATACTTGTTTCTCATGACTCTGTTTTAACAGTGACACATGAAATACCGGATGAACTCTAGATATCTCCGGTAATTGCAAGCGGTAAGCGACCGGACCAATTCGTTCGATAATTTTATATGGCCCAAAAAAACGTTTCGATAGCTTCTGATTTTGTCGTGCCTCTACTGAATTTTGTCGATAATTTCGAAGACGGAGATAGACAAAATCACCTACTTGGAATTGTTTGTCCATGCGTTTTTTGTTGGCTTGTCTAGTCATCCGATCTTGTGCCTGTGTAAGGGCTGTTTTGAGTAGCTCTATTATTCGTTGGTGCTCGATGAGTGAAGATTCGATGGCGGCTGGGGTGCTTGGGGTTGGGGTATAGTCGTGGATAGCGGCTGCTTCCCGGCCATAAATAGCTTTAAACGGTGTCATTTGTGTTGATGAATGAAAACTTGTGTTGTAACAAAATTCTGCGAGGTACAAGTAGCGATGCCAAGTGCGTGGTTCATCATGCACGAAATCTCGAAGATAAGATTCAAGGCAGCGGTTCACGACCTCTGTTTGTCCGTCGGTTTGGGGGTGGTAGGCACTAGAATGTCTTAGTTTGGTGCCCAACTGTTTGAACAATTGTGTCCAAAAGTGACTTAAGAAAATGGGGTCCCGATCGGATGTGATTGAGTTTGGTAATCCATGTAGTCGGTAAACATCGTGGAGGAAAATGGTTGCTAGTGAGTTTGCGGTAAAGTGATTGGGTAATGCTATAAAATGGGCGAATTTCGAGAGGCGGTCGACAATGACCCATATGGCGGTTTTTCCGTTTGATGGTGGAAGGTGGGTGATGAAGTCCATTGTGATGTCGGACCATGGTTTGGCGGGTATCGTTAAGGGTTGTAAGAGGCCGTACGGTTTGTGTGTCGGGTATTTTGTGGATTGGCACGTATGGCAATTGGTGATAAAAGTGGTCACATCTTTTTTTAGGTTTGGCCAATAAAAGGCTGCTGCTATGCGTCTGACTGTGGCTTGTATTCCGGCATGGCCGCCTAGTGTGGAGTTGTGAAATTCCTGCAAAAGAGAAAAACGAACAGTTTGTATGTTAGGAATAAAAAGTCTATTTTGGACATAGACCAAGCCGTTGTGGGTGGTATGATTTGGCAGTGATGGATTATCTTGTTTCACTTTTTGTATTAAGCTCTTGCCCTCTTGATCGTTGGTGTAGTATGAACGGAGATCGTCGAGCCATGTTGCGGTGGGCCCGGAAAGTGCCATGAGTTGGGATGGTTCGGTGCGGCTAAGGGCATCGGCGACACGATTCTCTTTACCGGGTTTATAGTGGAGCTCAAAATCGTACCCAAGTAATTTTGAAAGCCATTTGTGTTGTTCGGGAGTTTGTATGGTTTGTGTGAGAAGGTGTTTAAGGCTATGGTGGTCGGTGTAGACACGAAATTTGCGACCCAAAAGGTATTGTCGCCACTTTTTTATGGCTTCGGTGATTGCATATAGTTCCCGGATGTAGGTGGAGTTACCTTGCATGCGATCGCACATTTTTTTGCTAAAAAATGCGATTGGTTTATCATTTTGGGAAAGGACGGCTCCAATTGCGACGCCGGAAGCGTCGGTTGTAACATCGAATGGCTCGGTGAAGTTGGGAAGTGCTAGGGTAAGGAGGTTTGTCATGGCTTGTTTTAGAGATGTGAAGGCAGTAGTGGCATTTTCATTCCATGTGAATGTGAGTTTTTTGAGGAGGTCCGTTAATGGTGCCGCTAGGTGAGCGTATGATTTAACAAATCGCTGGTAGTATCCGGCTAGGCCCAAAAAGGCTCTCAATGTGGTGAATGATGACGGGTTTGGCCAAGCTTGTATGGCCGATATTTTTTCGGGGTCGGCATCCACGCCGCGGGCAGAAATGATGTGCCCAAGAAATGGTATTGATTCACATGCAAATTGACATTTTGAAGCTTTAGCGTGGAATGTATGATCAAGCAAGGTTTGAAAAACATATTGAAGGTGATCATAATGGGTTTGTAGGTTAGTGCTGTAAACCAAAATGTCATCAAAAAAAACTAGAACGAATTTTCGTAATACCGAGCGGAAGAGATCGTTCATGGCGGCTTGAAAGGTAGACGGTGCATTTGTGAGACCAAACGGCATGACTTTGAATTCGTAGTGCCCGTCAATTGTACGGAATGCGGTTTTATGAACATCATTTGGTGACACTCGAATTTGGTGGTACCCGGCACGAAGTTCAATCTTTGAAAATACGGTGGCTCCATGGAGTTCATCGAGAAGTTCGTCTACGGTGGGTATTGGAAAACGATCGCGGATGGTGACCGCGTTGAGGGCGCGGTAATCTACACAAAACCGCCAAGTACCGTCTTTTTTTCGAACTAAGAGTACCGGTGATGAGAAGGGGCTTTGGCTCGGTTGAAATAACGCCATCGGTTAGCATTTCGGTGATTAATGAAGTCATGATTTCTTTTTGGTAGTGTGGATAACGGTATGGTTTGACGTTTATGGGTGGTGTGTTCGGTATTAACGGGATGTGATGGTCATGGTGTCGAGTAGGTGGTAGGTTATGTGGAGTATCGAATAGAGGTTTGAAGTTGTCGAGTAAATGTTGGATTTGTGGGTTTTGGTGAGGTTGTGGTTCGGTGGTTTTGGGTGTGGGGGTTTGATGGTGGAAAAGCATAGTGTGAATGGAGGCAATTGAATTCTTTTTGAGTAATGTTTGTATTGAACTTGGTGAGGCAGAGGAAGCTAACGGTTCTCCACGGAGGACACATGTGGTACCATTAACATCAAAGGAGAGTTGTGGTATTGAGAAATCAGCTAGAATTGGTCCAAGAGATCGAAGCCATGTGAGACCAAGAACTACGTCTGCTCCCGCGACATCTAACACAAATAATGGAACGGTGAAAGTGGTTTTATTGAGCTCAAGGGTGGCGGCGGGAAATAAACTATTGCATTGGATATGTTGGCCGTTGCCGACCATGACGTTAAATGGTTTGATGGGTGTGGGTTTGATGTTGATGAGTGCGGCTATTCGTGGTTGTATAATATTGTGTGTACTCCCGCTGTCAACAAGTGTGGTTACCGGATGGCCATGGAGGTAACCGGTGACACGGACGGCTCGTGGTGATTGTAACCCGTAAAAAGCCGCATCGGAAAGAGCTAAATATTGTGGTCGAAATGTGTCAGGGTCGTTGAGATCTTGTGGGTTGTTGTGGGGGTCGGGGGGTGGGTATGGCTCAGGTGGTGGTTCATTGGCTTGGGTGTCGTCGAAATCGGCGATGAGTAGGAATTGGGGTGGGTTGCATACATGACCGGGGTGGAACTTTTCCGGGCATCGGAAGCATAAGCCTTCCGATTTTCGTTTTTGTAAGGCTTCGGGGGAGAGGCGAGTGAAGGGTAGTGGGCTGCGATGTTTTGGAGGTGGAAGCAGACCGGTTGTGTTAGTCGGGGTGGGTGGGTTTTGTTGATTTGGGGCGGTTAGGAGTGGTGTTGTATTTTTGGGTAATGTGGGCGCAGAATTGGAGTTGAAGTTGTAGGTTTTAGGAGCTGGTGTGTAACGGGGCCGGTTAGTAGAGTTTATCCTCTATTAATTTAGCTATCCCGTAGGTGTGTTGTAATGTGGGCGGATTGTGGATGGCTATTTCCGATTGGATATCGGCACGGAGTCCGGATATAAAACAGTTACGTAGGGCTTCTGGTGATAGACCCGCAACACAGTTGCTAATCTTTTCAAATTCGGCTTGATAGGCTGCGACGGTGGTGGTTTGGCGGATTTTAAAGAGGGTTGCTTGATGGTTTTCATAAGTGGAGGGGCCGAAACGGGTTTCGATTGCTCGAGAGAATTCGGGCCACCTACCGAGTAGACGGTTATTTGACATGTGTTTGTACCAACTAAGGGCATCTCCGGTGAAGTAAAACATGGCGAGGGGTATGCGTTGGGCGGGTGGAATGTTGTAGTAGGTAAAATAGTTGTCGGCTTGGAAGAGCCAATCGAGTGGGTCTGAACCATCGAATAGCGGTAGGTTGATTTTTGGTTGACGTGGTCTGTCTTGGTTATGCGGCGGTGGTGGCGGTGGGGGTGGGGGTGGTGGAGGAGGTGGTGGGTTTATTCGGTTTTCCGGTTTTGTGACATAATTGGTGAGGAGGTTTATGGCTTCGGTTTGTTGTGACATGTTTGCAGATTGGGTTGTCATATGGCTAATGAGGGTGGTAGTGAGTTGTATGAGTGTTTGGAGGTCGCCGGTGGGGGGGTTTTCCTCGGATGAGGATTCCTTCCGGGGAGGCATCGTAAAGAGAATGAAAGCACCAAATGTTAAGACCCGATTTGAGATGGGTAATCTCCTAAAGAAACTAGATTAAGAGACAAGAGCTTGGGGCAATTTTCTGGATAATATTCATAAAGGAATTACAACTCTTAAATACTAAATGCATAAACAAAGTGCAACCTAACTTCTAGGAAAACATGTAAACGTGCAGTGTTTATTTGGGGAACAAGGAATAGTTAGTTCCTTAATTCATGCATGCAAACTTTAAGGGAAACATGGAGAAAGTGGGTAACGGCTGGAAGACTACGTCAAGTGAAAACGTGGTCAAAAGGGACTTCTTCAATCATCAAAACGGATGGGCTTTTTAATTGTTCTTTTGGGCCGGACATTGAGCTGGGCTTCGGTATTTGGATCTTCTTGATTGGGCCGACTGGGTTGGACCGTATCATTCTTTCAATTTTTTTTGTTCTTTTTTGCAAATCGATAAAGGATTCAAACCACTTGCTGCAAAGGGATTCTAAAAAAAAAAGATAAATCCAGTTGCACATATCCGATATAAATAAAAAAATCAACAGCCAAGTTTGCTACAAGGAGAAATTGGTCATTGGCTGTATGAATTCCCATTTTCAGAGCTAGCACTGCTGCTTGTTGCAAGAGGAGAGTCAACGGTTTGACTTTTCATTGACTCGGATCTTACACTATACACAGAAGAGGCTGGAACTTTTGTGATCATTGCACGCACGTTGCCTGGCATGCTTCGCCTGATATCCTGCATCAACAAAACAATATCATCTTTAAAAAAAAATATGTCAGTATTTTTAAAAATATTTATTTAATTAGCAGATTTTGATACCAAATGTCTCAAAGCCATATCGAATGATTTCTTTGACAATGATCTTCCAAACCCTGAATTATCTTGTGAAACCGACAATTTCCCAGATGTTTGGTGTTCTTTGGGTGGGGCGAGTTTTCTCATGTTTACAACCCGTTCAACCATTTTAGTACCCATCAAAACAGGGTTCACATCGTCATTTCCATTGGAATATTTCTTCATAACCCCAGATTTGACCGACACCTGTCCTCTACAAGGAGAACAAGAAGTCCTCTTTGGTACTGCTTTTGAATTAGTTTCGGCTATATCTAATTTAACATTAGGTTGATTTTTGGATGGGGTTGAAGATCTTGATGTTGATTTTGAAGAAGAAATTATGGTGGGTCGGGCGGTTAGGGTCGGGGTTGAAGATCTTGATGCTGACCTGGCGGTTGTTGAAGGACGGGCAGTTGGGGTGGAAGATCTTGGTGCTGACCTGGCGGTTGTTGAAGGACGGGCAGTTGGGGTGGAAGATCTTGGTGCTGACGTGGCAGCAGGAAGTCTGGAGGAACGAGGGGTTATGGACCTTTTTGCAGGAGCAAGTGGGAGCCGTGAGGTTGGGGTGGATGAAGCTTTAGTTGGTGCTGATGGTTTTCTAGCATTTGAAGACTTTAAAACATTGGTGGATGATTCAAGTTTATTGGTTGTTGAAGTAGTAAGTTTAAGTAGCTACAAAAATGATTAATGAAATTAGGTACAATATAATAAAAACGATTTGGATGCAAATGGTCTTACACTGGAATCTCGAGAATTAGATATGAGAGCAGTAAAAGTTTTCTCATTTTCCATTTCCAGTAGGTTACGAGGAGGTGAAAGCAATGCAAAGTAAGCTGGCTGTAAAATTACAATAAAAACTATTTACAACTTATGTGTGGCATCATTTCTGTTTCTTTATAACTGGAGGGACCTATCTTATAACAAAACCAAACTTTGGTGGTCCATATCTTATCAGAAATACACAATAATGAAAAATAACCCTTTTTTCGCCCAGAGAGCTATTGTGGGTTGTATATCGTGCATTAAAAGGTGTATCTTTGACTGGATTTTATCATTTTAGCTCTGGGAAAAAAGGACAGAATCAACAAGTTTGAATTTTGAGACTTACCAATCGTAATCAGTGGTGTTGTTCTCAGAATTCAATAAATCACCAGAACCAGAATCCTGACCATGTATTATTGATGTTGTGTCAGGCATCAGTGGGTTCTCAGATTCAGAGTCTGCACCATGCATAATATTGGTCATAATATTAATTGAACTGTTTATGTAATTAAAAAAAAAAAAAAACTATTGTACCACATTGCATTTGCGAGTTATTGTATTTTACAGAGTTCGCTTAGGATTCCCGATAACGGTCATCACTTAAGGGTACTGGTACAACTAACAAAACATTGACAGGTATAACTAAACTAAATACGTCTTATCTATCTTGTCATTGAACTCGAGTTCAAAAGCTATCCAGTTTAAGTTTGGATGCAAATGAGTCTAACATTAACTTTAAAATCAAAATGATTTATAGACTTATTAAACTTTAAAGCATGAAAACATAAACAGAGTAATATTGGTATCCAATTTTGTAAAGATCCATTTAATCTCAAAAGGTGTGGACAAAAGTGTGTATCATCTGTTGGAAGTGATGAAGCAGGAAAACCATAAACACACTCCCACAAAAAGGTTCTGTTTTGTCATTTGAAATTCAAATTTAGTATTTTTCAAATTCAAAATTTTCAGATGCTTAATCCATCGATTATTAACCTTTTATATGGGCAGTTTCAATCGAATTCTGTTACTAATATGATATGCTGGAACTAGAGATACAATAAACAAGAAAACTCCAAAAGAAACACTTTGAAGATGTAACTCTAGCATTTCTCAGATTAATAGTCACCTTTAGATTTACTAAATATTTCTGGTCTGCTTTTTCTGTATAAGTTAATTTGTAGTTGTCAACAGCTACATCAAACTTTGTCCTTTTTTCAAATTAAACAATAATTTATAACTAGACAAATGGAGACTATTTTGGGACAAAAGTGGTAAAATCATTGGTCTTTCTAGCCTGATTATAATATGCATTAATTTTTCCCGTAATCAGTATTAAAAGGTATTACGAATCAGATAAGACTGGGGAACTCATGCTCCAGATACAAAAACTGAAATTAATAAGATCAATTACCTTGAAACTGATTGGATTTCTGAAGAACGTCAAGATTCAGATTAACTCCACTGAAGTCCACAAACAGCGACAGATCATTACCGTTCTCCTGTACCTTAGTCTCACAAGAGCTAACTTCCTCTTGTCACCGACGCCTGTAACAACAAACTTAATCTAAATCACAAAAATTAACATTCTTTTCTTAACCTAGATCTAAATCTTACATCACGAATTTGTGCATGTTTTTTATTGCACGTTAAATCAAATATAGCTGAACTTAAATCAAACGTACTTACAGCCATTATATTTCCGAAGGATGCAAACTGCAGATTTTGAAAGAAATTAAGCAAGGAATCTGAGTGGAATTTGGTAAAGATGTTCAAGTTTTGTCAAGTAATGACAGATTTTATTTTGGATTTGTTGGATTTTGATTCGTTTCACACACAGCTCTCTCTCTCACACAGAGGCTGTTTGACATGTGGAGTGGTTTTAATATATGTATACCACCTCCGGTCCACCTGACCGACATGAGAGAGGAGAACCACGCCAGAATTTGAATTCAATTTTCTAATGGATTACATTTATATTAAACAAATAACTCAATATTGATTTGCTGCCGTGCCGGATAATATTAATTTCCAGAATATTTAAATAAAACAAAAGAAAAGAAAGTAACACCCGTGTTTGATTAAAAACACGGAGAATTGGCATTTGAAGGACGTCATTCAATACCCCTTCCGAATTCCGTCTCTTCACAGCTTCTCTTCAAGGTTATGTAAATTGATTCATTGGCAAAGCCCTTCATCTCTCAATCTCTCTCTCGATTTCTATCTCTCTCCATCCCCCATTCATTTTGTGGCCTCCTCCCTTCATTGCCCATTTTTCCAGAGAAACCTCCACAACTCATGTGTTTGAAATCAAATCTAACATCTCCTTTTCCATGAATAATTTTTCACCTCTACGGAATATATTATTCGTGAATTCCCAACGATCTAATACCGTTTCTCTCAATCCCTACATCAAACATAAAATTTACGTAAAGTAGCAGTAAACGGAATTCGGTTTTGATAAATCTGATTCAATTTATGGCGATTAAGTTCTTACGTAAGTGTTGATTATACTTGCGTTTGCATAATTTTAGCTTCTGAATTCTTCATTTATACTTGTTCTTTTATGCACACCAAGTGTTTGATAAATTTCCTCAATGAGAACACTTGCTGATTAAACCAGAACACTTGTTGATTAAGCCTTTTAGTAAGGTAACACTGAATATGATCAGAATTTTGATAAATTCAAAACAAAATCTATATGCTGGTGAGTAGGATGTCATGAATCTTGACATATTCAAATCAATTTTGATATATTCAAAACAGAATTCTGATACATTGTTGCTTAAATAATTGTTAATGTAGGTGAGTAGGATGTCATGAATCATTATTTTCATCATCATGTTTGTTTGTTAATTGGATGTAATAATATTGTTACAAGTACATGTTTGTCATAATCTTACTATAGTTTGAGTAAGATGCATATATGCACAATTTTAGTGAGGATGGAAAATGGTTGATGGCATCAAGTATGGATGGAACTTTTAGAATCTGGGATATTATTTTAGCAAATTAAATTGTTGCTATAATTTGGATTTTACCAATCTCGATGTTCTTTATAAGTATAATTTATATGTTTTGTCTTACTATTTTACATGAGATGTTTTGTTAAGCTTTTAACAAGTTTTAATATGCTCTTGTTTTTTGTTTTGTAGGTGATGAGGATTTGTTTTTACAATGATTCACGAACGACATCATGAAATAGAATGGGAAGGATAAACAAGAATCGATTGATGCATAAACTCTGTTGTAATTCTTTTTTATGTAATAGTTACAATTTTGAGGATATTAAGTAGTATTTTGTGTTATATTTGATCATGTTTGATGGTTTTTAACTATGTACTAAGTTTTGTGTAACAATGTAAATAATGCATTTTTATTATTAATTTATCTAGATTTTTGTATCTTTTATATTTGAATAATGATTGTTCTGGAAAAAAAAATATATGCGTCCTAATAATAAAGTTGGTACAATTCCTAATAATGAAGTTGGTACAATTCCTTATTGAGATATATTTTTGTCGTACCAAACAAAAGAAATGATTCTTTGTTACATTTCTCTAGTGAACTCTCTGTGCTACCAAACAGAAAAGTCAATTCTCATTCTCTAGACAATTCTCTTTCTCTGCAATTTCATTCTCTGCAATCATTTCTCTACAATTCCATTGTCTGTACCAAACATACCCTAAGAGAATAAAGGAGAAAAGAAGAGATATTACCAAAAATAAATAGTTAGGAGTGACGTAATCTTAAAGTTGATTATAAATTATGTATAAAATCTCCAATTCCAAATGTATTCATATCAAACCCAAATAAAAGACAACCAAAGATATATACAACCCAATCAACAAATAATTGTTCAAATCTGCAACAATGTACAACTTCCACTAACTAAATAGCCTTATACCGTTCTATCATTCTGGTTTTTTTGGTCATGACCATTTATCACTTGGAGATGGTTGAAAAGCCCAATCAAACAATAATTATATGTACAAATAGACATTTTCCACAAAGTAAGCCTCACCGGTAACGAGTGTCATTATAAGAAATAGTAACGGGATCAACAACAATAAGAGGTAACTTTTCGATGTATAAAAGAAGTCTCCTCAAATTCTCTCTTGCAATAGCCGATAATTCAACGACTTCATATCGACATGTGTAGATCCACAGGTCACCCGAGTTTACCCGCTTTAAATTATCACGGCAAAATGGACATGATTGAGATCGAGCGCGCCTAAATCACACACCAAACATATATCATATGCTTAAAATATGGTTATTAGTCAAAATGGACATGATTGAGATCGAGCACGCCTAAGGACTATTATAAAAAGTCAAACTTAATGTAAAAACAACCCCTGAATTTTAAGATCACTAATTCATCAACGAATGTAAAAATGTTTTATGTATATTAAAGACAGCCCTTAAAGATGTCATTAACAAAACTCATTTATTATACGAAGTATATTTATATAAATGATTAACTCACCAATTTGTGTAGCACTTCATACACAAGGAATGGTTGCAATCGGGCAAGACAACCTTGGTGTTTAATTCTAGGCAAATCCCACATTCTTCCTCTCGTTCCATATCGATTTCGGATAACTTACCTTTCTTCAACTCATCGCGTCTTTGGTACTTTGATTCACAAAGCTCTTTTTGTTTTTTGTCTTCAATGTCAGTGATTCCCCTTTGAAGTTGCAATAGAGATGGATATATAACACCTAATCATTATATCCCGAATTAAAAGACAAACATTAGCAAACGATGTTTCTCCCTATATTGAATATCTAGTTAAAACAAGCAAATTTTAAACTTCAAATATTGTCATGAATTCTTTAAACGTTTATTTACTAAATAAGTATTAAAAAATAAAAAGTTGAGCCAAACGTATACCGTAAAATTCTTTTATAGTAGCTTTTCGCTCGTGAATATACATGCTTGTCTTCCCATCCTCATATGCCTGAAACGCCACGTTAACACTAGTTTACATTCAAACCATTTTGGCTGATGATAGCATAAAATAATAACCGAAATATAAATTAAAAATACACTTTCTTTTATCACAAAAGGTTTTATCCAATTTTAGTTATAATCTAACCAACGCAAGTCCTTAAAACAAATAACGACAAAACGTCTTTCCTTTAATCCTTTTATTTTAATATGGTCACACGGTTGGTTTAGTCTTCTTGTTTTCATTTCTTTGATTAGTGTTATTCATGAAATTCTGTTAGGGTCATTTGTACGTGTGAATAATCAACTATATCACAACCCCTGTTTGCATACATACATAAATAAATACACAAACAAATACAAAAATATATGCATACCTTGTAAATAAGGATTCTGAGTAAACCAAGGGCACCAGCAAGATGACAATCACTCCACTGAACAAAAAATAACAAGAACTGAGCACATGGGCTGTAAGATAATCTCATCTGAACACAACCGCCATCATATTCCCTTGGATAATCTGATGCCCTGTTTCAATTCAATTAACATTAATATACTTTTATATCCAAATTACTCTCTAATTTAAAGATTATTTATATTAATAAATAAATAATTAATATAAAGGGTTTTAAAGAAAGAGAGGATTACAGAGTATTGGCATGTTGAATATCAGCTTCAAGGGATTTAAGGGAATCTTTAAAACACTTTCTCATGTCCCTCCCCTGCTACAACCAATTCCCATCAAACAAAATCAAATCTTTTTCTTACCACTTTTAAAATCAAAAATTGACCTCTAATTTCTCAAACAAGTCAACAATTTGACCAGCAAATCCCGCAGAAATACTTGATTCCCTGCTCTGTTTTCCCCAAATTAATAGACGAATCTAGAAAGCTTGTGTTATGTGGGTGAAGGTGAAGAGTCTTTTTATGAAATTGTAGTGACCCACACACCAGTCACAAACACACACACAGAGTATGTGTGTTAGTTAATAATGGCCTTCACTTGTACAGCACGCTTTCTAGTTAAATTGAAATAGATTACTTAATATATAATCTAGAAAAACATACAAGTATATATACAGTTGGTATAGCTTGAGAAAGCTTGATTGGTCTGGATTTAGTTATTATAGCTCTGGAAGAAGAATTATAATCTTGCCGTCTGTTATTTCGTTTCTAGGATAATTCAATGTTCACACCCTTATAGTTTCCAAAATTTATCGAAAGACCCTCGTAGTTCTCATAATTACCTAAACAGACCCCAACTTATGGATTTATAATTTCAAATAGAAAAAAACTTGGGACGGCAATTCCTGACATGACCCACAATCCAATATGCACCCAACTCGGGAATTGGTTGAGCCTAAATGGATTCAAGTCAAATACCGGTATACCTATCTAATCTTACCTATATTTAGATTTCTAAGCCGAGTAAGATGACTTAAAGCTCATAAAGCCATGATATTGCTTAAAATATGCATATTTATAAGGGCTATATCAATTTATTTGTAACCTTCATTTAGAAATATGTGCGGTTTGAAAAAAACAAGATAGGGAAATATTCCATTAAAAAGAGAAATTAAAAGAAAAAAATTAAAAGTGTAGTTAACATTGCGAATATTTGGAATTGTTGAAAATGACATTATCTCAATAGTTACCAACTTTGGTACAAGTGTATTTGTACGTAACCTCTTTCTCATACACCTCTTTTGGCACGTAAATGCCTAAATGTGGTTCTCACACGTTTTACGTGTAAGTTATTTGCATGGTTTCTGTTATTTCATGCTAACTATAGTGAACTGTGCAAAAAAATAAACCTATGTACAAGCCCGAATTTCAAAATGCATTTTTGTTCGCAGGTCGTACTGACACGTAACACATATTAGTTCATTAAAGTAAGGGGTATGGTCACTTAAGTGATGACTACCTCAACGTCACATATGCGTCACATAATTATTTCACATTTCACATTCAAAACCCGCAAATACCTCTCTATCATCACTTACCAATAATACTTTTTTGAGACCCACCAAAATACTCTCACTCACAAAATACCCTTAAAGAAAACTTCTCTCTCATCTCATTGGTCCGTTGGCACTCTCTCTCCTCCCATTGGTCCGTTGCTCTCGTGGGTTGTCCGGCGCATCATGGGGTCTGGCATGGCCAATGGTGTGGTGGCGAGGGTCGAAAGCTGAGGTGACGTTCAACGAGGGTGGGGTATGTTACCATACCGGGTGCTCTTAGTTATTTTGTAATGCATGTTTTCAACGTGTTAATTAATTATTTAGTAATGAGGGCATATCCATGTTTTCATTTATCAACTACTCCGTATTTCTTACGCACAAAAGAATGTCTACAATTTTTTATTTGATTGGTTCAAGCTAAAAAAATAGACAAAAAGATGAATAAATAATATTTGGCGGGTACAAATACAAAATTTTGGTTAACTGATAAACTGTACCGTTACCAAATATGCTAAAAGCGTTTAAATTAAAACCAACGTGAATGGTTACCAATTATTATTAATTGAAAGTTCATATATTCTAGGTAGTTTAAAAAATTTGTAGAGTTCTAAGGAATTATTATTGGCCCTTATATAAAAAAATGTCAAAGGTTAAGATCAATATTCAAACCACCACAACTACCATCACATGTGATTCAAAACATCAATAACCCACCACCACCGCCGGTGAACGGCGGCGGAGATCGGCCATGGTCGGCGCCGGCGGGGGCCGACAGTGGTGGTGGTGGCCGGCGGTGGTGGTTGTGTATTCAATTTTGACATGTGTTTCGTAACTTGAAAAACATGTGATTCGAAGTAATATGATCGTCTGTATTCTGAAACCCCTGTTATTAGTGAATCACTTGTGTCTCACCTTTTAAAACACATGTAATTCATAGTTCATATGCTTCCTTGTTTTTAGAAACTCCTGTTTTTAGTGATCACATGTGTTTCGTGACTTGAAACACATGTGATTCATAGTTCGTATGCTCCCATGTTTTTAGTGAATCACATGTGTTTCGTGACTTGAAACACATTTGACTCAAAGTAATATTCTCGTCTGTAATTTAGAACCCCTGTATTTAGTGAATCGCATGTGTTTCAATACATCAATATCACCACCACCCCCATTACCAGCACCACCACTGTCAGCCACCACCGCCACCGGCCGGCGGCGGCGATCGGCGGCGGCTGGAGATGTCAGTGGCTACGGGATTTGATGTTGACCATTTTGATCCAATGACTAAGATCTAAACTTGGGACTCTACAAAACTCTTGGACTACCTAAAACACAACTTTATGATTAGGTTAGAGCATTAGGTGTGGTGGCTTGGGGTCGGATGCCACATCTGCGTCGTCTATGCGCCACATCATTATTTCACATTTCATATTCAAAACCCCCAGATACCCACTTTATCATCTTTAACCGACCTCATTATAATTTATCGTTGTAATTTATCATTGATTGAACCTACTTTAACCGACCAGATTAACCAAACGGATCCATTCGTAGCTTCGTATAATTACTTTTGTCGCTTAAATATTTTAGAGAATCTAGGTGCAATTTGATCCTAGTTTTACCATTGGTATGAGAGGCATATAAAACATCTTAAATATATATCACACATGTAAAGTATTATTGAAATATGTGAATTTGATGATCTGAGAAATACATCTTTCATCAAAGAGTGAAAATTTGATTGTTACAACATTAAAAACTTGAAAGAAAAGCTAATCAAAATTTTCATATTTGAATTCCTAAATTTATCAACACTTGCACTTTTATACTTCTAAAAAATAACTTGGATTAAATCTCTACTACTTATAATGCATTTAGGACTTTTCCCTAAATAGCCGGCTGAAAATTCAGCCAAATTCTTTCCATTTTCGGAATTTTCAACTTTTGCCAAAAAAAATATAAGGCAGACAGGATTCGAACCCGCCTCCTCTAGATCAAATGCCAGGAGACAAACCAACTCCGCTGAATCAACTTTGCATTGAGTATCCTAAACAGAAGTGTATTAAACACAAACCATAATTGAGTGGGCTTCGGCCCACCAAAACTATTCGTTGTACCCATCCTTTAACCTATTCGCTCTTCTAACCCAACCGGTTCATCCGACTTGCAAAGTGAAAGAAACAAAGAGCCTCATCGATTCAAGTTAACCCACTCATCTTTAAATGTCTCCTCGATTCTGCAACTAACTCATCGATTGCTTCAACCATTAGCATACATCTTCACCCAATAAATACACGTCGAAGATTTGAGATACGTTTCAGATTCATACAATCGGTGTTTAATTTTCAGGTATCCGTATTTAATATTCATAGAATTATGTTAATTTAAAATTGTTTGCCAGATTTTTTCAACTATTTACAAAATTCCTATATGTGAGGGACACAATAGGTAGAACTGTGTTAATATGTTTAGATTACAGTAGTTAAAATTATCTAAATTGTTAGAATTTTGTAATCTAAATAGTTAAGAACACTTTCATACCTGACATTGTTTGATTTTCTTGGTGTTTAAAGAGGAAGAAGTGAAGAGTAGAATTTAAGAAAATCGATTTCAAGTATACCTTTTGATTCTGTTTTGCACTTTTGCTAATATTCTCCTTAATTTCATATATATTCATTTGATTTAGTTGATTATGAAGTTTCTAATGCCTTTAATTTGCATAATAGAATGAACTCCAATAACATTATCAACGAAAACGATGCTCCACCAATGGTTCTTACGATGCTTTAATAACATTTTCCCGATTGGTTTAATTTGTTTGCCTAAAAACGAAATATAGGAATTTAGAAAAATATAAACCTCCCAAACGCCAAATATTTCGTTCAAATCATTTATGTTTTTATATCATTTCTGGTTAGCAGCTTACAAAGTACACCAAATCCTTGGTGCAGCCCTTTAAAAATCAAATATTCTGTTTTTACATATCTAACAGGTCAAACGGGTTGGTTTCATATCAAATTGGTCAGTTCTTAAAATGTAATTATGTTACGGTTCTTACACATCAAGATTTTAACTGTTGGAAAAATGAAATATTTATGTATTTGATCGTTTTGGGTGATTATCTTTTCATAATCAATTATTGAAAAACATGTTTAAATATAAATTAATAATTTTATTTAATGGTTTTATAGGGAGAGAGCAAATCGTCATTTTTTATGCCTTGATACTCAATACATGTCAAATTTGTTAATCTGGTCGAATCTGCTCAAACGGGTCAAAAGAAGTTTCTATCAAACAAAATGAAATTAGAAAATTTGAATTTGAAATTGAAATTCATAATTTGTATTTTATAATTTGGCTTGTTTATTTAAGAGTTAAAATGCTTGTTACAAGCACGGCAACTAATGTGTAAGTCCTATATGGTCGGGTTATGTTGTTGGTGAAAATGATCTATAGATCATGTTTGGAATCTAAACGGGTCAAAAAGGGACCCTTTTAGCCAACTTTTTAATTTGACCCGTTTAAGATACACAACCCAAATCAAGCTGTATACAATAAAGGGGTCATCCTTTTCTCTTATTGTGGTGAGCATATGCGGAGATTGTATTGAATCTTCAGTAGCCCTTGAAGAAAATGTCCAACCCAAGGATCTTGCATCTGCTTGAAGAAACATATTTAGATATTTTAGTAAATGTTACTTATTTTCATTTAATTAATTTTTAAAATGCACTTGATTTACACAGATACCATTAGAAATTGTACACTCTGTATGTGGTGTTTTAATATTTTAAGACATCATATTATCGGTACAATAGATTCTGATATTTCTTGTTCATTTTACAATATCAGTGTTGAAAATTCTCCCAGTGCCATCAATCGTTGACTTTTTTAGTCAAAGTTGTAGACTTTTATTTTATTTGTCAAAGTTGTAGATTGTTAATTGACCTCTTTGATCAAAATTGCAAGGATTTCAAATTTCGCTGATCACTTAAGAGTATTGGACATGTTGAACACCGAGCTGTTGATATAGTTGTGATTCCTTTATCTTTAAATATTGTGTGGATTCCTAACCGAATGAGACTCTAACAAGTTTCTTCCTTGGACACTTTTATAGAAATTAATTTTAATAAATGATAATCACATGGACCATATATACGAGTAGATATATGTTCAATATTTTTTATATAAAATGTTTGTATCTATCTATCAAATATATGCATCATGACAACTTGAACTTTTGACTTCATTGTTATTAACACAATTCCTTCCTTAATGAACAAAGCTACTAGAACATATATTCCTTACGTGGAATTAAATTATCTTTATCAATCTCTTATACGTTAAAAGCTGAAATTACCACCATCTTCACCAACCATCCACGACAACCACCACCAACACCACCATCATCGCTCTCCAATTGGTTGCAGCAAAATTTGGTCACAGGGTACCCGCCGCCGCATTGCGCGGGTACCTTGCTAATTTGATAGAAAGTAAAGTTCCGCTTCTTTTAATACGAAAGAAAAAGTATTTATATCCTACATTATCAAACTTTATATCTTTAATTAATTTTATCGACAATTTCCCAATAAATTTATACGAGATTACAGAAATTATATCTAAAATTTAATCATATATAGACGCTCCCCCCCTTTGGAACACTATGCGAGCTCGGGTTTGAAGCTAACAAGCTAGCTTTTGAGGACCAGGTTATTATCTTTTTCATCAAATTATTTGTAATGGCATGGAATAACGGCATGAAAAAGTAACTAACTTTGCCCCTGATTTTTGTTTTCGTTGACCATATGTATTTTTTCCTGAGAAAATCCATTAAACTTTAAAATAATTTGATAAGAACCCTCAAACTCCCATGTGAAATAGCTGACATGGCAGTTGATGTGTTGGTAAGTTTGATAGTGTTGACTTTTTCTGAGGTGTGGTTGAGATAACCGGTTACCTGCTAACAAGGTTGAAGATTACATTATATTGATTTTATTAAAGATGATTACCTAAAACAGATTAAAAACCAAAGTTGTTAGCTTTTTATTCAGCCAACACTTTCTCTTTGAGTGATCGAAATTACATAGCTTATGTATTCCCTCAACTTTTATATTACATGAATATTTATTTATTTTTAACTTAATTCTAGATATAATAAACAAGAGTTTTTTTGAAATTTTAAAGTCACACGGTAAGGCTGCCATCTCATGTAATGCCACATCAAAAGTCCACGTAGGCAAACTCCATCTCAGCCTTTCCCCTTTGATGAAGCCGTGATTTACTCTTCAAATTTTGAATTAAACCCTAAACTGTTATGTCCTTTGAATATTCTGTTGCTTAAGCATTAGAAAGTATCTTGACCTGAATTCTGCAGCTATTAGTATACACGATTTAGCCAAAATTGTTCATTCAAGATTATTTGATCGGTATGGTTTTATTTAATTCTCAACAATCAACATAGACATTTTTTATTTAGGGGGTGTTTGGGAAAACTTATTAAGGAGGCTTGTGCTTATTAGCTTAATTATAAGCTTATTTAAGTTAATAAACTTTTTTAAAATTAAGTGTTTAGATGTGTTTATTTAAACTTATTGTAAAATTACTAAAAAGGATTAAAAAGAATCCAGTCGAGAGCTAAATAAGATTAAAAGTGAGGGTAAAAAGGTTTAGTAAGTTTAATAATCCCTTTCAAATAAGCTTATTTAAAACACCCTTAATAAGTTGTATAAGCTTATAAGCTAAACCAAACACTTAAAAAAACTTACTTAGTTTAATAAGCTTAAAAGCTAAAAACCCTCATTAATAAGCCCTCCCAAACACCCCCATAATTTTTTACTTAAAATGAAGAAACTCTCTAAATAGTGATTTTGAGAGCTCGCGTACGCTTGATTGATTGTTCGTCTAAATGGTTAAGTTAATCGTTTCATTAGAAGATGCTAACCAACTTCTAAATGACTGGATGCTTTTTTGCAGTTAACCAAACAATCTGGATGAACATTGATAATTTAATTAGCGGTAGTTCACTACAAGAAAAAAGACCTATGGTCACCAAAATTTTTAGTGAGGACATGTCCTCACAATAGGTCACTAAAAGACAAAATCATATAACTTTATTGAAAACATAGTTTGACTTATTCTATTGTGAGGACATGTCCTCACAATAGGTCTTTTAGATTTTATTTTTGATTTTTCTTTCCCCAACAAAATTAAAACGACTCAGAATAAGTGACTTTATTGACTTTTTTACTTTGACCAATCTTTTAGAGAGGACATGTCCTCACCATATGTTGCTTTTATATTTTCATTTTATTTTTGATTTTTCGTACCAAATTAAATAAGGTTTAAATTGTTTTTTAATTTCCCTCCGAAATAAAATAAAATCGCGGGTTATTGGTAGTGAGGACATTTCCCTCTTGAATTTTTTGGCTTGCCGAAAGCATATAAAAAGCCTAGAAAATGGGCTGGAAATAGCAAATACAGTCGTATTAAACCAATTATAAATTAACTTATGGTGAGGACGTGTCCTCACCATAGCTAATTATATTATACACAATATATACCGATTGGTAACTGTATTATACTCCGTATATCCTCACAAATATTAATTATATCTAATTATTATATAATAACTATGTATGTTAAGTAAAAATATACCATATAATTCAATTAACTATTGTGTGGACATGTTCTCACTATATCTAATATCAATTTCTTTTCCATTTATTTTATAGTAGTCATATGTCCTCACTATAGAAAAAAATGGTCCTCACGAAAGACATACTGTCTCGGGGCTATAGTGAGGACTTTAAGGTGAGGACATATCCTCACTGTTCATCTTTAGTGAGGACTTTCGGACTTTTGGTGAGGACTTTTTTCCTCACTAAAGCTTCTTTTTCTTGTAGTGGGTTTCATACTGAAGTTGATAATAATGTTAAATTGGAGCCAAATTTACTCTGGATATCAAGTCAACTAATGCAACCCCATAAGGTTGTTGATCAGGTACATGCTTTGACCAAGAACAGTCAACAGTTGATGGTGAAACTGGTGTCCAACTTCAAATTTGTGCAACACCTATAATAGGCAGTTTCGAAAGCTGGTGTTTATAATAATATTTGTTACTTTTTATGTAATTGAAATATTGTTTTGAAACTTTCTATGAGCCACCCGTAATTGAATTTTCAGAATATATGAAGCTAGCCCGCCCATCGGGCGGGTTATGAGACTAGTACCCTCATATGCAAGTTTGTTTGAGTTTTTAATCAAGTATTTTTGGTATTTATGTAGTATAAGGATGCTTTTACCATTTTATATATTGTAAGCTAAATACCGACCCGATTACATGACCATAGTTTAAGTTTTACAAATATTAACGTCTAGAATCAAACATACACTTGATTTTACGGTATATAATCCTGTATTTGCATTATACAAACAAGTTGGGGCAGATCCGTGCCATCCTTGAAAATTTCTCGAATAATGTAAAAAAATGTGCAACCGGTGCTCTTATGTTCCAAAAAAATGTAATTTATAGATGTTTGTCACTTATCACAGCCACAGTCCCTGGTCTTCGTTTATTACACTGGAAGTCCCTGGTGTATTCAATTTGTTACACCCGGCGTCCCTCTGTCAAACGGACGTCTAAAACTTCCGCTAAGTGCCTCATGTGCACCTCACATGATGGGCAAAATCATAATTTCCCTTCCCCTTCCGTGTAATTTACTCTTTAGAAGGGAAAAGGGAAATTATGATTTTGCCCATCATGTGGGGTGCACATAGGTCACTTAACGGAAGTTTTAGACGTCCATTTGACAGAGGGACGTCAGGTGTAACAAATTGAATACACCAGGGACTTCCAGTGTAATAAACGAAGGCTAGAAACTGTGGCAGTAATAAGTGACAAACCCCAATGGACCTTTCATGTAATTTACTTTTTTTAATACTAGGTTAAAAACCGCGCGATGCGGCGGGCTGCGAACTATATATTCCTGGTGATTAAAAGTCCGTTGGTTACATATTTTTATAATGAATATAGTACATAAGCATGAAAACTGTGTATAAAACAGAGGTAACACGATAGACCTAATTAAGTATAAAATACATGGAAGAAATGTCTGTTTATGCGTGTTACTCATCATGTAAAACCTCTCGATGCACCACGTTTGCTGTGTAAACTCCTTCGAGATTATTATTTTTCGCTGGATTTACCAATACTTTTGTATTGTCACGTGAAATTCCTCTTAAAAGGGAAACGTAAAGTTGCCCATGCGAGAACACCGACTCCGGCAAATAAACGTCCACATTTGAAATTGTCTGTCCTTCGGCTTTGTTGATTGTTATCGCAAAGCTTAGCCTAACTGGAAACTATTTTCTTTTCAACTTGAAAGGAAACATGTCGGCTTCAGACGGAGATAGAGGTATTCTTGGCAAGAAAACCCTTTTTCCAGCATGCTGGCCAATGACTATTTCCGCATCAATTAGGTTTGGCTCAAACTTTCTGCATATATGTCTCGTGCCATTACATAATCCTTGGGAGGGATCGATATTCCGTAAAATATTATCAGGCATCTAATTTTAAGCTGGAGAACATGCGTGGGAATACCACTGACCTTGAGCCGAGTTTAAAAATTCCATAGGATAGAATCCGTTTATGTCGTCCTTGGCTTCATCGAAATTGTAATATTTTTTTTCGAGGCCACAAAATGTATCGATCAACCCCTCCTTAACAAATTAACACATTCGGTAGCTATTTTACTTTTCTCTTCAACAAGTTTGAATTACAACTTGTGCATTCATGCATGATTCAGCCCATATACAATTCAACACAAGAAATTAAAAACCTAATAATTAACAATCATGAAAATAATGTCACATTTCTATGTTAAAAATTAAACAAAAGCCTTAGTTTCACCTGAGTAAGAAACGAACTTCTTTTGGATTTTAAGAATTAGTTTGAGGATAGAGAAAACAGTGAAATACACATGATAGTATGATTTCGATAGGTACCAAAATATAGCCACCAACACAAAATAGGTTGGTGTTTGGTAATTGTACTTCATAGAAATCACCAACAACTAAAATCTGCATAAAAAAGAGATAAAAGGTCAATATGTCACAAAAAGATATTTAACTGTCATAAATTATATGTCATAAATTATATGGTGAATTTTATTCTGCTGTTATTAGATGTGGAATATGGTTATGTAGGGTAACGATCCCTTTAAACCAAATAGTCAAAAGTTGACTCTTTAAGAAAAAGAAAAATGGATATGAAATAGAACCTTTGTATCTTTAGTAGATGAAGCCCATGTTAGGTGAGACTTCAGTTATAGTAAATATTTGGTGGAAAGAATTTAATGTTGGTTATAAACACTTTGAGACCTAACCAGAGTTTCAAAACCCGGGTTTTTAGTCGACCCGGTTCGATGGACAATCACGATTCAACCAACAGGTCAACCCCGGCCACGATTCAACGCCGTGACAGTTTCTAGTGTTACAATTAGGTGAACTATAGAATCAACCATTGTGTAATTCATCCATTTCCCAAAGCTATCTTGACTTTTTAATCCCTAAAGACTTAGAGCCACAATCTGCAATTGTTAATGTAAATAAGGATAATAATAATAATATGCAAATAGCTAACGAAAAACATATTAAGGACAATGACATAAAACTACGAAGCTTTATTTTCCAAAAAATGAATGGATGATTAAGCCAATCCATTTACCGCATGTGCCATTGACTTGTAACACCCATAAATTTCACACATTTTTAAAACTTTTTAAGTACAAGATTTAAATAAAAAGGTCCCAATATAAAACTCAATTATAAATGATTAACATTTAAAAAATGTAATTAAAGCGGAAAAAGGTTTCAAATAAAAATTAAGTTTAATAAATAATAACGTTCCACATCAGCAGTCAGAAACGATACAGCTGTCAACCATCAACCTGCTCTTTTCCTTTGCCAGAACCTGAAATAATGGGGGAAAGTTTTGGGTCAGCGGGGAAGCTGAGTGAATATTCCCAAAATGTAAACAATCATAACATACAACACATGAGGGCACATCGGTGTACTCCTACTCAGACTCTACTCAGTTTATTACTCAGATTTATTTCTCATATTATTTTACTCAGATTTTATTACTCAGATTTTAATTTATATAGCGCGCTTGTGTGATTCGGGTCGATCGCCCCTCCTCACACCCCAGATAGGCGTAAGCCAAAAACCCAGACGGGAGTGATCCCAAAAACTCAGACGGGAGGTGATCCCAAGTAGGCATATAGCCAAAAACCCAGATGTGTATTATTATGTTTTTTTTTATCTTTTTAACATAATTAACTCAGATAGCCCAGATAACTCAGATCACAGATAACCCAGATCACAGATAACTCAGATCACAGATAACTTAGATCACAGATAACTCAGATAGCAAATATGGTGCAAGTAATTTAACACGTAAGTCATGCATGTATAACGTTAAAACTGAATACACGGTGAGAATACTCACCTCGATAACGTATTCTCCGAAGATCTTCCGACACCCTACACTATTGCCCAGCTAACGTCTAGACGGTCCTAGGGCACGAAAAGATTAACCGGATTAGGACAAAACTGCTCGAACCCAACACAGTCAGAATCGGAACCGGAGTTCAACGGCGGCGATGCAGGAACGGGCGGAGCTATCTCCGACGAAGCAAAACAGAACGGAGTTCACTACGGTGAACTGGAACGTAGCTCAAACGGTGAACAGAACTAGAACGCAGCTTCAGACGAAACACGTGAAAGACACAGTTCACCTGAAAAATGCACGGAAATGAGGGACCGATGAAGCTTTCTTGGGTAAGGTGTGACTGCAATGATAAAAGAAGAGGGAAAAAAGGGGAAAATACTGAGGAATCGATAATGACGGCTGCTATGGTAGAATTTAGGGTATAATTATATCACACTACAACATGTGATGGCGGATCCCCTAATTGTCTAATGGGCCTTTTCCTTGCACACGAGCCCAACACCTTAATTTCTAACCAGGCCCAACCTAACTTTCGATGATGCAATGTAACCGAACATTTATATACACTTAGAGAAGGCTGTTAAATGCAATTCTAATAATAATAAAACTTGACAAGTTTTAATGCTAGACACCAAATATTAATAGACTTAATTAGTTCCATAATATAAATAATCAAACCCTTAATTCAATTTTAATTTAATTAAAGTATTATTCAATTACCATTAAAGTTCGGGGCGTTACAACTGACTTAGTTAACCATGTCTAGGCTAATTTTGACTTTTAATTGGTCAATAATGTAAACAATATTGAGCCTGTAACTGGTTACAACAATCTTCAGATAAGCATGTGATGTACTGCAAGTAGTGTTCTAAGAAACATGTTCCTGTAGTTGTATCCATGGGAAGTGCTAGCTGCAAAATAGATGAAATTTTATCAAATGTTAATGTAACGAAACAAACAGCAATTTCATCAATTTATTTTGGAACAAAACTGAAAAATTATTATAGAAAGCCCATTTCATTTCGGACACAATTTTTGAACATTTATCCCAATACATTTACCCCTTTGACCTCAAAAGTCAAAATGTGAGAGATTGTTGACATAAAAAATAACTTTCTTATGTAATGTACCTGCAGATGGCTTTTCACATGATAAATTGTCAAGCCTTTCAACATTCATTAGTTTCAAAACACCTTTCGGTGTAGCTCCTTTATGTTGAAAAATAAAAAGTCAACATGATATTGTAACGCCCTAAATTTTCTTGTAGTTAAATTATTTATATTTCATTAAGTAAATTATGTGATACTTATTTATTTAAGATTTATATGTGTTATGTGCCTTGAATTGTATTTAATTCAAGTAATTTAAATACGCAATGTTCTTTTAATGACAAGAGTATCATCTAATTGGCGTTTAATTAATCATGAGGATTAAATTATTAATTTCTCGAGTAATAATTCAATAGTTATTTAAATTATGATACCAAGACGTTAAGTCCCGAGTTAATAACTTGGACGTTTATTAAATTCTGAGGCTGACCGTTAGGCCAAGGCCTTTATCCAATTGGATCCGTTCTTAACTTGAGTCGAGTTTCCCCCACTTCAATTATTCTTTACTCAGTTTCTCTAAAACCAGAGTTGTTTTGGTTTCGTTCTTTTTAATTCCAGCCGAGTAGTTGATAACCCATGGCCTCATGCGTTTTTGTTTATTGGCATTTGAGGTTGTCCTTTGTTTGTTCGGCCCCAAGAAGTGGAGTAAAGGCCCACATACAATCAGAATTGGGTTTAGAGCCCCTTAGCAAGTCCTTAACCTTACGTAATTTCCATAATCCTCTAAACCTACCCTAAATTCTTCCACTGGTTCCCTTCCCCACCTTGGCCGACATTGGTAACACTTTCTCCCTGCCATATCTTTTTGTTCGTCGATCACCAAGCTCACCTTTCCCTCTTTGCTGTTCATTCGACCAGATAACAATAAGAGCATCTCCATCGTATTTTCTGTCCATTCGATTGGCAAGCAGAAGCAAGCAAGTCGTCATCTAGTGTCTCCTATTCGGTAAGATCCTTGTTTTTCCCATCTTCCCGATTTCTTGTACTCCTTATCATTTTATTTTTCTGGTTCCATTCTAACCAAGCAACTGTGATGAACTGTTGGAGTATCGAGCAGAGCTGAGGTCACGAGGAAGAATATTCGAATAGTGCGGGTTTGACACAAGTATTTGTTGAGCGGCGATTGTGTAATCGGGCAGGAGATTTCACCGGGGCCAAGCTTGATTGTGATTCTCGGCAGATTGTGTCAAGGGTTACCCATTCGATTAAAGTGTAATGGATCCAAGTGTGTGATTAGATGCGGGATCGAGTAGAATCTTCATTGAATCCGGTAGTCCTCAAACTCCTTTCTGTTTTTCAGGTGCCTTATTTCTTGTGCTAATCAAGTTTCTTTGTTGTTGGTCATATTATCGTATTGATTCGGGACTGTTGGTGGTAATGTAACGAGCTGTTGTTGTATTGTGATCATTGCGGATGGTGTATGTGTGCCAAAGCAGAATTGCCGAGGCCAAGGAAGGTGTTGATTGAGCGAAACCCGAGCCACGTTCCTTCCATCTTGCTTTCGGTAGTTCCCTCATCCATTGATTCTATTCTCTAATCGTTTTGCTAATACCGTAACTGTGCCACCGAGGGCTCGGTTTTAATTGTTGGAATATTGTTTTGTTGTCGGTTTTTGGTTTAGCTTGTTGATGTTTGGTTAATGTTATTTTGATTCGCTTTGAGTTCTAAGTTCTACATATCAT
The DNA here is from genome assembly GCA_963853835.1 of Calendula officinalis. NCBI lineage: Eukaryota > Viridiplantae > Streptophyta > Magnoliopsida > Asterales > Asteraceae > Calendula > Calendula officinalis. The sequence goes on along the minus strand of OY970820.1, from coordinate 65,697,791 downwards.
GAGCTGTTATTCTGGATTCTGAGTTCGAGCTGTCGGTCACTGTTTTGTTTCAGGGGCGTCGGGTCAAGGGTTGGGGTTAAGACTTTTGTTAATTAAATTAGTCGTATTGATAACCGAGAGAAAACCGGAAACCGAACCTTATGGTTCATGGTTTCCTAAACCGAGAAAGAGTTTTAAATAAAGGACTAGATTAATTGTAAATGTGATTCTGATTTGAAAATGGTTTTTCAGGGCTTCCGGGTGTCTCGGGAATAATCGGGTTGATGTCGGGTTTAAAACATTATGCTGGATTCTCAAACAGAACCTGTCCTTCGAGTTTGAGTCTATTTTTACCACACTTAAAATACGTTTTTGGATTTTTGGCCTGTGCTGGTCTCTAGGTTTCTGAGTCCTCTTTCCAACGACGCTGACGGCTCGTTAATCTGATTCACGGTTTAAAAGTTATTGCGGTTTTAGCAAACCTTCGCTGGATAGTTTTCGGTTCAGCTATTCTGTCTCGTGAGCCTGTTTTGAGCCTTTTCCGTTTGGATATAGCTCCCGAAGTCTTCTGTTAAATTGTAGCCCTCTGAGTCATTTAACTACTGTGAAAATTTGAATAAAAACTAGTGTGCGGTTTGAGAGTTATAGTTGTTCCCGCGAAAGTGATGTGCGCTGTTTAGTTTCTGCTCAAACAACCTTTGAGTCTAATCCTAACCCGAGCTTCCTTGTACATTGTAGGACCTTCTAGGACCGGTTAGAGACGCTCTTCAGTACCAAGGATATTTAGGAGCTTACGGTTATTCGAGGTGAGTATTCTCACCGTGTATTCAGTTATAACGATACGTGCATGACTTATGTGGTTAACTGTTTTGATCTGTTTTTACTTTCTGTGTGTTGATCTGTTATCTGAGTAACTGAGTGACTGTTTTTACATACCACTGATCTGAGACAGAGGTGCCGAGTATCTGAGCTGGTACCGAGTCATTTTGTGCTACTATGTGACAGGGCTATCTGTGTGGTTTATGTTATGAGTTGAAAACATAAAAATAATTAATAAATCTGAGTGGTAATCTGTGTGGTGGCCTGAGTGGCATTTCTGTGTGGTAGCCTGAGTGGCATTTTAGTGCAAGGAGAGGCGAGGTTGATGTCTCGACTCGATTTGCACAAGCGCGCTATATAAATTTATAAGATACGAAAACTGAGGAATTAACTGAGTAGCAAATGAGTAGGAGTTCACTTGTGTGCCCTCATGTATTGTATGTTGTAGTTGTTTACATTTTGAGTTTATTCACTCAGCTTCCCCGCTGACCCAAAATCTCCCTCCCATTTTCAGGTACTAGCAAAGGAAAAGAGAAGGTGGACGGTTGACTGATGTACTACTTCTGAGTGCTGATGTGAAACGTTTTTATTATTTTAAAACTCCGAATTTTATTTAAGACTTTTCCGCATTAAATACATTTTTATATCAAACAATTATTTTGGGGATTATTTATGGGACCTTTTTGATTATAATCTTGCACACAAATTTTTTTAAAATCTTGTAAATTTTAGGGTGTTACAGATATGGTCAGTGAGTTCATAACGGGGTGTTTCGATTTGAACCAACGACACTCATTAAAGTTACTAAAAGTTAAAAATATTTAAAAAAGAAACATCACTATAATATTAAAAAAACAATCTGTAAATATCGGGTAAAAAATAGAACATTTTATTGAAGGGTTTCACATGCATCCAACAACTGATCGACCCATAGGACCGACCTCCTAGTAGACTTGGTTCGAACCATGCTGACTAAGAACATGAACTTGTTCTTGACTGGTTAAAACCAACTAGCTGATTTAATCCTTAAAAGCGGAAGTGGGATTAAACCTAATCCTTAAACCCTAAAGGATTGGGATGTTGGAAATCTAGATTAGATTAACAAGAAAGAAACCTTGTATGAAGAACTCGAACACACACACATACCTGTGTGTGTTCGTCGATTACTACCAAGAACCCTAGGGGTCTTGGTTCGACTTCGAACAAGAGGGATAAGAAGAAAGTGCGTTCCATGAAACATACCTTAGGTTAGTGCTTAAGATAGATCCACTGATGATGAACACAACGAGCGATCTTCTAGTTGATCACTTGCAACGATCTTGGATCTTCAAGACTTGAAGAACACGAAGAACGAACGAAGAACACAAGACTTGTGTTCTTGGTGTTTCGGCCGAATGGAGGGAATAAGGGTGAGGGATTTCGTGATTAAGGAGACAAGGAATCAACATTAGGTTTAAGTCATAAGCCTTCTATTTATAATAGAAGATCTTACACTTAAAACCCTTCTAGTTTAATTAAGATTAACTTCTTAATTAAACATCCTCTTTACACTTCCATCCCTTATAGTTTTAACTAGTTTATTATTGTTGCACTTAATTATTAAATATCTAGTATTAATACACTAATAATTCGTACACGAATTATATTGTAACATCCCAAAACCCGGCCTAGTAGTTTATTGACCTTAAGGTATCTTATTAAATGATTATCTGATTAAATGCTTAGTTAATTTAATTAGTCTGCTGTCTTTTGCGGTATTTTGACCAAGGGGTTAAAATACCCGACTTGTGATATATTTGGAATAAAAACGTGAATTTTATATCTTTAGATTCCTTGTTGAATTTCGTTTCCGGAAATGCTTTCGTTTTTAAAATTTGAGTCTGTTTGCTATATTAAATAAATTAACTACGAACGAGACTTTTTAGGCATACACTGAAAAGTCAAGTTTTAGCCAATAAGGGGGGACCACCCCTTTTGCCTTGGCAGATCGTGAGAGAGAGAGGAGGAGGGAATCCTCCTTTATTCTTTTTCCCTTTGTTTTCAAACATTATCTACACAAGTCACTATTTCATTGCAAGACAACTCCATCTTTCTCTTTACTTGTCATTCATTGTTCTTGAGCTTTTAGTGGTCAATATCTTGGCTAAATCTCGAAATCCTTGCTAGGGTTTGTGTAGAAGGCACTTAGAAGTAAGTTACATCTTCTCCTTGACTTGTTTATGATGTTCTTGAGTTATGGTTTGAACTAGGGTTTGTGATTTCTAGTGTTTTATGGATAAATCTCCTATGGATGTTGTTTTATGTGTTTATGCAAGGTTTGACGTGTAATGTATGGTTGATTGTTGTTAGGAGACAAGATTTGGTGAAAATCACCTTCAACCTCCATTAATGGTGGATGTTGAAGGTGGGTTTTGACAAATCTTGGACTGATTGATGTTTGAATGGTTGGAATTGTTCATTAGGTTGAGAAAACATGTTTAGTAAGTTATGGAGGTTGAGAAATCAAGTATTGGGTGTTTTGGTGGATTAACTAGTTAGTGTTTGGTGCAAAATTGATGAACTAGTGATTGGGTAAGTATAATACTTGGAATTGTGGTAGTTATGAACTTGATGAATTGTTAAATGATTATGACTTGTTAATCTAAAGTATATGTGCTAGTTGATGGAGGCTTGGAAGTGTTATAGTCATATTCGGGTTTTTGACCCGTTTGGGATCAACTAGTTGAGATGAATAGCTAGAATGTCATAAATGGTCAATTGTTTTGTTGGTGGAATTGTGCTAGTTGGTAATACCATAAAATGTGTATTTTATGGGTCATGTTTGATTAATTGCTAAGTTTGATGATTTTGACAATTTCGGTGGATCGGTCACTAACTCGGTGTACTTGTTACAGGAACCGGGAAGGATACTCAGTGATACTAGCTCACTGAGTTAAGGATCGAAGGTTGAAAGGTGAGTGGATTTAACCTCCAACTTGTACGGTTTATAATGGTGTAGATGGTATCGTGCATTGTTTGTAAAATGCAGAATATTTGGTGCCTGCACAGACTCGCTACGCGAGTCTTGAGATTAGAGATGCTAGTTTTTGTTGAGTTTGGACAGAGATATTTGGAGATCTCTAAAACGGAAACTCGCTGTGCGAATTTTAAAACTCGCTGAGCGAATTTACAGATTCGCTGAGCGAGTAGTGTTATTTTCCCAACGACGATTTTTCGTGGTGTTTTTCGTAGCTAGCCTACTAGATATGTATGCCTAGTGTTAGGGGAATATCATACATGACTATGTGCACATTCGGGATGAGGTCAGTGTCGGAAAGATATCGGCTGAGCATAGTGTATCGACTAATAGGGTATCCGACCTTACCTGTATACGTTGCACGGTTAAGGGGAGAGATTTACCCGGGGTGTTGGATACAGGCTATCGGTTACCTTGGGTTTGGCCGACCATGGTTTAAGGCCCGCAAAGCCACCGATCCTCTCAAATAAGTGATTACCCAACCGGAGATGTTTATAACTTCCGTGTTTATGTGATTAGTGTAGTTGGTAGTGCTAGGAATTCATTCACTTAGCTTTTGTGCTAATCCCTCCCTTATTGACACATTTCAGGTTGGAAGGCTTGAACGGGTCGGGCTTGGACGGGAAGTTTGACCATGCTTAAATAGTTGTTTTGTTTAATGAGTCGTGCTTCGTAATACCGTCTTTTTAACTAACATTTGGTTTGTAATATTTTGTGGGACCACGGTTTGTAAACCTAACGTAATTAGGAACTTAACTAAATGCTTCCGTAACCTTAGTTTAATACTAAATTGGATATCTTTTAAAAAAAATGGTTTCAAAAATGCGGTGTTACAACTTGGTATCAGAGCTTCGGTTTGGCTATGGTTACACGGGTTGGTGTTCCATTCCCAAATCGTGGCTCTTGTTTGGTCAAAGCTTCCGGTCAAGAGGGATTAGAGCAAGTGTGAATTGGATTTAGTAGTTAGTAAATGTGTACTAACGAGTTAAACTAAGCCTTGGTGAGTTGTTGTGTTTGTAGCAGGAATGGCTACCGATGGAAACTTGCTAGAAGATGTCCCACCGAACACGAACCTTGGGAATGAAGGAGCAACAGGCTCGGGGGGCGATGAGATACCGAATGAAGAGTATATAGTGTTATTGGAAACCCGAAATATGGAACTTGAGGATACCATTAGAGCCCTCCGCCAAAGCCAATCGACTGAGCCGCGACCCGAGGCTCGGTCTACCTTACCCCCTACCACCCAAGCAAACCCACCCCCACATTTCACTCAAACCACTCACATTCCCGTCTTTCCCCGAAATGACTCCTCATCCCCGAATGCAAGCATACCACAACCGCCTCCCACCCACACCGTACCAATTGCTAATGCCCAACACCTACAATTCTTCTACCAACCCTTCCCGGTAGAGAAGAAATCGTGTACCTACAAGAACTTTCTCAATTGTAAGCCCACCGAGTACCGGGGGAGTACCGACCCGGCGGAAACTCTAACATGGCTTAGGGCTACCGAAAAGGCACTTATTGCTTGTAGTTGTGAGGACCATTTGAAAGTCCGATATGCATCCCGGATGTTGGGGGGACCGACTATGGATTGGTGGGATGGGTTGACCGCAAATTTTAGTAATGAAATGATGGATGCGATCACGTGGAAACAATTTAGGGATCAAGTGGAGGCAAGGTACTGTAGCCCGTTTGAGTTGGATAAAATTCGGAATGAGTTTATGATGTTGAAGATGAATGATAGGATGACGGTGGATGAGCTTATCCTTCAATTCAATGGGAAGCTTCGATTTGTAACACAATGGGTGCCCGATGAGTCTACCCAAATCAAACACTTTGTTGGGGCGTTGTTGCCCGAATACCGAAATGTAACGAGGCTTGCGGGAACTCTCTTGCAAGCCTATGATCTTGCCAAGTCGGCTGAGAGTGATTTCTTGGCACAAAAGGCCACGAGTCGGGAGAAGACTTCGTTCAACAAAGGGAAATTTGAGCAATCGGGATCTCACCATTACAAGAAGTCTCAAGGGAACCATAAGTCGAACAATGACCGTCGAAAGCAAATACTTCAAGGTTCCAACCAAAAGAACCCGTGGTGCCTACCGTGTAAGTCCTATCATGTCGGTCCGTGTACAACACAAACTAAACGGTGTATCAAGTGTGGGCAACACGGGCATGAGTCGTCGGAATGCAAGTTGGAAAATAGCGTTTGTTGGAATTGTGAAAAAGAGGGTCATAGGGCCATGCATTGTCCAACGAAGAAAGGTTCGGGTTCGGGCGAGGGATCGGCTTCGTCGGGAGGTCAAAAGAGGAAAGGTCATCCGCCACCTACGGGTCGGGCATTCAAGATGACGGTGGAGGATGCCACCACTACCGATGATGTCATCACGGGTATGTTTCTAATAAACTCCATACCCGCTCGTGTATTATTTGATTCGGGTGCAAATTGTTCGTTTTCCTCAAAGAGTTTTTGTGACAAATTGAAATTGCCTACTTCTTTGATCGCGACACCTCTAGAGGTAGAGGTGGCCGATGGTGAAATGGTTCCGGTCACGACATCCATGTCCGGGGCTAGTATAGATATTGATGGCGTGAAATTTTCGATTCTTTTACTTGTTATGCCGATATCCGGCTTTGATGTGGTTTTAGGTATGGATTGGTTAAGTGTCAGTAAGGCCAACATAAATTGTCACCAAAAGTTAATTACCTTTCTTTTACCCGACGGGTCACATGTCGTGGCCCGGGGAGACCGTGCGACCCCGACCATACCCATTATATCCATGATGAAAGCCCGTAAGTCCTTGACCAAGGGATGTGAATCGTTTTTGGCCTATGTGATCGATGTGAAAAAGGATAGGAAAGTGGTTGGTGATCTCCGGGTGGTTTCGGAATACCCGGAGGTGTTTCCCGAAGACTTGCCTGGGTTACCTCTCGTTCGGGAGGTAGAATTCAAAATTGACTTGGTGCCGGGTGCTAATCCCGTGGCTAGAGCACCATATCGTTTAGCACCGTCCGAAACCCGGGAAATGATGACACAAATCCAAGATTTATTGGATAAGGGTTTTATTCGGTCGAGTTCCTCACCTTGGGGAGCTCCGGTTTTATTCGTGAAAAAGAAAGATGGTGCAGTTCGTATGTGCATTGATTATCGTGAAAGAGGTTCTTCTTTTTGCCTCTTTCTGCTATCCCTGGAACAGCAGGAGTAGCTCTACTTAACGGTAAAGAATCGGTATCCTTTGCCACGTATTGACGATTTATTTGATCAACTCCAAGGGTCTTCTTATTTCTCAAAGATTGATTTGAGATCGGGTTATCATCAAGTTCGGGTTCATGAAAACGATATTCATAAAACGGCTTTCCGAACTCGTTACGGTTACTATGAGTTCTTGGTTATGCCGTTTGGGTTGACGAACGCTCCCGCGATATTTATGGACTTGATGAACCGAGTTTGTCGGCCTTATCTCGACAAGTTCGTTATTGTGTTCATTGACGATATTTTAATTTATTCCAAGACCGAAAAACAACACGAGAAACACTTAAGGCAAGTTTTAGAAACGTTGAAGCGGGAACAATTGTATGCGAAGTTCTCGAAATGAGAATTTTGGCTTCGAGAAGTTCACTTTGTGGGTCACGTTATTTGTTCGAATGGGGTCAAGGTGGACCCGGCAAAGATCAAAGCGGTTATGAATTGGTAGCTCCAAAGAACCCAACCGAGATAAAGAGTTTGGCCGGTTTGGCGGGTTATTACCGTCGGTTTATTAAAGATTTTTCGAAGATAGCGGGTCCATTGACGAAGTTGACCCGTAAAGATGTACCGTTTCGGTGGGGTGATGATCACGAGAAGTCCTTCCAAACTCTAAAACAACTATTATGTCAAGCTTCGATTCTTGCCCTACCCGAAGGCCCAGAAGATTTTATTGTTTATTGTGACGCTTCACTTGCGGGTTTGGGTTGCGTGTTGATGCAACGAGATCGGGTTATTGCTTATGCTTCGAGGCAATTGAAAAATCACGAAAAGAATTACCCGACTCACGATTTGGAGTTGGCGGCGGTGGTTTTTGCACTAAAATTATGGAGACATTATTTGTACGGTACTAAGTGCGTGATTTGTACGGATCATAAAAGTTTGAAATACGTGTTCACACAAAAATAATTGAATATGCGGCAACGAAGATGGTTAGAATTAATTAAAGACTACGATTGTGAAATACGATACCATCCTGGAAAGGTGAACGTAGTGGCCGATGCCTTGAGTAGAAAGGGGGATTCGGGTCGAGTACAATTTATGCGAGTGGAAATTGTATCGGATTTGGTGTCCCGGTTGAAGATTTCACAAATGGAATCCTTGAATGATGAACACAACGAGCGATCTTCTAGTTGATCACTTGCAACGATCTTGGATCTTCAAGACTTGAAGAACACGAAGAACGAACGAAGAACACGAAGAACACAAGACTTGTGTTCTTGGTGTTTCGGCCGAATGGAGGGAATAAGGGGGAGGGATTTCGTGATTAAGGAGGCAAGGAATCAACAATAGGTTTAAGTCATAAGCCTTCTATTTATAATAGAAGATCTTACACTTAAAACCCTTCTAGTTTAATTAAGATAAACTTCTTAATTAAACTTCCTTTTTACACTTCCATCCCTTATAGTTTTAACTAGTTTATTATTGTTGCACTTAATTATTAAATGTCTAGTATTAATAAACTAATAATTCGGTACCCATATACACGAATTATGTACTTGTATTTATACTTTTAATAACTAATTATATAATAACCTTTATATAATTTATACAATAATATTATCCAATTACTATATGATTTAATAGCTTTAAATCATATCATGGATAATCTATAATTAACACATTGTATATTTACTCAACTAGTAAATGCACAACTACTTGTATTAATTAGTTAGTTAAAGTAATCTAGTAATAAGTTAAACTTAACTTAATATTTAACCGATTCATAATGACTATTATGAATCATTCCGCTTCGTAGTATCATTGCATAACTTGCTCGTATTACATGCACTCACCGATGTGACCCTTAAGTGTTTCGTAGGCATGGATGTATCATCATATGTTGACTAACTGTGCACATAAATCCTTCAGACTCCCACTTGTGCAAGTTCGTAACCTTTGTCTTAATGATACGAGCTACAGTGGCCTTCTAGATGGGCATGTAGGTAACCAACCCCATAAAAACAGCTTATGTAACCCTGGTATAGTTTTGTGAAAAACTCTTAATAGCCTCTCCTAGTAAATAACACTCTGTCTTTACTTCTTGGGTAACGTTGTTAGGCTTATTCCTTGCAGCACGATATTTGTGATAACGAATACGAGCACGGTAGAAATTATCAAATCCTGTATTCGAAAATCATTTCATGACTTCTTGATTCAAACTGTTGTGATAAACGACAAAGAACAAATCAGTTCGTTTGGGCATGGTCATGCACTTTCCAGTTATCTCATCATGTCAAAGGACCCATAAATATCTCTCCTAAAAAGGAGGTGCAATTACCATCTTGTTATATTTCGATTCAAAATACAACTTCCTATGTACCCAGTAAAGCCTCGTATGACAACCATATTTCAGACTTGTCTAAGACAAACCAAAGCACATTAGTCATTGTATCCTAAACCAAATACCTCAGGCTTAAGGACAATCCTAGTGAACAATACTTTTGAACTTTTCAACCACGAAGTATTGTCACGGTGGTCAATCCAATATTCGTCGAGCTCCAACAGAAAATCACCGATATTTGGTTTACACAAAACTTGTGTAGCTATCTTCGAAGAACTTCGAATCTACCACCAAATACCGCGATGACGTTAACGTCCCATCAAGGTTCCCACCAAGACGAGTAGTCACGGATTTTTACCTTTTTGAATAAATAGACTTTTATTCATGGATATTGTAAAACATACAAAGTCTGAATAAAAATGATACTAACTCATGTATTATTCCTCACTGGACATAGATACTAAATTATTACTGGATCATTACTTATTCCTTTTGTTTGTGTTGACTACCTAATGATTTTTACAATCTTAATTGTAATTTTATCACTAAACTAATCATTTTTATTAAACTAAAGACATAAGACGAGTATTTTAGGAATACTATTACTTTTGTCTTTGCTAGATATTGTTCATGCAACATTTAGAACATTTTCTAGTCTTGCCTTTTATGCAATTCGGCAAACATAGGAGGATTGGAAATTAACTCCTTAGTTTCTTGAATTCATAAAATTCTCCTTGTAACTAAAACCTCTTTTAGTTACTTGATTTGTAGATATATCTTCACTAGTTAAAGAAATTTCCTTAAATGATTATGTTATCCACTAGAGTGTGAACAACCTATTAGATATGCAATAATTAATCACAAGACTTGTAATCACGCTATTAGGATTGCAATAATCTAATCAATGGTCATATATTTCTCTTAACTCTTTGACTAACGACTTGGTAAAACCTTGTTGTTAATGTCTTACTAACTTACTAAATTCATTAATATGTTTAATGAATTATGTTAGTCTTAGCTCCCACTATCTTTTATGGAACTTAAACATCACTTAAACTACTACTTTGACCTAGTCAATAACTTGTAGTTTAATCTTTTAAGAATTCTATCAATAATTAAGATCATCCTTTGGATATGCGAATATCCAACATTCTTGTTTAGGGAATCATGACATTTATTGATTAGTGTATCTAACAAGTATAAAACACTTGGAATGATACTTTCAATTCTTAAACGTAGTAGTATTCTTTTAAGAACTTTATTTAATGCCAAAGTCACTTCTTGGATTTCTCAAATATCCATTATTCCTATTAGGGAATTATGACTTGATTAAATAATGTATTCATTACAAGTATAAAAGACTTGCAATAATACCTTTTAATTCTTAAATACTTTAATATAGTTTGTCCCCTTTTAAGAGTTCATTTAATGTCTAAGTCATTTCACTTGGATTTTACGAATATCCAATTATTCCTATTAGGGAATTATGACTTCATCAAATTCTTTATTACAAGTATAAAAGACTTGTAATAATACTCTTAAAGTCTATCTTGATTATATCCAATATAATCATACTATATTAATACTAATACTTTAAAACTTTCTATCATAAGTAATGACTATTGCTTAAGATGTTTTAACTAAGTTCAATAACTTTTGAACCTTATGCTTCCATAAAACTCTTAAATACTTGTATTAGAAAAACTTCTAATTACTAGCATCTAAGTACCTTGAGCTATCAAGACATTATTCATTCATACAACAATCAAACAAGTATAAAACACGAAATATAAAGTAAATCAAAGACTTAATCTACAATCTAGTCATAAACCTTGACTAGTGTAATTATCACACATGCACACAATATAATTCAACCATGGATTCGAATTTATTAAAACCAAAAACTTTGTTTTAACATAAAATAAAAATTATTCAAACAATAAAATAAAATTGTTTTTACTGAATCCATAGTAATACTGAATTATAAAATCTTGGTGCTCGTGGGATCATCACTATCTCATGCCGGTCGTCTCACTTATCATCTTATGCAATAAACGATTGCTAAAGTTGAGTTACTTGTAATAAACTTTTACAAGTAGGAAGCGAGTATCTAGAAGTTGGTCAAATCAACTAAGGAGCAAGCATTGCCTCCTACCCTTTGACCCTTGCCACAACCAAGACACCATTTCTCGGTCCTTGTTTGGCTTTACCTTCTTGACCTTTTTGTTTGACTCCATTACCCTTTAGGCACGCCGTGGCTGGGATCGGTTTTATTCTTTCCCTTTCCACTGCACCACTTTCTCTGATCACTACCATCATCGGTTACTACGAGATCATTCTTAAACTTGGTCCCCAAATCAACCCAGTAGTCATGAGCATGGAATGTAGCTCATCAATGGATTGCTCCATGTTGACTATATAATGCTTATAGTCATCGGACAACGAGTTTAATATCATTATTGTTGCTAACTGCAACGGTACTGGTTATCCTATTCATTCAAGATGATCCATGTGCTCTTTCATTTCCATGACGTGAGCACTCACCGATGATCCTTTAACCACCTTGCGAGATTTAAACACCCTACACGCATAATATGCTTGTCCTGGTTCATTTCTAGCATTCGCGGTAGGAGCATTTAGTATTGCTTTTTCTAGGACATTTCCTTTTCTCTCATGCCAAAGCATAATGCGAAGATCACACTTACAATTGAGAAACATTGACCCAGTCAATTCGTCCTTTTCTAGAAACAAGCGTAGTGAGAGATTGTTGGTACGTGTCATTATGGTTGTTGCTGCCATCTACAAATCAAACCCAGTTTAATTAGTAATCATCAATAAACATTCTCTAAAATATATTATAAACCCATAATTTATATTTTAGGTCTAGGATCCATATATCACATTCTCGCCGCAAGGTTTGGGCACTTCCCGACGAGACATGTTGTTTCTGGTAGGTAACATCCTTACCGATCGTATCAAGACTTGACACGATTCCTAGGGGTCGTAGAATCTTTAGACTTATAACTTATTACAACCTTGTACAATCTAATTGTACATTTCTAAGTTATAAATAATATCTAGTATGCTTATTCTACTCAAGTACTTTTTGGGCCGGGACTCCCGATTATCACCAAAATAGATCAGACCATCTAAGACAGTGCGATGCTCTGCGCCGGGACTCCCGATTATCACAGAACCTTACGCACCCTGACACTCGCAATGATTTGAATCCATATCTAAGGTTCTTTATCCTTACAATATGAATATCGTTTAATAAGTGAGGTGTTCCATTAGGTGGATAGTACTTAGATCTAAGATTTTCTTGGGTTTGTTTAAGTCTTAAAACTAAACTTAAATCTTTTATTCCAATCTTAATCCTTGTTTAAAATGTGCGACTTGTGAATTTAGGAATTCTACAAGACACCTTTTTAAAACTTAAGAACTATTCTTTAAAACTTATAGTTTCAAGAATTTGCATGATTTTTACATGTATACCTAAAAAGAGGTGCACAAAACGTTTTACTAGGTTTTGTGAAAAACCTTATCTATGATAAGACTTACTTGTTTTATCTTACTTGAAAAACTTAAAACTTATGTTAAACTTTTTAAATTCTTTTATGATTCATGAACTTGAAACATAAACTTAGTTTAACACACCTAGCTTTTCATATGTGTAATAATGAAATTAAACATTTGTTTTGACTTACTAGATTCGACCAAAACTTATGTCTTAACGACACACTTATAAACTTTGTGATTTTCTTGTGTAGCTCCCACTAGCTCCAACAAACATGATGGAACTTAAGCAAACACAATCACCGGTCTATACTTGGTGAAACTAATAGACTTATTATATAAAGACTATATACAATAATTCTTAGTTTGTTTAAACCTTTCTTACATTTAACTTGAACTAGTCAAATATAGGTTATAAAGTTTTCTTGTTATTTATCCTTGATCATTAATCTAGTATATTACATTACTTGTAAAATACTTATATTATACTTGTATATTTATCTAGTTATAATAATTTATAACTTTATACACCTTATAATATTATATAATATATATAACTTTGTATATTTCTAGTTTATCATATAATTTCAACTTGTACAATTTCTAGTTTTAATTAAATCACAACTTTGTACTTTCTAGTTTAATTATATAATAACTTTATACAATAACTAGTTACATTATTATTATTATTATTATTATTATTTTAAGATCAAAATAACATTATCTTTTTTAATTGTTCCATTTTATCTTGTACTTAATGTATTCGTATATACGTATATTTTTATAATAAACTTGTAACATTCTAATAAGAATATTACATCTAATTTATACGTATGTATTTTAACTTAATCTAATTAAAACACGTATAAACTTATTATATCTATTAAAATTCATTTTTCATTTTAAATATTTAAAATTCCGAAATACATATATATAAATAAATAAATACATCTTGTTAATTTTAGAACTTAAAAATAAACACTTCTTTTAATCTTTATTAATTAGTTAAACCCTAATCTTGTTCTTGATCAATCAAAACTAGGGTTTTGACTTTCTTGATCAAAGATATTATTTTATTAAAAGATTAATTTTAATCAATCCTATCTAAACAATAAACTTTGTTTAAATTTTAAGATAGATTATAACCTTAATAAATTTATTTAAACCTTTTAATTTAAACCTTGTAGATAATAAAAACTTTGTCTAAATTTCTGGGTTTAAAGAGCTAGTCTTAATAAATCTATCAAAATAATAATTAAACCTATTAAACATAAACTTGTTTAATTATCTAGGTTTTAGATTATTATCCTAATTAATTCTTTTAAACTAATTAAACTAAACTAGTTTAATTTTCTTGATTCTAGATTACATCTAGGGTTTCGAAAAATGCCTTAAGCCTAGGAAACTTTTCCACCAATTAAACTAGGCTAGTTTAACAAACTTGATGTCCAAGTAGCCTCCTTGATTTCGAAATCTTTGATAAAAGGAAAGGATCCTTTTTGACCAATTAAACCAAAACTTGGCTTAATACACTTGGTCCAAGATTTTGAAGATCAACTAATAAGGAAAGAATAATCTTGATCAAAAACTTTGATGTTCTTGATCCCAGGGTTCTTCCAATTTTCGATAAATCTAGGGTTAGGAAAAAGAAGCCTTTTGATCAATTAAACTAAACTAGTTTAATGTTCTTGATCCTAGGGTTCTTATACTATTTTCGAAAATTCTAGGGTATTAGAAACCTTTTGACCAATTAAACTAAATTAGTTTAATGTTCTTGGTCTAGGGTTCTTACCCTTTTTCGAAAACTAAGAAGAAGAAGAAGAAAAATTGGAACAAAAAAAACTTGTAATTAAAGAAAACAAACAAACTTTGTTAATCTAGTTTAGATTTGTAAACCAACGCTCTGATACCACTGAAGGGTTTCACATGCATCCAGCAACTGATCGACCCATAGGACCGACCTCCTAGTAGACTTGGTTCGAACCATGCTGACCAAGAACATGAACTTGTTCTTGACCGGTTAAAACCAACTAGCTGATTTAATCCTTAAAAGCGGAAGTGGGATTAAACCTAATCCTTAAACCCTAAAGGATTGGGATGTTGGAAATCTAGATTAGATTAACAAGAAAGAAACCTTGTACGAAGAACTCGAACACACACACACATACTTGTGTGTGTTCGTCGACTACTACCAAGAAACCTAGGGTTCTTGGTTCGACTTCGAACAAGTGGGAGAAGAAGAAAGTGTGTTCCATGAAACATACCTTAGGTTAGTGCTTAAGATAGATCCACTGATGATGAACACAACGAGCGATCATCTAGTTGATCACTTGCAACGATCTTGGATCTTCAAGACTTGAAGAACACGAAGAACGAACGAAGAACACGAAGAACACAAGACTTGTGTTCTTGGTGTTTCGGCCGAATGGAGGGAACAAGAGGGAGGGATTTCGTGATTAAGGAGGCAAGGAATCAACATTAGGTTTAAGTCATAAGCCTTCTATTTTAAATAGAAATCTTACACTTAAAACCCTTCTAGTTTAATTAAGATTAACTTATTAATTAAACTTCCTTTTTACAATTCCATCCCTTATAGTTTTAACTAGTTTATTATTGTTGCACTTAATTATTAAATGTCTAGTATTAATATACTAATAATTCGGTACCCATATACACGAATTATATACTTGTATTTATACTTTTAATAATTAATTATATAATAACCTTTTATATAATTTATACAACAATATTATCCAATTACTATATGATTTAATAGCTTTAAATCATATCATGGATAATCTATAATTAACACATTGTATATTTACTCAACTAGTAATTAAATGCACAACTACTTGTATTAATTAGTTAGTTAAACTAATATAGTAATAAGTTAAACTTAACTGATTCATAATGACTATTATGAATCATTTCTCTTCGTAGTATCATTGCATAACTTGCTCGTATTACATGCACTCATCGGTGTGACCCTTAAGTGTTTCGTAGGCATGGATGTATTATCATAGGTTGACTAACTGTGCACATAAGTCCTTCATTTACTACTCTTCAAAATTGTGTTTCACTTGCACTTGCAACACTTCTATTTATCTACAAATAAAAAGAAATAGATTGAAAAATATTTATAAATAACTAAAAACCAAATTAAACACGAACCTGCAATATGTTAAGAACAATCCTAATAACATCTTGATCCTTCAATAAACAGATACATGAATTCTTTTGTGAGGTGCAATTAGTGTATTCTGGTGGTTTATGAGCATAACAAGTAAAATGAACATC
Organism: Calendula officinalis; assembly: GCA_963853835.1. Taxonomy (NCBI): domain Eukaryota; kingdom Viridiplantae; phylum Streptophyta; class Magnoliopsida; order Asterales; family Asteraceae; genus Calendula; species Calendula officinalis. Next base: position 65,681,636 of record OY970820.1, on the reverse strand, counting down.
ATACACTTTGAATAAAAGCCGAACAAAAAACTTCTAGGGTTTAGCAATTTAAGTGATTCATTGATTTGGCTATCCATAGATTGGAATTGGATAGTGGAGTCACTTACATTGGTTAATTGCTTAGGGGTGTTCAGGTCAATAAGTTGTTTAGACCCCTTCTCTTTAACGAAATTCTCCTTCAATTCAAGTGCTACATACCGTGATTCATCATTTGCCAAACTACAACCAGTGTTCTTTAAAGACGATGATGATGCACAAATTAGTAATGACTATTGTACAAGCAGCAACTACTTTAGTAAGAGCTGAAATCCCTTGCTCTCATCCATCCATATATAACATATAACATCACACTAATAATAACACGTTTTAAGTATTTACAATAGTCAAAGAACGTTTAAGTTACATTCAAATAACTGTCTGTTACCTTAGTTTGTGGCTGATTTTGGGGGAGGGTTGCAAAAGAAATGCTTGTTGCATTTCTTGATGGATTAAGTCAAAATGTTAAAATTGGCATATATTTAATTTAGAACCAAAGATTCCGTCCTCCTTTAAATGATCTTTATTTAAAAAACGCAACAAATGACAGCTAGTAGTGATATGTTACGAAACATTGTCACCAAAATTGCTTATAGCTTAGTGGTAAGCTACCTGCATGGGGAACCTGCCCACCCGGGTTCGAATCTTGGCAGCAACAATTTTAACATTTTAATTTTAACGTGGGTTTGGACATTTCTAAAAACGGAATGGTTGAATTCAGACTTCCGCAATTAGAAATGTCTAATCTGCATTATAAATTAATATAAATATTTGTTATATAGTATGAGGAAAATTGTGCAAGATTTCCGTTTTTTTCCTGGGCCGGTCTTTACTAACAATACTAGATAAATTGGGACCCATAAAAGCTGAATTGGGATGAGAAGATGGAATACGTGTAGTGAGAAACAATGGTTTGCTTGTAGGGGCCGACATTCTAATCACGGATGGCTGCCCTTGTCCATTTATTTGTTTGTTTTGTTTTCCATGAAAGGTATACCTATATCGACATGTATAATCTAGAGATTTTTAGAAGTAATTCGATGGAGGAGTGGTGGAGTGCATGTGAATCAATTTCTAATTCATATCATCGGTGTTTGAAGATACAAGTTATTAATTTTACTATGTGTTGATTTATATGGAGATTTAGAAATTCGATTTTTTTTTATTGTCGGAAAATGAGTAAAGCAGATTTAGTAGATAACATTAAGTTATTTTCGTTTATGTGGTTAATCCAACGAAATAAAAAATGTAAGATTTCATGGGTAGATTTGTTTAAGTTTCCTTTGTAATGTTTTATAGTCTAGTGCTTTGCTAGACTCTAATAATAATATTGCGGTTCAGAAAAAATAAAAGAATAATGTATACGTGCTCCCATTCTTTCAACTTAAGGTTATTAAAATCCGCAGTATAAGTGACGTCCACTACAAATTCATTGAACTGAAATATTTGGTGTGCATATTTTCAAATTTAACAATATATACATATTTTATAAACCGCATAGTTATTATGATTTTAGCCCAATATACAATCACTAGAAAGATGCACATTGAAAAAAAATATTATCAAACTTAACATAAGAGTGATGGGTATAAAGGCTTAAGCCAAATACTTATAAGTATATATGTAAAGTATTGTAGACATATTTAGATTAGAATAGTTTGTTAGTATTTGATAAACTTTCCATGTAATTGTTATCCCTATATAAAGGGATCTTTGGTTTAATGAAAGGCATTCATATTTTTACCATAAACACTTTTATGGTATCAGAGCCTCTTTTCAAAAAAACCCTAGCAGCCCCCACGCAGCCCTACGAACGGCGGCCGAACTCGACATCCATGGCTCCAGCTTCTACGACGACGGATTCATCGGCTTCGAGTTCCACACCCAAGAAGAACACTCTCCATCCTGTTTATACGGTTACCAACATACAAAACAAGGTTCGTACTCTTGATGGCACAACGGTCTCTTACTCATCATGGGCGAAGCTGTTTATGCTTCATGCTAGGGGATAAAAAGTTCTCAACCATATTGACGGTACGCCGCCACCGGTTGAAACCGACGACAACTTTGAAATATGGACCGAAATCGACGCAATCGTTCTACAATGGATCTACGGAACTTTGTCTAACGATTTGCTCGTACGCGTCCTTGATGCCGAAGCTACGTCACGTGATGCATGGATTAAAATTTGTGACATTTTTTTGAGCAACAAAGACTCTCGGGCGGCAGCCCTTGAGCACGAGTTTACCAACCTCACCTTAGCCGCTTGCTCAAACATGGAGGAGTATTGCCAAAAGCTAAAGGACTTAGCCAGTCCATTGAATGATGTTGACAATCCGGTTAAAGAGACACAATTGGTTTTACAATTGGTTCGTGGCCTTCCATCGGAGTTTGATACGGTTGCATCGTTGATTAATCAAAGCTCCCCATCATGGGACACGGCAGTTAGTATGCTACAATTGGAACAACACCGGCAATCGGCTAGACAAAACTCTAGTCAATCCGCCATGATCATCCCATCTGCCCCGAAGAATGCCCCGACACACAACAATTTGTCGCACAACAACTCCTACGGCCGCGGCCGTGGTCGTGGACGCGGGCAGAATCGAGGGGGGGGGGGGGCGATCAAATAACCCGGGCCGCGGACGAGCATACCCGCCCATGCCTCCACAAGCATACTCGCCGTGGGCTTGGTGGGCTCCACCACCTTGCACGTACCCTACACAGCCCAACCAATGGTCCGATCAGAATTGGCCCACTGCAGGCCCACCATCGCAAGCCCAGCCCGCCTCTGCCAATGTAGCCTCTTAGCATCTGGCCCAATCTGGCGAGCCCAATCAGTCGGCCCACAGCACCGGCACCGAGCCTGCTCCGGACTACAACGCTCTCAGCCCAACGGATCTCGGGGCAGCCTTTTCCTCAATGCACATGGGCCAGCTCGATCCGAACTGGTATATGGATACCAGAGCTACATCTCACATGACCGCTGAGGGAAGGTAAAATTCGCACTCCCTTAAAACCTTCAAATATTAAAGCCGTTTATGTGGGTAATGGGTCGAACATACCAACCAAGGGTTCTGGAAATGCCAAACACCACAATTACCACCTCCGTGACATCCTTTACACTCCTAACATTATTAAAAACTTAGTGTCCGTACATAAATTTACACGTCATAATCATGTTTCTCTTGAATTTGACCCGTTCGGTTTTTATGTGAAGGATTTCAAGGATGGGAGGATTCTTTCGCGCCACAATAGTACGGGTGACCTATACCCCTTCACCGAACCCGAACCTTCTCCATCCGCTTACACGGCCATCTCCACTCCGGATCAATGGCACAACCATCTCGGTCACCCGGGCGCTACTATCTTAGATTTTCTTCGTAATCGTTTATTTATTTCGTGTAATAAGGTTAAATCTTCAACGATTTGCCATTCGAGTCAAATGTCCAAAAACAAAAAATTACCATTTTTTGATTCTAATACTACTAGGTTTGCACCATTTGATATAATACATTGTGATCTATGGACATCTCCCGTGTGTAGTAATTCCGGCTATAAATATTATATGGTACTAATCGACAAATTTTCACAATATGTTTGGGTTTACCCACTTAAATATAAATCAGACACGTTTTTAAATTTTACCAAATTTCATAAACTCATCCTCACACAATTTAATCGCAATATCGAAAGTTTTCAATGCGATCTTGGAGGTGAATTTGACAACAACGAATTCAAAACCTTTGCCTCTAACAATGGCCTTGTCTTCCGATTTTCTTGCCCTCAAACGTCTCCCCAAAACGGCAAATCGGAACGGATGATACGTCGTCTAAACGACATCATCCGCACCTTCCTAAACCACGCCCACCTTCCCCCAAAATTCTGGGTCGAAGCCCTTCACACCGCTTCCTACCTTCACAATATCCTCCCCACCAAACGCCTAAAATCCCTTACCCCCACCTACGCTCTTTACCTGTGCCATCCCACGTACGACCACCTTCGGGTCTTCGGTTGTGCGTGCTACCCCAACACCTCCGCCACCCAACCCCACAAACTCCACCCCCGATCCCTCTGCTGCATATTCCTCGGTTACCCCACCAGTTTCCGTGGATATCGTTGCCTTGACCCTACCACAGGTAAGGTCCTTATATCTAGGCACGTCATTTTCGATGAGACATCATTTCCATACAATGATGCCACTCCCACACCCTCATCATATGACTTCCTTGATGACCCAACCATCCCTTCCTACCTTTATACCCAACCAACCCAACCCACACCCAACCCGCCACCCACACCACCATCCCCACCCACCCCTCTGTTCCCGCCCCCCACTCCACCAACACCGTCACCACCGTCACCACCTACACCACCAACCCAATCACCACTGCCCCCCCCCCCCTCCGCCACCCCAGCCTACCCCACCAAACCCGACCAAAACCCATCCCATGACCACCCGAGCCCAACACGGCATATTCAAACCCCGTGAACCTCTTAACCTCCTCCGGCATATTCTGTCCCAACAACCTACACCAAGGCATTCCGGGACCCTAATTGGCTCAATGCGATGCACGATGAATATAATGCATTGATCACCAATAACACATGGGAACTTGTTCCCCGATTAACGGACCGTCCTATTATTCGATGTATGTGGCTCTTCCGCCACAAATTTCATGCCGACGGTTCTCTCCAACGATATAAAGCTCGCTTGGTCGTTAATGGGAAATCTCAAACGGTTGGTATTGACTGTGATGACACATCTAGCCCGGTTGTTAAACCGGCCACTATTCGAACGGTCCTCAGTCTCGCAGTTTCTCGATCATGGCCCATACATCAACTCGATGTGAAAAATGCATTCTTACACGGTGAATTACAAGAAACTGTTTATATGCATCAACCGCCGGGCTTCGTTAATAAAAGCTCACCGAACCCTGTATGCCGGCTTCAAAAATCTTTATACAGGATCAAACAAGCACCACGAGCGTGGTATAACCGGTTCGCATATTTTATTACAAAACATGGGTTCAAGAGCAGTGTTTGTGATAACTCGTTATTTACGTTTCAACAAGGCACAAAACGAGCATATTTATTACTTTATGTTGACGATATAATCCTTACGGCTTCGGACACCACATTTTTGAACTCGATCATCAAAACATTATCTCATGAATTTGCCATGACTGATCTCGGCACTCTCCACCATTTTCTTGGCATTTCAGTTAAACGAGATGGCAACGGGTTGTTTTTATCTCAGACTCAATATGCTCACGACATTCTTAAAAGAGCATCTATGCAACCCGTGCAATACCCCGGTCGATACATCATCGAAACTCAGTGCCACCGCAGGACAACCTTTAGAAGATGGTACATTACATAGAAGTTTGGCCGGTGCGCTTCAATATCTCACTTTCAAAAGGCCCGATATCTCTTACGCGGTACAACAAATTTGTTTATGCATGCTTGCTCCACATGATACTCACTTTAATTTCATGAAACGTATACTGAGATATGTCAAAGGTACAATCGACTACGGGGTCCGTATCATAAAATCCCCCGGTCATAATCTCACTGCTTGTTCAGACGCTGACTGGAGCGGATGTCCCGATTCGCGCAGATCAACATCGGGCTACTGTGTTTATGTAGGTGATAATTTGATATCATGGTTGTCTAAACAACAATCAACCATCTCTCGATCGAGTGCCGAAGCCGAATACCGCGGGGTCGTTAATGTCATAGCCGAAACCAGCTGGCTACGGAACTTGCTGTTAGAACTTCATGCTCCTCTACGCAAAGCCACAATTGTTTATTGCGACAACGTTTCCGCAGTGTACCTATCCGGAAACCCCGTTCAGCACCAACGCACGAAGCACGTTGAAGTTGATATACATTTTGTGCGGGAAAAGGTCAAAGTCGGTCATATTCGCGTTCTACATGTTCCAGCCGCTTACCAGTATGCCGACATTTTTACAAAAGGTCTTCCAAGACAGCTATTCGAATCTTTTCGTACCAGTTTGAGCGTACGCAAGCCTCTCAGTTCCAACTGCGGGGGACTATTAGTATATATGTAAAGTATTGTAGACATATTTAGATTAGAACAGTTTGTTAGTATTTGATAGACTTTCCATGTAATTGTTATCCCTATATAAAGGGATCTTTAATGAAAGGCATTCATATTTTTACCATAAACACTTTTAATACTCACCTCAGCTCAACCTATGCGCCACAAATGCCTACAAATAACTTATATGTATATATAAATTTTTAATAAGCCCTCGGGTCTAAATGATCCGGTTCCTAAATTAAACATAAGTCGAACCAAAAATTCCGGTATCAAAAATTTGATACCCAAGCTATTGCTTTTTAGTATGAGAATTTCTAATATGTGTCTCAGCCCTTAGAGACACATCGTAATAATGTTAAATGTCTTTTATACCCTTATATTTAATTACCACTAAACTTCAATTTCAATTATGGCAAGGTTAAAATCGGTATAACACAAAAGCATTGATGACTCAAAAATATCATTATAAATATCATTATACTCTAACTAAAAAAAATTTGGTTTATTAAACATTCATTATTATATATTTATGGGGCACATATTAACAAAACACTTTTAGTATTTGTTTGATTTTTTTGTTCAATTTTTTTTCCAGTTTTTAGTTCAATTTATAGCTACACTCTTGCACATACTTCACCCGTATAAAAATAAGTGAATCACTTTAAAGTTTACATTTTTTGAGGTAAAATAAGGTAATAAGAGACTAGTGAAATTAAGTTGGGTAATTAGAATGGATGGGGACCCATACCTTTTAGTATTTTGTTGTCTTTATAGGAAGATGACAAAAATGGACTGGGCCCCACACCTTTAATGATGTTTAAAAAGGTATAAGGCATCTCCCAACCGTGACGCGTCACTAAACCCTTTCCTACCGACGGGTTACTGACGAGGTCGTGCCAACAGCAACACATCACTAACCCATCACTAACTCATCCGCACTTAAAACAAATATTAAAATATTAAATTAAAACCCCTCCCTCCTCACAGCCCCAACGACGGCCGTACACCCCACGTCTCCACCACGACACATGCTACCGACAGATGGCTAGTGACGGAACGGTGCCAACCGTGACATGCTATTGACGGGTTTGAGGGGCTGTCGACGGCTTCCTGACGTGCCGTTGGCAGTCTTCTAAGTAAGGGTAAATGGGTAATTTTAAATATAAAAACTTACCAAATAAGGTAAATTATTAAAATGATTCACTTATTTTGATACATCACAAAAAAAAAAATGATTCATTTATTTTGATATCTAGGAAGTATAACTTTTCTACATATATATATATATATATATCTAGTTAATTCAATGTTTACATATACTTGAGCTATTTAATCTTTATACTAATCTTTTCCTTTCAATTTAGCATGTGTCTCACCCTCGGTTGTGTATCGTTATTCTTATTTCTATCCTCTAGGATTTTTTGGGGAGAAAGTGAAAGTTTTATAAACTTGAGGATACAAATGCAATTATATCAAAGTCACACTTAAATAAGAAACATAATAAAAGCAAGAATATGGATCAAGAAAGAAACATTCTTATTTGAAAAAGCTAGAGAAGTGTTGCATTTTCGTAAAATATACATATAAACACACATATACATACATATATGTATATATACATAAATATTTAGACCATAGATATATATATTTTCACATGTATACCCTCGATATGTATATATATACACATATATATACACGGTATGTATATGCATTTTCGTAAACGAAAATGCAAGTTCCGATATGAAAATGCAAATGCAAGTTATGTAAAATGCATGTGTATATATATGTGTATATATACATATATATAGGGTATGAATATGCATATATATAATATATATGGTCTAATTATATATGTATATGTATATATATATATATATTTTACGAAAATACATTGTTTCTTTAACTTATTCAAATAATTACCCTTCCTATGGATCCATACCTAAAAGCAAAGAAAGCTTGGGGCACAAATAAGATCACCTCACTCCGATTCAGCTCGCTAATTTTTTATTTTTCAGTTCAATTCATCTTTGCTTCCTCCAGATCCCCGTTAAGGTCAGTTGGTAATCTCTTTTTTGTATTTATATATGTATGCAGTCAATCCAATTTTGTGTACAATTTGCTTGTCGGTTATTAAGTTTGGAAGATTTAAGTCGAATGATATCTCTATTTTTAAGCTCAACCGTCGCTAATTTATTAGGTTAATGCGCTAAGTTTCACTCCTCCCTCATTTAATTTATTTGAATTGAAACCCTAATTTAAATCGGTTTGGTGGATTACTGGATTTTTAGTAGTATTATAATGTAATTTTATCTAATTTGGTAATTGTTGTTTTCGTGTTCTTTAGTTTAAGATCATTTGAAATATATATTGAAAAGTTTTGGTAATATGACTTCTTCACCTACTGGTTTTCATGTAGTTCTTAAATTATACTTCTATTGTATAAATTAACGGCTGAACCGAAAAATGAATTAATCATTAATGTATTACATACTTCTAAATCACACCATCATAAAGTATGTTACTAGTAAATTCATTATCATGAACATGCCAAAGAGGAATTTATGCCTATAAGTTGTATAGGATTATGGGCCTTAAAAATGTCTCTTTTCGTTATGTAATTTTGAGTTTTGACTAAAAGGATTGTTAGTTAAGAATTGAGATGGATTTAGTGATGATATTTTGGGTTACTTGGGATCTATTGGTCTACAATACACCTCTCGTTTGGTTTTGGGATGGATTTAGTGATGATAGATGGCTTTCTAAATGATTGAAAATGAAATTCATTAGTAATTCCGGCCTCTAGAAAAGTTATGTTTACCATATCTTGTTATATATTAATAAAAGTTGCGCAGCTTGTTGCCCGTTCACCTTCTTTTTCCATGTAAAAAACGATACTTTAGTTCAAATTAACTATTTTTAGACGGAAAAAAATAAAAATAAAAAATACAACCTGAATTGACCTATTTGCGAATATTCTATACTTTTACTCATTAATAATATAAAATGATAGATGTCGAGAAGGTACGACAGTCGAACAACAATCTTCTCCCCAGAAGGGCGTCTGTACCAAGTGGAATACGCAATGGAAGCCATAGGAAACGCGGGGTCCGCAATCGGGATCCTTTCAAAAGACGGCGTAGTCCTAGTTGGCGAAAAAAAAGTAACCTCAAAACTACTCCAAACCTCAACTGCAACAGAAAAAATGTACAAAATCGACGACCACGTTGCGTGTGCAGTCGCCGGAATCATGTCAGATGCCAACATTCTAATCAACACGGCCCGTGTTCAGGCCCAAAGATACACTTTCTCTTACCAAGAGCCAATGCCCGTTGAACAGCTGGTCCAATCATTGTGTGACACAAAACAAGGGTACACTCAGTTCGGTGGGCTGAGGCCGTTTGGGGTGTCGTTTTTGTTTGGCGGCTGGGATAAGAATTATGGGTTCCAGCTGTACATGAGTGACCCGAGTGGGAATTATGGCGGCGGCTGTTGGTGCCAATAATCAGGCGGCACAGTCGATGTTGAAACAGGATTATAAGGATGATATTAGTAGGGAGGAAGCTGTACAGCTGGCGCTTAAGGTTTTGAGTAAGACTATGGATAGTACTAGTGAGAAACTTGAATTGGCTGAGGTTTTTTTGTCTGCTAGTGGTAAGGTTAAGTACCAGGTTTGTAGTGCTGATGATCTTGGGAAGATGTTGGTTAATTATGGTGTCACACAGGCCCCTGTTGAAGCTTGATTTGGTAGACTTTTGTTGGTTAAGTTGTATGCTTGGATCTTGATTTTGTTGTCTTGTTTGAACTTCTCTGCTCACAGTGTCAAACTAAGTTTTCAATTGCAGAAAGTTGATCTTTGGCGACTATTATCTCAATTATAATCTAATTTCTGTATTAAGAACAAATATATGTTGATTGCCAAAAAAAAAAAAAAAAGAAAAAAAAAACTAATTATAACAATACTTAATCCCTTTAAATTTTAAACGTATGTTGGTGGCAAAATATAGATAGTCATACTTCTAGTTGAGGTAGAGTCAGATTTCACAGAGACCTCTGGCTAAAGTGCAAGTGAGAATATATAAGATGTTTGTGAATATCTATAAAAACATACACAAGAATATCACATCTAACCTCATTTAAGTTGAGAGTTGAAACATATGTTTTGTACCGATTTAATAGTAATATTTTGTTTTGATGCGTTAAGTTGGTAATGATAATCAAAGATGTATCATTTCATGCTGAATGAGAGTTTTAGTGTGGTCACATGACATTCGTATTATAGTTTTCAAAATAAACTAGAGTTAAGTTAAGATTTAGAAAAAAGGATTGAATCGGAAACTCATCTCTGATTCTGGATGTGGGTTTATTTCTATGTGTTCATGTTTTGGGATTTAATTTTTGTGCATATCTGTTTGTGTTATGTTATATGAATGAAACTAACGAATTTAACTAAAATATATAGTGTGATCAGTGATATATTGGGGCCGAGTGATTACGTTTTATCAGGGACGAAGAGGATTATAAAAAGACCATAGTGGTGATACTTGTCTAAACGGAACGCAATTAGAAAAACTATACGTATGAGATTAACTAGTCACCAAACGATCTAAATAGCATATCAAAACGAAATATCGTCATCTAAATGGATACTAAAGCGGAACAATGAGCAAAGTAATTTGTCAGAAAGTTGAGTCTTTAACTCTCATGTACGCGGTCTAACCGATATTCACGTGATTGTTTTCAGACTTTGTCTCATAATCATCATAAAGTGTTACCTAGTGCATTTGATATCTTATTAGACAAATTGCCTCATTTTCCATGATTCTAACAGGCTTAACCGATAACATGATCACTCCAAGATGGCAAGATAACAAATTAAAACAAAGTATATTAACCGATAAGTCGATAACATGATCACTAAATTGTTGTATTCGTGTTCTTTTAGAAAGTGTTAGGGTTTAAAATGACAAAGTCCATACTTGAGGATATTTCTTGCAAGTTGTCTACTAGGAATCCGAAAGGCGGGGAACAGCAAACAAATTACCAAGGATGACCTATTCTGCGATGATGAATTAGATACGAATAATGGAAATCGATGATGAAATTGTCAATCCTAAAGGTTTTTATTGAACCATTTTCATTTCTGAAATTTAATGAACCCATGTTCTTATTCTTTTCCGAATTTTGAATTAACTGAATGAACTTTATACAGGCGTTGAACAAGTTACAAAACCCATAGTGGTGATATTAGTTGGTGCACCTGGAAGTGGAAAATCGACCTTCTGTGATCATGTTATGCGGGGTTCGACCCGACCCTGGGTCCTTATTTGTCAGGTGCTTTCACTTTCTTTATGCGCTCCAAGTGTTTGATAAAATGTCTGACTGATTTTTTTTTTAGTTTGTTTGGTGCCGCATTTGAACTTTCTTGCTTTGTAGAAAAAGCTCGATTATAAAAAAGTTAGGGTTTTTCTGTAACCAGATGATTTGCAGCTTAGAATTAACTGTTTCTACAGGTAGAGCTCATGAGCAAAACCCCTGGTCCCAAATGGCGCTGAAGCTAAAACCTTATTTCTACAAAGAACAAAAATTAGACGAAATGTAGAAAAATAGTGTTATTTGTTGACAACTATGTCTTGATTTTCAATATGATTATTGATTTTACATGCAAAAAAATGTGCTAAATAGAGGTTCATGCAGGACACAATTGGGAAGGGTAAAGCTGGAACAAAAGCACAATGTTTAACACTTTCCAGCACTTCACTAAAAGACAAAAAAAGCATACTAATTGACAGATGCAATCTTGATAAAGACCAACGTGCAGATTTTATAAAACTTAAAGAATCTCATCAAGTAGAAATACATGCTGTAGTTCTTGATCTTCCTGCAAAACTGTGTATTTCTCGGTCTGTAAAACGAACAGGACATGAAGGAAATTTACAAGGTGGAAAAGCTGCAGCTGTTGTGAATCGAATGCTGCAGAAAAAAGAATTACCAAAATTAAACGAAGGATTTACTCGAATAACATTTTGTCAAAATGAAAATGATGTTCAATTCGCCATTAATACATACAGTTCACTTTCTTCTTCAGATACCCTCAAGTCTGGCGTTTTTGGTGAAAAAAATACAGATTCAAAAGTCCAACTTGGAATTATGAAGTTTTTAAAAAAAATAGATGCTCCAGTAAAACCATCATCTGATAATGAAATTAAGAAAGAAAATTGTTCTGTTGATGAAGTTCAAGAGGAAAGTGGGCCCCATATTTTAGCATTTCCTTCTATATCTACTGCAGATTTCCAATTTGATATTGAAAAGGCGTCTGAAATTATAGTTGAGACAGTTGAAGAAAATTTAAGTAAAATTGGGAATGGTAGACTTGTTTTAGTTGACTTATATCAGGGGTCAAAGATTTTGTCTTTAGTGAAAACTAAGGCTGCTATGAAGAATATTGACCCGAATAAGTTTTTCACTTTTGTTGGGGATATTACAAAACTTAGGTCAGAAGGAGGCTTGCATTGCACAGTTATAGCTAATGCTGCAAACTGGTAAATGTCTAAATCTGTTGATTACATAATTGATTGTGTGTGTTCATATTAATTGAAAAAAGGTTAGATTTTTTTGTAATATTAAATATTTTTAATCATATCTAGTACTTATTTAGATATAAAATAGTGTAAATTACACAATTAGTCCTTGTGGATTGTATGAAATTATGGATTTTTGACAGTCAACTTTTTTTATTACACGAATAGTCCATAATGTAGAAACTTGTAACATCATCAGTCCCTAAAGACCTAATGCCCTGTTTTGCTTTAGGGACCGTTAGTGGTATTTGTTTCATAATTAGGGACTATATGTGCAATAATAAAAAAGTTGAGGGACGAAATCCATAATTTCACAAACCATAGGGACAATTTATGCAACTTAGTTTATAATATTTCGAAAAATGGATTAAATTTTTTGTGTTTGTGGGTCGGCCCTACCCGTTTTGACCAGCATCTAAAAGTGACCCATTTAACCTGTTAGCCAACCTGCCTGAACCGCCCGTTTTGCCACCACTAATTAGTGTTATTTGTTTAAGAGTAAATTACACTAATGGTCTGGTCCTTTAGTTTCATAAATTACAATGGTAGTCCTTATTTCTGAAACTATTGACACGCTTGGTCCTTTAACTAAACAACCGTTTATTTTTCCCTTCAAGTCGTCTCGTCCTTTACCTCGTGCCTCACACGTGACCAGACTTGACGGGGAAAATAACTGGCTGTTTAGGTAACGGACCAAACGTGTCAATAGTTTCTGAAACAAGGACTACCATTGTAATTTATGAAACTAAAGGACCAAAAGTGTAATAAGGTACAAACCATAAGGACCATCTGTGTAATTTACTCTTTTTTTAAAAATATTTGCAGGAGATTAAAACCCGGTGGTGGAGGTGTAAATGCTGCTATATTTAAAGCTGCGGGCCCGGATTTAGATGATGCAACCAAGAAACGGGCCGGGTCTCTTTCTCCTGGAAAAGCGGTTACAGTCCCACTTCCTTCAACTTCTCCCCTGTTTTCTAAAGAAGGTGTGACACATGTCATACACGTTCTTGGCCCGAATATGAACCCAAACAGACCAAATTGCCTCAATGACGATTATGAAAACGGGTGCAGAATTCTACGTGAAGCTTACTCATCACTTTTTGAAAAGTTTGCAGTTATTTCCAAAATTGAAGAGAAAATAGGTGTTTCTGGAAGTAATCCAGATTATGATCAAAAGGTTAGGAGAGAGAAAGATGGTTGTGATAATGAGAAAAACAAGAAATTAAAAGGGTGTATAGATATAGAAGTTGTTGAATCTAAAAAGTGGGGCCCGTGGGCTCAAGCACTCTATAATATGGCCATGCAACCTGAGAAATATAAGAGGGATTTGATTGAAGTTTCAGATGATGTTGTGGTTTTGAATGATGTTTATCCAAAGGTTTTCTTCGTCTCTTGAATCTTGAGGTGGGGAAATGGGCGGGTCGCATAATGGGTCGAAACGGGTCGGGTGGGTTGACTAGTAAAAACACTAGGTTTTTGAAATAAAATGATTTAGAGGGTTTTATGCATTAAACCCGTTAGTGACAAAATTGTAACCTAATTGACCCGTTGGTAGTAAACGGGTCAAAAATGGCACCACTACTTACGCCACCCCATATATAACCACATCTAGCTTTTTTTTTAAATATTTGATTTTTATTTAGGTAATAATATTTTTTTTTTAAATTTGATTTTCAGGCAAGAAAGCACGTTTTGGTGATTGCACGGGCTAAAGATCTTGGTGATATTGCAGATGCGGGTCAGGAACACCTTCCTATATTAAAGACAATGCATGCAGTGGGTTTGAAATGGGCCCAAACATTTATAAAAGAAAATGAATCATTGATATTTCGCATTGGATACCATTCGGTACCTGCTGCTTTCTTGCTTGTCATGCGGGTTGGGTTGTTGATTCGGGTCAAAATGGGATGACCTGAAACACTATTATTTTTTAATGTTTACAAATAGCTAGCATGGCATATATATGATTATAGAAATTATATTTTTTTAATAATAACAGTAATTTTTTAATTAATTGTAGGAGACGTTAGGCGTTATATAGTACACTTTGCCACTTTGGGATTTGAGTGATCTTCAACCTAGTTTTTATTACTCATTTTACCCATTAAAGATTAAATTAACCTGAATTTACCCATTCATATATAAATGGGTTGGAATTTCCACCTCTAAGAGATAATAGTGTACATTTTGACTTTTGTTTTGGTCAAACTTGTTATTTGTATTGAATTTCTCACAAATTAAGGATGCGCTTAGTTTTATAAAATTTTCTCTGTTTTTCTTTTCCATTTATTAGCAAATGAGAGATGTTTAAATCTTTAGAAATCTACTGGAAATTATAAAAACGTACTCAAATGTTTTCATTTTCCAGTTTAGAAAAGACCATGAGTTTTCTAGTTTTGGAAATGTGAAAAGTATAAAAGTCGGTTTCAGAAATGAATCTATAAATTTAAAAAGCGAGTTTTATCTTTTTATGATCCTTGAAAGTGTCTGTTTTTTGAGTTCTCCTTGGTAACTTTTCTAGAAAAGTATCATAGATGGTTTTCCTTGAAGAGTTAGAAGTGCTAATATCAGTAAAATATCGATTTCATGTTTTTTGTATTTTAAAATTCAAATTTTATATCTAATTTAGTGGTGTTGGTTTAATTCTTTTATGTTAGGTACCCTCAATGAGACAACTGACGTGACAAGCCAGGATTTTGATTCAAGGCATCTCAAGAAGAAGAAACACTGGAACTCATTCACATCCCCTTTTTTTCGGGACTCAGAAGATGTAATTCAAGAAATCCAAAAACACGGGAAACTTGCTTTACATAAGTTCCTGTCAATGGAGTTGAGATGCAACCGAGCGAATATTCCTAAACTCAAATCACATCTCGCCATTTGCAAATCACCTTTTCCTCCTAATTTGTTGCAAAATGGCCAAGCTCCTTTAAAAGATACGGATTGCTAGTTGTTTGTTTGATCTTTTACTTTGGCTCTTGCGGTTTTGCTGCTCAAAAGTAGGTTTGGGAAGGTGTTTTTGGACTGTGTCAAATTATGGTATTAGCTTTTGGTGACTTTAGCTTTGTTGGAAACTCTCTTATAGGTATAAACATAAGCTTTAAGTATAAAGGATTTAATTTATAAAAAGATAATCACAAGTATCCTTGTAAGTAAGCATTACAAATGAGCAAAATAGACCACTGAGTTTCTGTGACAAAGCAAAGTTAGATCTATAAGTTGTCAAAAGGATAAAGATGAGAAAATAGATCTGTGTTAAGAGACTTGCAAGTTAGATGAACAAGTGGATTATTGCAAGATAAAACTATAAATGATTAAATGGGCCTGTTGAATTCTTAGAGACTTGCAAGTTAGATGAACAAGTCGATTATTGCAAGATAAACGCTATAAATGATTAGATGGGCCTAAGTAATTCATTCTTCTTCATCCCAAGATCCAAGCATTTTCAAAATCACTAGTAACAAAGGCTAAGAAGAGAATTTGAAGCTTCTAAATAAGAATTAGCAAGGTGGGTATCTATTTGCTTTACTAGAATATATATATATATATATATATATGCTATATAAATGTTTTATGCATCGAGAAAGATATGTTTTCCTTGCATAAACAGTGTTTTATGGCCATTTAAGCATCCAATGAATAAAGGGACCTCTTG
The DNA here is from genome assembly GCA_963853835.1 of Calendula officinalis. Classification (NCBI taxonomy): domain Eukaryota; kingdom Viridiplantae; phylum Streptophyta; class Magnoliopsida; order Asterales; family Asteraceae; genus Calendula; species Calendula officinalis. The sequence continues at coordinate 65,665,300 of OY970820.1, read as the reverse complement.
CAAACATACCTTTTTGGCTAGCTCTTATATGGACTCGACGTTAAGAAAACCTCTAAAAAGTAGACCTACTTAACATTTTATCATAAGATCTCAAAGAATGATTTTATTTGTCCATAAGAAAGATTGTTTTCAGCCATAGATTTGGTTGAGTATTTCTAAAATATGATTAATAAAACCACAACTATTCACCACAAAACCTACGTATCTATTAGAGGAAACAAAGAGTACGGATTGTTGAAGTATGCTATCTTAATAGACTATAAGTGTCATGAGTTGTATTATTAACGAGATAATCTTGTATTAAAATACTATGAAATAATGATTACAAAATGCAGTTTCTTCTTTAATTCTTTTGTACTGAAGACAAAAGATGATACTAAAAAAAATAAGGTGTCAGAATTATTAAATATTAGATTGTTATAAATATATAATAATTACCTCTATGCAATAGTAAAGCTAAACTACACAACATCAATTAGTCAAGCCTTCATGTCCAATGCAATAAATGATTTACTTTGATTATTATATTTGTATTATTACTAATACTAAGTATGAATTAATGCACCTAATAGTATATTATAATTCTACCCATCTTGATTTTATTGTTGCTTTTATAATCTTCAAATTTTTTAATTAAGCTAAAATTATAGTTAATTTTTATAACACAAACAAGATTTTGATTGAACAGATATTTTAACATATGCTCGACTATTATTGCATAGTCCTTTCCTTTTCCTATAAATTTTTAATTAAATATACAGGTTTATATACTACAAATAATGGAAAGAGCTGTTAGGTTAAAATGAATTAAAATAGTCCATAATATGTATTAAAAACTTGGCAAAAGAACAAACACAAATGGGAAGTAAAGCCCATCTATAATTTTAAAGTTCCTTTCATAATGGTTAAGATTCATATACTCCAAATATTTGTTCCCTTCAATTATATTTATCCGTTCTATTTCGCGTTTACTTTTGGATAGGATCTAACCGAATGTATTAGAATCATCCCAAAAAAAAACTTCTTATTTACCTTTTGCATAAGTTTTTAGGTAATAATATATGATGAGATCGTTGATAACATTTTTGATTAAAATATAAAATTAGATGAGAGAGAGAAAAAATAGTTAGTGAATATTAGTGGTAAGATTTTTAGTAATAATAATTTTTTATTGTGTAAGACTCATTAAATGTGAGAAATGAGAAATTTTTTGTAAGATAAAAATTTAGAAGCATTCCTTTTTTTTTGTGAGAGGAAGGGAATATGATATAATGACCTTGTATCAAAGCTGCTAATTTTGTTCATATGCACAGAAATTAGTCTCAAATTTAAAAGAATTAACCAACTCTTGGCTACAACATAAAACAGTTCTAGAGAAAGTATATATACAAAATTCACTATTACTTTTTGTAAGTTTTACCATACACAAGAGGGTAATATTAGTTTATAACTATGTCCTCATTTGAAACCCAAAACATAAAATGTTCACTTAATTGTGGGTTTTTGTCTGGTTTTACTAAACTGTACATCGCCATTAAGAACCGAACCAACAAACTTTTCAACTTCCTCTGAAGTTATATCTCCTGTAAAAGCTGAAAACTTTGATTTACGCGGTTTGTAGGCTATCAAAAACCTATCTAATGATTTAAAACCCGATTTATCAAACGCATATAAAAGCTTAGATTGATCTGAAGCGTCCAAAAGACAATAGGAAATTGAATCCCTTGGTCCAGAAGCTGGATTTTGCCTCCTTAATAGTGACATCTGTGACACCTGCATTCAAGAAAACATATATATCAATATTACTCATTTTGAAAAATATTCTTATATAATAAGCTATATGATATGATAATCATTATGCAAAAACAAAGGGAGTTGATTTTTGCAGAACAATTTTTTATCCATACAGAGCAATTTCATGCCAATGGACAATAATGCCCTTCCTTTCCTTTTACCATACTTTGCATTTTACTTCTCTCACTCAGTCAGAGTACGATTGTCCTTTGATATGAAATTTCTCTTTCATTTTACTTCTCTCACTCAGGGTACGATTATCCTTTGATATGAAATTTCTCTTTAGGGATAAAATTTGTTGTGTAAAAATCAGCTCCCAAAAACAAAATATGTAAAATTAAATATTTCAACGTAAAAAATACGAGAAAATTTACGAAAAATATATTACCGAGGAGAGGATTGTATGAAGTTTTTCTCTTCCTTTATACGATTTGAAAACGCCAATTATGCAAACGGGTGTTTTATCCCCACAAATTGCATCAAAATTTACAGCTGTCAACAAAGGAACCACCTGTTTATTTAAATCATCATCATCATCATCATCGTCATGTTTCTGTGTCGAAGCTATTTTCTTGTTCTTTTTCTCAAAAGTTTCTAGTAACAAACTCAGCTCTTTAATTGCAGATTTCATATCTTTTACATGGACCCCACTTTTCAGAATCTGTTTTTCACCGTTAGAAAACCAACCAACGACAGCTGGCAGTTCATCCACGCCTAAATTTGGATCAGAAACATCTTGCACCTACAACATAACAAACATCATCCTAAAAATTTAGCATAAATTGGTATCATAAAAGCAAGAAAAGTAATTATTTGGTGGTAAATTACCTGCGTATCATAAAAGGCGAAACGTGTACGGTACAACCCACTAAGCGCACGCCATATAACTGGGGTGTCTTTTTTAGTAGAAAGAAGCATCACTTTAGGTAAAGATTCCACATTCACAGAACGGGCCTCAAACTGGGCCCACGTGACCCGTTTTGAGAATCTTGGAAGATGATCTACAACAAATGACTTCAAATCTTTGACAGTTACATCACCCGTGTACTCAACCAATGAACCGGTTTCACTTGTTTTGTATGAATAAACATAAATTCGAGGTCTATTTCTGGGTCGAATACCGAGTTCCTTGCATAAAGATGATTCTACTTCACAATTCACACTTCCAGCCTGTAATTCAGATTATAAGATGTTTAAATGTCTGGCAAATTATGCTAATTTAATTAATTAGATAGATAAAGTGCCCAAAAATGACCTTTTTGTGAAAAAAGTAGACATTTTGTGTATCGGGCTTGTTAAATTAGGTTAGAAGGGGTAAATATGTAATTACCATATTGAAAGTTTTGAACTTTATTAATCAGATGATTCAAACATATATAATAACATAATTACCTCTAATGCTCCTTTTAGTGAGCTACCAACTTCTTCTATAATGGATTCATAATGCTGCATTCCCTTGATTAATGGTGTATAAGATAACAAAATCCAACTAATCCCTTTAACATTTACTTGTTTTTTATAAATCTGAGAATCGATTGATCTTATACTCTTCGAGAAGCTTCTAGAACCCGAATGAGACCTTCCTGAATTACCCGAATGACCGCCACCCCCAAAAAAGTTGGAAAAAACATCGCCTAAATCAAAACCGAACGAATTCCCGCCACTGTTTCCACCAAATGAAAATGAATATGATCTTGGGAGAAACTTTGACCACTTCTGAAGAATGTATTTCCACCATGGTTTCCACTATCAAATCCAGGATTTCCGCTTGTGTCACCAAACATATCATAATTCTTTCGTTTTTCTTCATCTGATAAAATTTCGTATGCTGGCAAAAGCAAAATTAAGTTATTTATATTAGAGAAATACTAGTGTGTCAAATACGATTAGAAAAAACACAAGTATTCCAATAATTAAACTATACCGTTGTTTATCTCAGCAAATTTCTCCTGAGCTCCCTTGTTTTTGTTCTTATCAGGATGATATTGAAGAGAGAGCCTACAATATCACAAAAAGACAGACGAATAAATTGCTTATAAATTGATTGCTCATTGGTATCCAAAATCATGAAAAGAACATACTTGTGGAAAGCTTTCTGAATTTGTCTCTGATTTGCATCCTTTTCGACTCCCAGTACCTGATCATTATCAATCAGAAAACATGTTTAAACGGTAAATTATTAAAGTCTAGAACCGGCCACATATTACTTGCTGAAATTGGTAATCAAGAGAGCTACAGGTTTATGAATATCAATCAGTAGCTAAATTAACCATCTTCCCTAAAAAAAACCCTAAATTTTTTGATCAAGTTCACAACCCAAATTCCCATCTCATCATGAAACTGAACCAAAAAGTGGGCATTAAATCGGTATTCAGTTACAAAACCCATGCTTAAAATCCAACCATCAAATCACGATTTAATGCTATGAAGATAACACGATCATGCCTCTTTATATGCATACAGGAACAAAGATATATTTAATGCATAAATTTGAAGGGGGAACCCTAACTTCGATTAAACAGAAGAAGAATAGAAAGAAGGATATTGTAATTACCTTATAAGGGTCGAGAGATTTTGATCCAATTGAGACGCAGAACAGAAACGAACAAATGACGAATGTTGACAGTATGATTTGATTGTTATTCATCGATTTTTCACGATAATTGAATCCAATCTGTAGAAAGTGTTGGTTTTGCGTTCACAAGAGAATGAATGTCGCTAAATCCTTACAAAAATTTGTGGGAGAGTGTTTGCATTACAATTATATAGCTTCGTGATTAAGAAGAGGACTCCAGAGGGTTCTATGCCGTTAGAAGGAGAGGGACACGTGGCGTGAGTATGTTGTTCCACGCATATCGACCAATAGGAATTGAGGGTTTGATGTGGGTGACCTCATCACCTCTATTTTTATAAATAAAATCGTGAATATAGAATTTAGGAAATATGGTTTTCAGTATTAGAATTTAGGAAAGTTTTAGCAAGTTTGAAACTTTGTTTTAAGGCCATTAAAATCCGGCCAAAGATCTAAAAAGCGTCAAAAATCCATGAGCTAAAAATTCAAAGAAACAGCATTTTAAAGCATAGAAAAGAAACAGAAACTCTAACACTCTTAAGTAAAGGTACGTACATATCCAAGAAAGAAGCATTAACTTAAGGGAAATGATTTGTTCAAGATAATTTATAATTCATATAAGGCAAATTAAAATTTTTCAAGGCAATTAAATAACTTTATTTGTCTTAGATAAGTAAATTATGTCTTGTACAAATCAATTCCCTTAACTTAATGAACCCAAACTTACCATTTGTATTTAGAAATTTATTTAATTCAGGCATAAAATAGAATTCATTAATAATTAATAAATGCATTTATTCGTTATGAAAGGAAATATAGAGTTAATTGAACACTTCTAATCTCATGCCTTTAGGGTATGAGTTAGAAAAACTCTAACTTAAAAAACAATATAAATTAAAGAAGCATGATGTGATACTCGGCCCAAGATAAATCCACGAGCGGGAACCTGGAGTGCAGAAGTACAGGAAACTGCATCAAAGAGAACGAGAAGAAAAACCCAAAACTGTTGTAGCAAAAACTATCCAACATCGTAGTAAAAAAAACTATCATGTTATAGCATCCCGACCATGGGATATTATAACTTCTCTATTATTCATCCAAAAAAAATATACTAGCATTAACCTCGAAAAAATATCTAAATCCTGACCATGGGATATAAAAACTTTCTTGTTTTTATCAGGGGTGTTTATGAGGAGGTGCAGAAGGTACAGCCGTACATGGCCCATATTTTATAGTGGTCCGGTTTTTATATATATCTTATATATATATATATATATATATATATATATATATATATATATATATATATATATATATATATATATATATATATATAATACTAAAATTTAAGTCAACTTAATAATTTAATAGAAAACAAATTAGAAAGTCTAAATGTTTATAAATATCTTGTATTTAGGGGCATATTTTCGTGTTTTCGCACAGGGTATTTAAAATCTTGGGGACACCCATGATTTTTATACTTCTACAATAAATTTTTTTTTTTTACATGACACAACCACCTTCCAATAACATTGGGTATATGCTAGGTGTTTATTACACTTTTAAAAGGTTTCTCTACTTTTACCCTTCGTATATTTAGATCTTCATATGTCACTAGCTATAGTTAGTTTCTTAAAGTTTTTGGTTTTTTAGCAATGATTAGAAAAGAGATGTTGGCTAAAATGGAGAAATATGATAAATATGGAGCAATATATCAAAGTCATGAAAATAAAGCTCAAGAGTACAAGTATCCTTCCAGTCTTATATATACTTTTGTCTTTTTAACATGATTTTAATATTTATCTTATGATTATCCCCACTTAGTTTAATATTTGTCAGGATCGAATAACTCGAACAAGTTATTTAATCACATATCTACTAACAAGAGAAGTTAGAGCGGATTAACACTCTTGTTATTCGATTAAGAACAATGAAAACTGTAATTGAATACGAACAATAGTAAGAACACAGTTATCACAAAAAACTTCAATGTATATTGATTAATTTGAACAATACACACGTACGTTTACAATTCGTAAGGAACTATTTATAATAGTCCTTGAAGCCTAAATTTTTAACCTAGTTATTCTAGGATTCGATTACAATCAAATTTACAAAAGATAAACATTCCATAACAAACTATACGAAAATCTCGAACACGATCAACACCAAATATAGACATCAGTAGTAATGGCCATCGTCAGTAGTAAACTCGAGATCAGTAGTATTTCATGTTTCTGCCCCATCAGTACTATCTTCTATAATTGTTGATCAGTACTAACTGCATCATCAGTATTAGAATGTTTATATCCCAACAATCTCCCCCTAAACTTGTTAATTCACTTTTAATTAATCAAGTTTCTTCTCTTCTTCTTCCTTTTCTCTTCTAATATAGCAGCTCTTCTTTGATCACCTTCTAATGTTTTCTGATTTTGTTTCTTTCTTTGTGCAATTATGTATTTGTTGTTTCTTTTCACAAAGTATTTATATTTTCTTGAAACATAGAAAGGTCATGTGGATGCATGAATGAGCATGTGATGATCTGATACATTGTTTCTTCTGAGTGAGGATATTCCTTTTCATACAAGTACAGTTCACACTTCTTACTAGTTCTTTCAAAGAAGTACATATTCACAATTGGTAACACATTCCAAGCATAAACATTTCTAGTGTTAGTGAATATTTCAGGATAGTTGTCTGGATAGAAAGCAGCATCAATCATTTGAGTTATGTATCCAGCTCCCGAGTTTCTCCATGACTTCTTTGTCATTCTTGGTTTACCAATAATTAAAACTTTGATAATGTCACTTCTACTACAGGACATAACCATTGGTTTTCATGCCTTGAATCTCTGAGTTGTTTTGTCTTTTCTTATAATTTCTATGACATCATCAACAACTCTCCAATTGATAATTGGATTATCTTCAAGAGGAGCAATATGAAAATCAAGTACTTGTATATCTTGTTTATTTTTCTTCCTTAATTCTGTTTCAGACTCAATTTCTTTACTCTTTTTAGAAGGCTTTAAAGATTCACCAGATATTGGTGTTCTGGAGAGTATGATTGTGGGATCAATCTCAACTAATATCTTTTCTTTTTCTTCATCTACTTCTAATTCTGCTAATTCCCTTTTCTTGGCAGTACAATATTTATCAACTATGGTTATCATTTTCATTCTGCCAAAAGACTTAGCACTATGACCTTTTGATTTTAAGAAATCAATCATTTTCTTCTTTTGTTCAAAAATTTTATCTGGAAGGTCAGCTTTTTCTTTCTTACATTCTGCCACAAGATCTTCAAGGCAGTTCAGATGTTCTTCTTCTATTTTTCTTTGTTTATTGAACTCTGCCTTTTGATCTTCTACCAGGAAATCTTCAACCTCTTGAATTGCTGCATTTTTCAGTCTTTCTTCTTCAGCCTTTTCTTATCTTCAAGAGCTTGAGTCTTTGCAACTTTCCTCAGATACCTCGTTCTTTTCACCTTCCATTTATCTTGCTTTGCAGGTCTGACATGATTGATTTTATTTACCATATGGTGACCTAGAGCTCTGTTTGGATAGTCATCATCAAATTTTTCTTTCCCTTTTCCAACACAGGCTGAAAGTAGAGGTAGAGTGTATTTCATATCGTGAACTGGATTAAATACAATTGATGGAGAGAATAAATGTATCTTATCCTCTGGCAGTATCTTGGGGTGAGGAGGTAGGGCACATTCATCAACCTCATACCAATTCACATTATCATCAATGTCAGGTATGATAAGTGGTTGTAATTCTGGAGTTGGAGGTCTTGGTATGATTACAGCTGGTTCAAGTACTTCAGGAATTTCTCCTTCCGATTCAGTAGTAACTAATGTAGTTATTACTGGTGTTTCAATGTTTGTATGTACTACCAGTTGTTCTGAGGATTCTACTACTGGTGAGGTTGTGGTTGTAGTTACTACTGCTAGGGCATCAGTAGCATGAATGATTTTTTTTTTTGGAGCATTTACTGCTGGTGTTTCATCTTCTTCAATGGGATCAGTAGTAACAACCTTTTGATCCTTAGCTTCAGTAGTATCCATAGGATCAGTCATCTCTATAACTTCAGTAGTGACTGAGAGCGTACTTGTTCTGTTGTTGGTGACTGATTTGCAGACACAAATATATCATCATCCATACTTTTTGTTCCTTTGTATAGGTCTTCACCATAACTTTGACCTGTTTCACCATGAGCTTCTTTTAGATTTAGGAGGGTTGATGCTGCTATTGATTGATCAATCATTCCTTGTATTTGATCCTTCTCCCCCTTAGTGATCTCAACTTGTTGAGCCTCACTATCTGCGATCTTTTTCTGTAACTTTCTGATCAAATTTGATTGCCTTTGAAGCTTGTACTCGAACCTATTATGTCTTCTGTTCAGAGTATTGATATAATGTTTCATGTAAGTCATGGTTTTTCCTTGATTATTCAATAGATTCAGACAATTTTGTACAGTGGTTTTAAGGTTTTCCTTCCTATCAGTCAATTGGGTTGGTTTAATACTGCCCTCAGCCCCGTTGGGTGGATCATTGGGCTCATTTGGTACATTGGCTTTTAGGTTTTCCATCCTATCCGTCAATTCAATATGTTTCTTTCTACCCTTATCACTTCTTGGTGATAAAATGGGTTGTTTAGACATTCTCTTCTTCCTAGAAGAAGCAGTAGTATCCCCCCTTGTGGTTTCTTGACACCGGGGTCCTCGTAGTGCTGCCTCAAAAGATGAGTCATCACTTAGAGTTGCCGAGGTCTGGGTCCTATTGATGTTCTCACTAGCCTGTGCACCCACCTTTGGGGCATTAGTAGTGAGAGCCCTTTCCTCATGTCCTCTCTCCTCCTTGGAGGACAACTCTTGGAGTCTTAGGTTTGACTCAATTGGTCCCCTGGTGTCTTTTAAGGAAGATTTCTTCCTTTTATAGATTTTAGAAATTTGTTTGGCAATTGGTTGGTCTTCCTCAGAGTGAAGATTAGCACTCTGTGGATTAATTTCATGTACCTGGGACACATTCAGGACATCTGTTGGTGTAGGTGATTGACTGGACTGAGTGGGTTGTGTTTGCGTTGTATTTAGTGGTGGAGTTGGTTGGGGTTCAATGGGGTGACTTGAACCTTCTCCTATTGGGGGTTGATCATAGATCATGTTTTGGAACAGTGGAGTAACCTTCCCAGAAAATTTAAATTGTTTTCTCATATTAGAATACACCTTTTTATTTAATTCAGGAGTAACAAAAATGTTTTTAGGTGTTGAGAGATCTTGAATTTCACAGTTTAAAATATGAGTGAGGAATCTTGGGTACATTAAAAATTTAGAAGATGATAAATTTGCAAGCATTCCTTCAAAAATCATGTTTGAAAAATTGAATACTTGTCCTGTGCACAGACAAACAACATCAGATGCTATAGATTTGTTGAACTCATTCCAAGTACTCTTTTTAGGAGAGATACAGTGTTAAATAGTATGAACAAGAAATTTCCATTGGGGTGAAAGAAGATCTTTTTGAAAAGTAACAATGTCTAGTCTTCCTTCATACCCCATTTTTTTTGTAAAATGTCAACAAGATCTTCCTTAGGCAGAGAAAACATACTTGATTCATCATTTAGTTGCAGATGATGTCTGATGGATTGTTCAGTGATGATGATGGTCTTTCCATCTACCACCGATTTGATTTTTGACATATTTGAATCTTCAATCCGTTCAGCATTTTCCCAGAAGTCAACAAGGTGTTGTTGATAAGCTTTAGGGTTGATTGTTAGAGCAAACTTGATGTATGTGTTCTTTAAGAACATAACTATGGGTCTGAAATCCTTTGTGCCATCTGGATGTCTCAAGAATGCACACATATTGTGAAATTCAGAATACTTGAGATCTGATTTAATATCGAGGGATTTTAGTGTAGCCATTTGTATGATTTTGAGCTTTGGAATTGATAATTTCACAGAGAGTTCAGTCGATTTTGCTAGTGTGAGTGATGTGTGGAATGAATTTCTTTGCTACTGATGTAGGGTTTTGATTGAGATTTGCAGAGTTTAGGGTTTAGCGTAGGGTTTATCGAATCGAGGTGTGGATAATGCTAAACTAATCACTTTCAGCTATTTATATTTTTTGAATTTACCTGCAAAAGGACCGAAATTCCCTTCGAATCATAACCCAACGGCTATTTTCATGGGGGTCAGTATGGTAAAATGGTGTATTTTACAGATAACGGTGGATCAGTAGTAACTAAGTATCAGTAGTAAAAACGTCAGTAGTAACTGTTGTTTCTATACTTAACCTAATTCTAAGAAAAACCCTATCAGTACTAAATTGTAAGAGTTACACATGATCAGTAGTGATGAATAACCAGTAGTAAAACATACTTATAAATATAAAAATTGTACAAAAACTTTACATATGATTTTCATTTGTGAAATTAATTTATTAAAATCATTCCGATACTGTTAACCAAGTAAGTTGAATCTTCCTACATCAAAAGCTTTTGTAAAGAGATCAGCTAATTGATTGTCAGTATGAATTTTCTATACTTTTATTAATTTCTTTTCATTACAATCTCTTATGAAATGAAACCTTATTTCAATATGTTTGGTTTTTGAATGTTTTACTGGATTGTTCACAATACTGATAGCACTTTGATTATCAATAAAAATAGGAGTCTTAAGAATAGAGATACCAAAGTCTAGGAGTTGATTTTGAATCCATAGAACTTGAGCAAGCAGATGCAGCTACATACTCTGCTTCAGCAGTTGATGTTGAAACATTGGTTTGTTTCTTGCATTGCCATGACACCAATCTTGATCCAAAAAATTGACATCCACCAGTAGTAGTGTAATGTCCTGAAATTTCAGATAATTAAATAATAATTTAAATTAAATTTAAATTACGTTTTTATGGACTATGAGTTAACCTTATGTGACACTTAGTGATGTTTAGTATTTTCTTAAATACTTGTCATACATTTTATTATGTATAATTAATTCTATATTATTTGGACGACCCGTAATTAGACGGTTCATATTATTTAGACGATCGGTAATGAGACGGTCCATATTTTTGAGACGACATTTAATTAGACATGTCCCAGTGAGTTATTTTGAGTTGGGCTCGGGCCAAGTGGGGCGACAAGAAGACCGGCCATTTTTGGTTTAAGAGGCTTGGACGGAGGCTTGATTATTATGGCAGTTAGGGAGATTAAAACCCTAATTCTTTTCTTCGTTTCTCACGGCCGTCATTCAAAGAAAAATAGATTCAATCATTTTTTCATTCGACACTTCTTCTCTGCTTCTTCTCTTGCGTCATTGTCGGCAAATTATGGTGGTGTTGCTTTTGTCTACAACGATCTTTGATGAATGGGTTGGAGACCGACACAGTATATATCAACGGGATGGTGTGGCGGTGGATTATGAAATGGTGGTCCACGTGATGAGGTCTAAAGCGAAGACGTGGAGATAAAAGGGAGAGTGGATCTTACTAGACCCACATGCAAATTCATTTAATTGACATGCTTTTAAGTCGAGTCGGTGCTGTTAACTTTCATATGGTCAGCTTGTTTATTCAAACAACCAAGGAGGTGATGTTGATTTTTGGGGGAGAGACCACGAATTGAGTAGGAAGGCTTTCTGACCCACTAATCTTTATTTATTTATTTTCATTATATTTTAAGTTCAAATTGTTTTACCATTTTATTATTTGGTGTGTGGCGGAGGGCTGAGATTTCTATAAAGATGACAGCCATATTCAGTGAAGAGGTGATCAGACGACATTAAATTCATTCAGTCGATCGAATAAGTGGTTTAGTGCTTTGGTGGCTCGAGTGTTACTGTTGTTCGCGAGTTGGCTTGTAGGGTAATATCACTATAAACTTGTACTTACTTTCGATTCATGATTGTGTGCTATGTGTTTTGAATTGTCTTGTTGATTGAGCTTGAGTATTGATTGGGTGATTTATTTGAGTTATCTATGATTTGAGTTATCTGGAGCCTGAGTTATCTGAGTTTTGAGTTCTTGAGTTAAAACATTAAACATAATATACTTGAGTTGTCTTGGCACCGAAGAGTACTGGTGCCAGACGTTTTGACTCAACACCGAAGAGTACATGTGTTGAGCCTTGAGTTGTGTGAGGCGGGTCGAGGTTGATCTCTCGTCCCAAGTCACACAAGCGCGCTATATAAATTTAAAATCGGAGAAAATAAACTTGAGTAATTGAGAATTGAGTAGAGTCTCTAGGGATCACTTATGTGGCTTGAGTTGTTTGTATTTATTTGTTTATTTTGATATTATTCACTCAGCGGTGACTGACCCCAATCACTCCCTCCCATTTTTGCAGGTACTAGTATTGGCAAAGAGAAGGTCAATGGTTGATGAGCTGCGTTTCTATTTTTTTGATTTGGATTAAAACATTTATTTCGAGTCAAACATGTTTTGTTTTAAAACCTTTAATTATTCCGCATTTAAACCACGAGACGGTTTTATATTTTTATTTATGAGTTGGGACCTTTGAGTTACTTGTACTTTTGGGGAAAAATGGTTTATTTTATTTATATAAAATTTTTAAATTTCCCCTGATTTTTGGGATGTTACAAGTTGGTATCAGAGCCCTGGCTTGAGAGAATTGGGTTCACAAGGGGTGGATTCCAAACTCAAGTCGAAACACGAGTTTTCAAGACGAGTTTTTCAAATGTTTTTAAAATGAGTCCAAATCCAAATCGAGAAGCAGCGCATCACGATGACTTTATGCCTCTAGTACTTATTTATAAGTTATTTAGTTTATTAAAAACGTCGCGAGTGACATTGATTACTAGGAAATTAAAGAGAATTTACTTGAGATGAGCGTGAATTGTGCGACTATATATAGATATATATATATATATATATATATATATATATATATATATATATATATATATATATATATATATATATATATATATATATATATACTATACTCATTGATGTGAATTACTTGTTATGTGGATGGTATGAGGATGGGAGATCGTGGAATTTTTGAAACTCGCTCGAAACCATGACATGGGTAGGTGCGGATAATAATAGAGGGCCCCTATTATTAAACGCACAGGACTCATGCCTATATTTCGGAAAGGATTCAAGGAGACCATTCGTCAAGCATCTAAGTATCATGAAAACCCTCAATTATTATATATAAGTAGATAATAAAATCACTAAAAGAGATTTATGAGAAAACAGTGCAATCAATTGAATAAGATAATCATTGAACACGAATTGATAAATAGTTATCAAAACATGTCAAGAGAGAGATTAATAAATCAAATTGAGCTGAATTCTTTAAACGATTTAATTGAGTTGTTAATAAATCGAGATCGATTAAGCGATTATTAAAGCAAAGTAAATGAGAAAATAAGAAAAATATTAAGTTCATATATATGAGTAAGTGGGATGAAAACATTACTAAATCAAGATTTATGAGAAAAATAATAAATAATAAAAAGAAGAGATCATTAATTTAAGTTGAGTTATACAAACTTATCAAGTGAAAACTAAGTAAACCAAAGTGAGAAAAAAATCACTAATTAAATTAAGTAACGAAGAGGTATATTAACTAGCCAAATTTTAAAGGTAACGGTTAAGTAAAAATGATTAAGAATTATTTAATTTGTATAATTGAAGAGTTATTGAAATTACGAGAAATTAGTAAAGCAAGAGTGAAGGAGCAATTATCTAAAACGAATTAAACAAAGAGATTCTAATTATGTATAATCATTAAATTGAGTAAATGAGGACACCAATAATAAATGAACGAGATTTATAGGAGTAGATGAGAACTAATGACTTGAATGCTTAAATTGAGTAATATAAATTTTTGTGAAGTGTATGAAATTTTAAAAACATAATTCGAGGAGAAACCATGAGTGATAATGATATAAAAGACGCTTAGTGAGATCATGAAGGGTAATACGAATTGAGTAAAGTTTTGTGAATTGAGAAAGTTTTATTTGAAAATCTATAGATTTAATTTTACATTTAGAGAAATCATCGAGAACGTGAAATAATGGATGCAATTAGTTGAGTAGGGGACAAAATTTTAATATAGATTAATAAAAGTTGCAAATTTTAAACATCTTTAATTGAACAAGATGAGGAACCCAAAACGAGTTAAGCGACAAGAGAAAATTTACGAGATGTGCTCACTGAGACTTAAATGAGTAAGCCAAAATGAGAATTTAATACTCAGATTTGATCAAGAGATAATCGTGAATGTGTAACGCGACAAGTTGTGGTGCTAATAAATGTAACAAGCTTGACTTATGAGGAGTTATAAAATGACTAATTATTAATGAGACAATGATAGAAAGGTAATTATGAGAGTATTAAAGAATAACGAGTTATAATCGAGGAAACCTAATAAGGATACGAGAACCTATGAAAATGCTAATGAGAAAGCTAACATCTATTATGAGCAATAAATTATATTTTGTATAAGCGGTAAAATTTAATGAGTAGGGGTGTCAGAGGGGCGTAAAGGGTATACGTTGGGACCGACTCACACCTGTACATGAGAGTTAATTATCGAGTAATCAAATGAAACCTTAAAATATGTAATCTAAAATGAGAATCAACAAACCGAACTATCGAGTGTTCGTAGCGAGTTCTTTGGGATTTTGAGTGCCAATTCCAAACTCGGGGATGAGTTTTCTCTAAATGGAGTTGAGTGGTGGTAAAAAGAAAACTACCAATATTAAGAGTGCGAGTATAGAATAATAATAAATTTGTGAATAACTAGATTCGTATTATTGACCTAATGAGGATTAATAAATCAAGTTAAATAAGAAAAACGTTATTATTAAATCTAGAGTGATTGCTGAAATAAGTTAAAGAGGAAAATAATAAGTGAATAAACCAATAAAATTAAATATATATATATATATATATATATATATATATATATATATATATATATATATATATATATATATATATATATATATATATATATATATATATATATATATATATATGCATAAATTAGAGAACTTTTAAGAGTAATCGAGAATAATCAAATTCATGATGTGGTATAATCCTCAAATTTTAAGAAGTTAATAAACCAAGAGTAATGGTGCAAATGAGAAGTACGAGTACTATAATTATATAAATGGGATAATGAGAGATTATGAAAATTTGGGGTAGTAAGAATTCATTTAGGAATTATTCAAATCAAGTTAAATGAATAAATTATTATGGTGAACAACTAAATCAAGTTAAGCGAGTAAATTATTAAAATAAATCAAATGAGAAAATTTTATTATGAGCAAATATTAAATTTTAACTAAGGGGATTATCAAGTTAAACTCTTAAATTGAATGTCATCAAATGTAACACCCGTATTTTCAAAACATCGTTTAAATCATTTAAAATACATTTTTCCCAATATTTGACATATTGTCCAAAATACAGTTTAACAAAAACTTTAAAACCCATATCAGAGTTTACAAAAATACGGTGTCACTAAGTATATCAAAACCATAGGCAGCGGGATCTACCTATTAGCTCCCGAGCTAAACATCTCTAGGCCACTTCTAGTGCAACCTTCTATCACTTCAAACATGTACCTGAGTACACAGCCACAAACAAACGTAGTACGTGAGACAAAATAGTCTCGTGAGATACATGGGTTTTAGACCACATCAATAATAGTCATTTCATAAATATATAAACATATATATAAACTACATAAGTACCGTCTAGTCACCCTATTGTGACCCTGGCTACTTTTGCTTTCCTAGCAAACATATCTAGTACCTAAACATATAGGTACCAGAAGCTCAATCATATCTAGTACATGAACATATATGTACTAGAAGCACAATCACATCTAATACATAAACATATATGTACTAGAAGCACAATCACATCTAATACATAAACATATATGTACTAGAAGCACAAACATGTCTAATACATAAACATATATGTATTAGAACCTAACATACCTAGTACCAAACATATGCGTACTAGAAGCACCCGTGTGCTTAGTGTATAAACATATATACACTCGGTGTATAAACATATATACCACCGCTCAGTGACCGGAATCCCCCGCGTCACCACCGTCTATCTCTTATCATAACCTAACAGTTATGCCAGTCCAAGCCTTTGGCTATCACGTCACACATCAAACAAGTTAGTCATCTAACAATAACGACATATAATTGGTTCAACACAGTGTGAACGTACCTTTATGGTCCCATGGACCCGATCATAAGCAATCACATTTACTTCTACATCTATGAACCATATGAGGTCCATACTTACTTTATACATAAGATACATTTCTTATTTTATCGATATCATAATACTTTTATCTCTTCCTTGACTATAATTCACAACTATCACTAGTCACATCATATTCTTTTTCATATATATTCGTTCTTTACTTTTATTAGTATATCTTACCAATAGGTACTCATTACTATAAAATCATTCCCAACTGCTTTACTAATACATATTTATTAATAAAGGCTCCGTATACATTCTTTTACTCAATAACTTTATTATTATGGTTCATAAATATAGATTCCATAATTACTTTAGTTTACCATTCTTATTCTAGTATCACATTATACATATTTTCTTATCATTTTCAATCACTATCTTTATCAAAACATTTATTAATAAAGACCCATAAAAATATCATATGTATTTTCAAAAACTCTTTGCTATGTACCCAGTTTAAAAGTCTCATGTACTCACCTTAGCAATGCTCTCCAGATCGCGCTGGTTAACCCGAATCCTTGCTTCACAATCCAATCAACTTCCAAGACTTCACCAGAAGCCTAATACATTTACCACAACATGATCAACATCACATACTACTACTAATGTGTCCATCTATCTCTAGATAACACTTACTAACACATTTCCCCCAATTATGTTGATTTACCAAACCCTAGGTTTAACCAACCCTTAAGATTCTTGCAAATCATAATCATACACTTGTTTCCTTTGTTAATATACCATCTATTAGGTGTATACATCACTTATATCACCATAACCCATAATCCCAAGAACTAGGGTTTCAACCCCAAGCTTCCAAATCCTTAGATCTAAAGCTACAACTACAAAGGATTGAAGGTATACCTTAAATCTTCAACTAGGAGTGAATAATCACAAGATTTGATGAAGAAATCAGCTCCAAATGATGGTTTGCACCCAAAATCGCCCACAAACTCGAGAGGAAGAAAACTAGGGTTTTTCTTTACAATAAATGAGCTCAAACCCGACTTTAATGCTGCCAGACCAAAGATCACGGCGCGAAAAATAGTTCGCGTCGCTAACTATGCGCTTTCCATAATTCGCGATCGCTAAGTTGTCGCGAACTACTCCGCGACCAAATGCCAAACTCCCTGGCCCGACTTCCCGATCGCTACCACAAGTTCGCGTCGCGAACTTCCTAAGGCAGCAGGGCTGCACTTTTTCATCTTTGTCTCGACCCGGTTTCGCCCATAACTTTCTCATACGGTGTCCAAACGACACGAAACCAATTCCTACGTTCTTTAAACGATTTATCCTTATTTATCATATTTTTATTCAATTTATTTATTTACAAATTTCGGGTCGTTACATCAAATAGTATGTTTAATTGAGTAATTATTAAATCAAGAATAGTTATTAAAATGAGTAAACGAGAAAAATATAAGTGTGTCAAATAATAAAATTTTATAAAAATACTATGAGTTTCTAAATCGCGAAAGCATTTAAGTAATGTGGGAACTTTTAATTGAGAATGAGGATTAACTGAGTAATAGAATACACGAGAATTAATGAGGTAAGTAATTAACGAGTTAATTAATTGAGTAAAGAGAAAACATTTAATTAAGGCGTTCAAAATTTAAAATTAAATGAGGTTTATATATGGACAACTAGTCAATTTGATCAAGAGACAAATTAAATGAGAATAAAGCAATAAGTTAATTAACGAGCTAAATGATAAAATCATTAAAACGAGTTGATGAGTATCATTAAAATGAGCTGAGCGAGTAATATTAAAAAGAGCTAACGGGAAATTGTTAAATACGAGTTAACAAGAGAACTAATAATGCGGCCTAAAAGAGAAATTATATATTCTTGTAGCCTAATAATTAAATTTGATCACGCGTGGGATCGCAAAGAGTGAGAAAATGGGCATTTCGTGCAACTTGTGATACGTCATTAAGCGAGATTTGAGTTAAATCAATAATATAGTTTGCCTTGAGTTAAAAGCAAGTTGTGAAAATTTGGGATAAATGCATTCTGAGTATATGCAAATTGAGTAAAAGTCATGAGTTGCCTACTATATGAGATCTTGATGTGATAAAAACATTCCTTGAGAATATTGTGTTTGTTTGTGTATGGTTTGATAGTGGTGTATGAATCACTAAATTGTTGCTTATGTTTTAACACAAACTGATGTCCCATAGAGTATAGGACCCTGTGATGTCATTTTAGGTGGGGATTGATAATAATAAAATTTTTATGGTGTAAATCATATAAGTGATCATGTGATAGAGCTGTGCCGGAAAGTTTTTTTTTCCCCATAAACATTTATTGTTGTCGCCGTGAGAGTGCCAAGTATGATTGCGAGCACGGATTGGATGACCGAGTACTACGCCGAGATCATATGTCGCCACAAACCAAACCGTAACAAATCTCCAAGTGGAGTTGAATCGGAGATTCAACGCAACTTTAACCGCTAGGTGCAGCAACTGTGTCCAACTACGAGAGCAAGAAGACGCCTTCAGCAGAGCACTTTGATTAATTTGTGTCATTTCCGACATCCCTTTTCCTTGATAAACCGAAATTCTAAGAGAACATTTCATTTTATTTTTATTTTTTTATTTTTATATATTCTTTCTAAGCCCTAATCATTTTGCGCCGTCAGAGATGGGAGATTCGTGTATGCAAGAGCCAGAATTATTTCTGCTCGAGTGGAACACCCTGAAGAATTCCCTTTTCATTCTTAACCTTATCATTTTCCCACATGAGGACGTGTGTCGTTGGAAAGCCTGAGACTGAGGCGCGAGACCACTACCCTGAGCTTCTTCTGAGCCATGACTTCGGGGACGAAGTCTATTTCAAGTGGAGTTGAGTTGTAATGTCCTGAAATTTCAGATAATTAAATAATAATTTAAATTAAATTTAAATTACGTTTTTATGGACTATGAGTTAACTTTATGTGACACTTAGTGATGTTTAGTATTTTCTTAAATACTTGTCATACATTTTATTATGTATAATTAATTCTATATTATTTGGACGACCCGTAATTAGACGGTTCGTATTATTTAGACGATCGGTAATGAGACGGTCCATATTTTTGAGACGACATTTAATTAGACATGTCCCGGTGAGTTATTTTGAGTTGGGCTCGGGCCAAGTGGGGCGACAAGAAGACCGGCCATTTTTGGTTTAAGAGGCTTGGACGGAGGCTTGATTATTATGGCAGTTAGGGAGATTAAAACCCTAATTCTTTTCTTCGTTTCTCACGGCCGTCATTCAAAGAAAAATAGATTCAATCATTTTTTCATTCGACACTTCTTCTCTGCTTCTTCTCTTGCGTCATTGTCGGCAAATTATGGTGGTGTTGCTTTTGTCTACAACGATCTTTGATGAATGGGTTGGAGACCGATACAGTATATATCAACGGGATGGTGTGGCGGTGGATTATGAAATGGTGGTCCACGTGATGAGGTCTAAAGCGAAGACGTGGAGATAAAAGGGAGAGTGGATCTTACTAGACCCACATGCAAATTCATTTAATTGACATGCTTTTAAGTCGAGTCGGTGCTGTTAACTTTCATATGGTCAGCTTGTTTATTCAAACAACCAAGGAGGTGATGTTGATTTTTGGGGGAGAGACCACGAATTGAGTAGGAAGGCTTTCTGACCCACTAATCTTTATTTATTTATTTTCATTATATTTTAAGTTCAAATTGTTTTACCATTTTATTATTTGGTGTGTGGCGGAGGGCTGAGATTTCTATAAAGATGACAGCCATATTCAGTGAAGAGGTGATCAGACGACATTAAATTCATTCAGTCGATCGAATAAGTGGTTTAGTGCTTTGGTGGCTCGAGTGTTACTGTTGTTCGCGAGTTGGCTTGTAGGGTAATATCACTATAAACTTGTACTTACTTTCGATTCATGATTTTGTGCTATGTGTTGTGAATTGTCTTGTTGATTGAGCTTGAGTATTGATTGTGTGATTTATTTGAGTTATCTATGATTTGAGTTATCTGGAGCCTGAGTTATCTGAGTTTTGAGTTCTTGAGTTAAAACATTAAACATAATATACTTGAGTTGTCTTGGCACCGAAGAGTACTGGTGCCAGACGTTTTGACTCAACACCGAAGAGTACAGGTGTTGAGCCTTGAGTTGTGTGAGGCGGGTCGAGGTTGATCTCTCATCCCAAGTCACACAAGCGCGCTATATAAATTTAAAATCGGAGAAAATAAACTTGAGTAATTGAGAATTGAGTAGAGTCTCTAGGGATCACTTATGTGGCTTGAGTTGTTTGTATTTATTTGTTTATTTTGATATTATTCACTCAGCGGTGGCTGACCCCAATCACTCCCTCCCATTTTTGCAGGTACTAGTATTGGCAAAGAGAGGGTCAATGGTTGATGAGCTGCGTTTCTATTTTTTTGATTTGGATTAAAACATTTATTTCGAGTCAAACATGTTTTGTTTTAAAACCTTTAATTATTCCGCATTTAAACCACGAGACGGTTTTATATTTTTATTTATGAGTTAGGACCTTTGAGTTACTTGTACTTTTGGGGAAAAATGGTTTATTTTATTTATATAAAATTTTTAAATTTCCCCTGATTTTTGGGATGTTACAAGTAGATTTTCTATCTTGATATTCACCACCATAGTCACTATCTGTGTAGGCTATGAGTTCAAATGGTGAGTCATGTGGATACCAAAGACCAAGAGAAGGTTTGCCCTTCAAATATCTGAATATTCTTTTGACATCCTGCAAGTGTAGCTCCTTAGGTCTTGCTTGATACCTGGCACATACACAAACACTATACATAATGTCAGGTCTTGATGCAGTTAAATACATTAAAGAGCCTATCATTGATCTGTAAAGATGTTCATCTGCATCCTCCCCCTCAACATCAGGATGTAGGTGTTTGTGAGTTTCCATTGGTGTGCTTGCACTTTTGCAGTCTTTCATTGCAAATTTCTTCAAAATGTCTCTGACATATTTTGATTGGTTAATCAAAATACCATCTAATCTTTGATTGATTTGGAGTCCAAGAAAGAAGTTCGTTGGACCCATTGAGCTCATCTTGAACTTGATCTGCATCAATTCTTCAAATTCTTTGCACAGTTGATCATTTATTGATCCAAAGATGATATCATCTACATATATTTGGACCAGTAGTATATCATCTTTGACTTTTCTTGTGAACAAGGTTTTGTCAATTGCACCTCTGTTAAAGTTGTTCTTCAGTAAATATGATGATAATGTGTCATACCAAGCTCTTGGTGCCTGATGAAGGCCATATAGAGCTTTGTCTAGCTTGTACACATAGTCATCATGTTCTGGATCTTCAAATCCTGGAGGTTGACACACATACACTTCTTCTTCAATTTTCCCATAAAGGAAAGCACTTTTCACATCCATTTGGTAGACTTTGATTTTCTTGTATGAAGCATATGCCAGGAATATTCTTATTGCTTCAATTCTAGCAACAGGTGCATATACTTCATCATAGTCAATACCCTATTCTTGTGTGTATCCTTGGGCTACAAGTCTTGCTTTGTTTTTGATCACTATACCTCTTTCATCTTTCTTGTTTCTCAAGATCCATCTTGTTCCAATGGGTCTTTTTCCTTTTGGTAGAGGTACAAGAGTCCATACAGCTTGTAATTTGAATTGAATAAGTTCTTCTTGCATTGCTATGATCCAGTTTGAGTCTTTCATTGCTTGTTGAATTTTCTTAGGTTCCTCCTGTGACAGAAAGCATTCATACATACATTCATTAGATATTAAACTTGTATTACAAACATTTGAATTTAATGAAGAATTGAATTTGCTTCTTGTCTGCATGTTTGAGTTGACATCACTTAGGACTAGGTCCAAAGGATGATTCTTTTCAGTTCTGGTTCCTGGAACTTTGTCAACAGGCATTTGACTATCTAGGTTTGACTCATTGGATTCAGGAATTTGGGCATCTGTCCATGTTTCCTCTTGATTGTCTGGACTTTGTGGGGATTCTTCATTGCTACTGGTATCAGTAGTAACATTTTCTTCATTAAATTCAGGTGGTTCGTTGTTGTTACTGATATCATTATTGTTAGGTTCATCATCATGTCTTTGAGATTCTGAGTTACTACTGGGATCAGTAGTATCTTGAGAGTTGTTACTGGTGTCAAGAATACTAGGGTTATCGGAGTTACTACTGTCCTCAGTATCAACTGTGGGATCAGTATTAACTAAGATATATTTCATCATGTCTTGACTGCCATTTAATGATGATGATCCTCCTTTTTGGTTTTTATTGTTTGAATCTCCTGCATTAAAATCATAATTAACATCAAAAGATTTGGTTAGATTATCAATGTTAAATAACCAATCTGGACCATTTCCTTGTTCATTCATCAGATTTTCATTAAAGGATACATTTACACTTTCTTCAATGATCCTTAGCCTTTTGTTGAATACTCTGTAAGATTTGTTTTGAGTTGAGTATCCTACAAAGATTCCATCATCTGCTTTACAGTCAAACTTACCAATTTCTTCTCTTGTAATTAAAATAGTACAAGGACAACCAAATGATTTTAGAAAGCTTATTGAGGTTTTTATTTTATTAAAAAGTTCATAAGGTGTTTTAAAGTGAGGCTTAACTATTAATACTCTGTTTTGAACATAACAAGCAGTATTAACAGCTTCAGCCCAAAAAGTTATTGGTAATTTTGAATCTGCAAGCATGGATCTGGCTGCTTCAATGATTGTTCTATTTCTTCTTTCAGCTACACCATTTTGTTGTGGAGTTCTTGGAGAGCTGTACTGCCTGTCAATAACCTTGAGATCACAGAAATCAGTTAGATTAGTATTCTTAAATTCTGTGCCATTATCACATCTAATGACTTTCACTTTGAGATCTCTTGTATTTTCCAGCTTGACAACTAGATTCTTTATAATCTCACTTGTTTCATCTTTGGTCCTAAGAAAGAAAACTCAAGTATATCTGGAAAAATCATCAGTAATAACAAGACAATATTGTTTCTTTCCAATACTCATTACATTTGTAGGTCCAAAAAGGTCCAAATGTAAGAGCTGCAAAGGATTAGAAATAGAGTTGATTGATTTGGTCTTATGAGAAGTCTTGTGTTGTTTACCTTTTAGGCATGTAACACAGTGATGATCACACATAAATTCTTTTTGAGGTAATCCAACTACCAGATTCTTTTTGACTAAATTATTCATATTTTTAAAATTTGTGTGACACATCCTTCTATGCCAGAGTTCTGATTCATTTGTGTTTGCCTTGGATATAAACAGTTGATTTCATTTGTAGAAATGAGTTCTCCCCTATATCCAGGCAATACACATTATTTCTCCTTGGTGTTCTTAAAACAACAAATTTTTCATCTAAAATAAAGTCATGAGAAAGAATGATGCACTCTACATCTGTAAAAAGAATTTTGTTCTTCTTATCATAGACTTGTGAGACACTGACCAGATTATATTTAAGCTCAGCTAAATAAAATACATCATCAAAAGTGATCTTACCGTTTGATACTGTACCTTTACCTGTAATCCTACCACCTCTTGGATTTTCACCAAAAGCAACATAACCACCTTCAAAAGACTTGAAATCTCTGAGAATTTGAAGATTTCCAGTCATGTGCCTAGAGCATCGACTATCAATATGCCATGTTCTTCCTTCTTTAGGGATCTGAATGCCCTGCACATAAAGTAAATGGATTAGTTAATTTGGGAACCCAAGCTTGTTTTGTCTTGGGTTCATCCTTTGAAGAGTAAGATTTTCTAAATGAATGAGCTTTGTATGCAGTTTTGGTCATCATTTGTTGTTTAGTACTGGTGTTCTGTTTTACTACTGACCTAGGTATATACCCGTAGTTTTTGGCTTTTGAGTATTTTACTACTGATGGACCAGTAGTATTTGGGTAATGTGAATTATTGGCATAGTCAGTAGTGTTTTTGTAGTTGTACCAAACAACATTGTAATTAGGGTTTTTATCAGTAGTAAACCTGGAATAGTTCCTACTGATGTTTGAAAACTTTGAGTACCTTGGACATTGATTTTGTTTTCCATTATTTTTGAAATAATTACTTCTGTTAGGACTTTTATGCCTGATATTTTGCACGAATCTTTGTGCAGTTCTTCCAAATTTGGGAATTACAACATGTGGATTTTTAATTTATTTTGCTTCTTCAGTTTGTTTTAGCTTTAATGCTTTCTCTTTTTCTTTGTTTTCTTTAAACTCTTTGAATTCTTTGCAGTTAATTGGATTGAAGTGACAATTCTTTGCTATGTGGTTAACTTTGTTGCAAATTAAGCATGTTAATTTTGTTGATTTAGCACCTTCAGGCTTTCTTTGTTCTTTTAACTGGTTCAAGTTTCTTTGATTTCCCCTTCTTAGAATAGTTGGTATATTTTCTGAATTATATTTAGGAGATTCAGTTTGACTTTGTGTGGTATGGAAACTTGTATCAGTTGACTCAGTTGTTTGATCATCATCAGATGAATCATTATTGGTTTCAGTTTGATTTTCTACTTTTAATTCATTTAATGTTCTTTCTGTGTTTGATTTAAGAGGAGGTATAAAATTAGTTGGAGGTGGAACTGCATGATATCCCACTCCATCCACAACTTTTTTAGTGGTTTGATTACTGGTTAATTCATCAATGATCTTAAAACTTCTTTCAAATTTTTTAATAGTTAATTTATTCTGTTCTAATTCCATTTGACATTCTTCTAATTTAATTAAAGTTTCTTTTAATTTTAACTCAGCATATTCTTTATCATAAGTTGTTTGTAAGAGTTCATCTTTTATCCTTTGATCTGTTATTTTATAAATTTTAATTTGATTTTCAAGATCAGCTATACAACCATTATATTCAATTCTCCTATTTCTGTTTAGAATCATCTCTTCAAGTGTTTCTTTGTTAAGTTTTTCTAGTTCTTTATATGCTTTAATGCATTCAGGAGTGCAAGGTTTAGAATGTACCTCAGTAGTAGAATCAGTAAAGGCCATAAGATCTTGGTTCTGGGCATGTTCCTTTGCTTGAAATCTCCAGTCATACCCTTGACCTTCTTGAGATACTAAAGCAGTTGAGTTTGAGGTGCTGTTTTTGTTGTAATTTGATCTTTGATCTTTGCTAGGACATTCTCTCTAGCAAAGTGACCAAGATTACTGCAGTTGTAGCATTTGACTTTGGTCTTGTCAAATCCAGCACGGTCACCTTTGTTGTAGGTCAGATTTTGTCTTCCAGTTCTTTTGAGGAACCTTTTTGTTCTTAAACTCAGCATTGCCATCTGCCACTTAATGTCCATCTCTTCCAGATCATCAGGATTACGATGTTCCAAATCTTCACTAATCAATGCAGTTTGCACATGACTAGTGAAAAAGGATTCTCTTGCTGCATCTTCACCTCCTGCAATCTTTTTAGCATCTTGACATGTTCCTGTACTAGACACAAAAGCAGCATTGTTTGAAGGTAAATTGGAAGTTTTATTACTTACCTCAGATTCAAACACTCTTAGTTCATTGTATAGTTCATCCAGCTATTTTTCTTCCAGTGCATCTCCTTGTTTATATATAACAGTGTACATAGACCATTCTTCACCAAGAGATCTAACGAACTTCCTGTTGACATCATCATTGTCTGGTTTAACACCAACTTGATTGAGTTCACCAATAAGCTTGTTGAACTGATCAAAGACTTGTGATAATGATTCATTCTTCTGGCCTTTGAAGTTTTCAAAGTCTTGCTTCAAAACCGACTTCATGTTCCTTTTAGTACTTTTAGTACCAACAAACCTCTTTTCCAAAGCCTGCCACAACTTCTTAGCATCATCATATTCAACAAATAAATGTTGATAATCATTGGGAATAGCAAGCAGAAGAGTGCTTAAGGCTTTGAGTTCAATTCCTCTGTCCTTCTTTTCTTTTTCACACTTGAGTTTGTCGAATTCAGTTGATGTGGTAACTATTTGAGTCTGGATAGTTTTGTTACCTTCAATGAAAACTTCCCACATGGAATAATCAGTAATAAGCATATATTGCTTAATTCTGTTTTTCCACATCCCAAAGTTGTTGGGAGTGAGAATTGGAATTTTATTAGCCTGTGTGCTTTCATTGTTATCAGACATGATTAACAATTTAGAATTCGAAAGTATGAAACCTTTTGACGTTCTTAATTCGTAAATCTAGAACCTTAAAGCTCTGATACCACTTGTCAAGATCGAATAACTCGAACAAGTTATTTAATCACAGATCTACTAACAAGAGAAGTTACAGCGGATTAATACTCTTGTTATTCGATTAAGAACAATGAAAACTGTAATTGAATACGAACAATAGTAAGAACACAGTTATCACAAAAAGCTTCAATGTATATTGATTAATTTGAACAATACACACGTACGTTTACAATTCGTAAGGAACTATTTATAATAGTCCTTGAAGCCTAAATTATTAACCTAGTTATTCTAGGATTCGATTACAATCAAATTTACAAAAGATAAACATTGCATAACAAACTATACGAAAATCTCGAATACGATCAGCACCAAATATAGACATCAGTAGTAATGGCCATCATCAGTAGTAAACTCGAGATCAGTAGTATTTCGTGTTTCTGCCCCATCAATACTATATTGTATAATTGTTGATCAGTACTAACTGCAACATCAATATTAAAATGTTGATATCCCAACAATATTCCAATAACATTTATTTGGGACCCACAATTAAACAAATCACAATTTAAAAAATAATAAAAAAGAGAGAATTTTTCTTTAATGGGCTTTATTTCTTTGGCAAGGCATTTGGCAGCGTAGTTGGTGTGGTTTGGCGAGCTTTGGTGCGGCTAAATTACAACCAATACCGAAGTTTTTGATGAAGAATCTAATATGGATGTTGATAATGAACCGTCGTCATATTTAAACAATCAATACAAAAGAACAAACTCGAGTAAGTAGTACAAGTGCTAAAGCTGAGTTGCAAAGGTATTTGGACCAGCAATGTGAACCTTTAGATAACAAGTTCGACTTATTAGGTTGGTGGGAAAAAAAGCATCAAGGTTTCCAGTCAAGAGAGCAATGACAAGGGATATTTTGGCAATTCCTGCCTCAATTGTAGTAACGTAGGACGTGTTCTTGATCCCTTGGGTATCTCATTAACACCTAAAATGGTTTATGGAATGATATGCTTGCATAACTGGCATAGGTAAATAATGTTCTAACTGGAAAATCTTGAAAGATTAATTGGTATGATTTTACTAAATATGTACCAAGTCATTATCTCATTAATCTTGATCCCTTGGGTATCTCATTAATGCCTAAAATGGTTTATGGAATCTTGCATAACTGGCATAGGTAAACAATGTTCTAACTAGAAAATCTTGAAAGATTAATTGGTATGATTTTACTAAATATGTACCAAGTCATTATCTCATTAATCTTGATCCCTTGGGTATCTCATTAACACCTAAAATGATTTATGGAATGATATGCTTGCATAACTGGCATAGGTAAACAATGTTCTAACTGGAAAATCTTGAAAGAATAATTGGTATGATTTTACTAAATATGTACCAAGTCATTATCTCATTAATCTTGATCCCTTGGGTATCTCATTAATGCCTAAAATGGTTTATGGAATGATATGCTTACATAACTGGCATAGGTAAACAATGTTCTAACTGAAAAATCTTGAAAGATTAATTGGTATGATTTTACTAAATATGTACCAAGTCATTATCTTATTACTCTTATATACAATTAGCATTCAAATGGCACTGTTCATTACAAATTTCAGCTGAGTTTTAGAAAATAACGTAGTCAAAAACGGGGATACAAATGAAGCTTACCAATAAAAGATTTCCATATGTTCAATATTCTTTGTCGTTTATATAAAGACTAGCTTCATAGCCCGCCCGACTGAGCGGGCATGCTTCAAAAAATAAGAAGGAAAATACCAATAAAAAACTTAAAGAAATCATACAGTATGAAATATAATTAATTATTATTAAAATAATGAACAAACATTCTGTTATACATGAATAAATATTAAAATAATATTTTAGTAACGAAATAAAACTTCGTTGTATACGGCATTTGTCGTTGAATTAATGTAGTTGACATCTTGATCTCAACAAATAACTTTCAAGTCTTTCTTGCTCTCCAATCTTGAGACAGCGACATATAGTTGACCATGTAAAAATACCGGTATTTTGAGAAAACAAACCAACATGGGACAATGTTAAAACTCAATCAAAATTTAAATCAAAGTTATCTAAAAAATTTGAATGTTGGTCATGTGAACAAAGATTGTGTTTTTAATTTGTCAACTTGGAACTTGGTGGCACCTGCTATATCTTATTTTAGGATGTTCAAACAGGTAGGTTCCAAATAGGTTCAAATGGGTCGAGACAACTGAAATTCACCCAGAGTCAACCTCTTAAAATAAGATGCATTAAAATGCTTGAGTTGAAAATGAGACATTTGTATAACGGGTCAAAAGAAATTGGTTTGACCCGTAAAGCTTTTTCACAATTACAATGGTAAATTGATTTTGACAATTAAAAGTCGAATTTAATTTTTCTTATTATAGTTGTTGATTATTTAAAGTCAATTTATCCCTAAACTACTATAGTCAAATTGATTTTGACTACTATAAGTCAAATTAGCCATAAATTATGAACATCAACTGACGAAACTATTTACAATCAAAAGTCAAATTTAACCATAGATGAATATAGTCAAATGAGTTGCAATATACCATACCATACACAAATATGACCAATCAAATATGAGGTTAACTATTAAAAGTCAAATTCATCCCTAGTATACTATAGTATTATGATGCACAAGAGTAATCGGATGCACAAAAAACAGAAACAAACAGCAATCGGTAAGGATTGAATCAGAGTGATTCAATCTATTTCATTCAACAATTAAAAACCACTGTAATACATATTTCTGAAATTATTCGTTTAATTATGCACATCTTACCAAATTGCATTAATTAAATAAACGGTCACCGCATTAGTTTCCTTTCTATTAAAATAATTAGAATAAAATAATAAAAAATAATAAATATCAAAGAAATGAAGAAATAAGAATGTAACAAACCTTTTATACCAACTGGAATGCCACCCTCAACACACTTAATCCTGTTTTATGTATCACCTTCTCTTGCAAAGGCATGTATAGCATCTAATTTTCTGACAATCAAGTTATTAGGCAAAAATGATTAAGGATCAACTCAACCCTTATGTAATCTTAAAAAATGACCCATTTCAACCTGAATCCGTTTTGACTCATTATCTAACGAGTCCACTTTGTCACATTTCGCGATAACAACAATTATCTCAATGATTAAAAGTTAAAAAAAACTTACAGCTCATAGACTCCTCTTCATTGATATATTTGTTTAAAAACAGGTCTCATTGGTATGGTGTCCTTGCTTGATCGTTCTTCAACATTTTCACCTATTTTCTTATGTGAATTGTTACATCATAAAATTAAACAAAGTAAGATATGAATCAGATAAACAAATATAAATTGTTTGGTTTTCTTACAGAATTTGAATCAGATAACCAAGTTCTTTATAACTCTGTAATAATATCAGTATACTTTAACATTGCTTCCTCCAGTGGCATTGCACCTAGCTTCTACCATACATTCCTATCATGTCAGCTTATATACATTCCTATCATGTCAGCTTATATGAATCATCTCATTATGTTAAAAAATAAATTAAAATAGATTTGGGAACCCGAGCAAGATTCAAAAAGAGAATATGATCGATGAGGTGATTAATGTATATAAACCACAACATAAAGGTGGTACAATGGTGGGTTGGATAGGTCAAAACTCAAAACAGATGATTATATGGTAACTTAAAAGTCGAGTTGGGTCGGTTTGATAATGAATTCATTACTTCAGCAAATATGAAATCATTTTTTAC
Source organism: Calendula officinalis (assembly GCA_963853835.1). Lineage (NCBI taxonomy): Eukaryota > Viridiplantae > Streptophyta > Magnoliopsida > Asterales > Asteraceae > Calendula > Calendula officinalis. The sequence goes on along the minus strand of OY970820.1, from coordinate 65,634,732 downwards.
AAAATTAAAGAATTCGTAATCTGCATTGAAACCTCAAGAACACTAATTCGATATTTAAGTTGTATAATGTGAGATGCAGTTGTAAGTTAAAGTTTACCCATTGGAATAATGCTAAAGTTCACCGACAACCCCTTTGATAGTACAATTATTGATACATCAAGTATATGAATTCACCTTATTTTCTCTATTTATAAAAAAATTAAATTCAATTTCCATCCCATTATTACATAAATATTTAAAAAGAACTTACTCATCTTTCATCTTCTGAATTTCCTCAGCATCTGTATTATGCATATATTTTCTCTCACCATTCGAACAACCAGCTCCGTGTTATGTTGCTACAAATAAAACATGTTTGAACATCTTAATGTTATTCTGAATGAAGTTAGTATTTTGTTTGAATTACTTTGTAGTAATAGCACAAGGGATTCATCATTCAAGTGCATTACAAAACAACTGGAGCTCAAGAATTTCCTTTCACCTTTGTTAATATATCTGTCATTTAATTAACAAAATTTGTAGATATAAAATTTAGTTGAATGTACTCCAAAACATGACATGCCACAGTGATTATCTAACTAAAAATATATCCAATTACTACAACTCAAATATAAAATTCTAAAATAACGTTTAATAGTACAAATAATTTACAGAACATCAATCCGTCATGTAAAATTTCATTGTGTGTGTATCAATAGTTGAAGAAACGAATTACAAACAATAGTAGTTAATCATTTTATTAACAAACAAATTAAATATGAAAATGAAGCGAGGAAAAAAGAAAAACGACTTGTTTACCTTATCACCGGGTGGAGGGCTGATGATCTAGAGAAACTGGTGACCAATCCATTTCTATTCTTGACGATTCAGTTCCCCCAATTTCCGTTGGGGTTTTTGATTGAATTAACCATATTTGTAGGTCTGAATTCCACCTGTATGAAGCATGCTTTAAACGAATCGAGGGATTTAGAATTGATGGACGGGAGTGTAGGTTATTGAGGAAGAAGCCGGAATTGAGTTAAGGTGGAATTGAATCTCCGGCGGTAGTTGAATATGATAATGCCGATGGGTTTGGAATCGATTCGACAGGTGGAATTCAGAAAGTGTGCGGGACGATGAAGATGAAGAGGAATTTGTCGTCGTAAGATTCAGCGGAGTGAGTTTGAGGAGGAATTAGGGCCAGCGGTGTTTCGGTTTTGGCCAGAGTTTGTTGAGGATGGCTAGGGGGATTACACCTGGCATATTCGATCATTGTCAAAATTCATCCTAAACAAATTAAAAAATTGGGCCGAGTGGTGAAAGCATTTACCTAACCCTCTCTTAGCTCCTTTTTCTTTTATTTGTAACTATTTAAACATATTTAATACATAATCTCTCAACTATTTTCCTTTTTCTTTTATTTGTAACTATTTAAACAAATTTAATACATAATCTCTCAACTATTTTGAGAATTACACGGACATAAATGAGAATGACATAGACATAAAGATTTGCAAATGTTTTAAATTATACCCTATAAGCTTAATTTTGTAAATAATCATAAAATTTTAGTTTCTCACCCTCAAATTTTTACTAATGACAAAAATATTATAGTTGATATATCTTAATTTAACATAAACTTAAACTAGATAAAATATTTATTTTCTAGAAAGCTTATTATTGAAAAGTTTACTAAAATACGATCTGAATGAACCCAATATTATAATATGTTATCAAAATTTAACATGGCAACATAATTATGTAGAAGACATAACTTTCTATGACAAAGGTTCATGTAAATCCTCGCTCTCAAAAATGTTTTTATAGGACTGAATACAACATTGGTTTTATATTTGAATTTAACCAATTACATTCTCTAGCTGCTCAATGTATTCATATAATATTTTTCATGGTAAACACTTATAATATCATCCTAAGTCTTTGAACTTATATAAAAACCTTACTAAATCATTCTTAAATTTATATGAAATATTAACATAGTCCTCCTACATGTATAACAATATAAATAATAAAGGATATTATTATTACTTCGTATTATTGTTTTTTTATTAGATCAATCCACTTTTATCTATCATAGAAATCAAAGCCGATTTTAAATAATAATTGACTATTCACGTTAAAAAAATTGGATTTAAAATTCTGCTGCAACACGCGGGTCCAACAAACCTTGTATAAACAAAATACCTATTCAATGATACTATTCATTAGCTTTTCGAAAAACTCAGTTATATAATTACCGTTCCGTTTGTATCGTTCATCTTTGTTCGCATAATAAACAATGAGATTTTAAGTAAACATCTCCTTTTTAAGGGGAAAAAAAGAGTAAACGTGGCAAAGTATCAAATATATACACGTGTGACGATATAAAGGACCAAGGTTAAAAATTTACATTAACTAAAATTTTTAATCTTAAGAATATATTAGAGGCATAATGTTTAATAAACAAGCAAATTAATATTTAAAATTCTTTTTTTTAATGTTTGCAACAAAAACAAACAAATGATAAAATACAAAAATTTCATTGCAAGATATGCATTTACATTATATTTCAAGAAATTACCAATAATAATAGTACTAGTTTTATTTAACTGAAAACATTGTTACATCTATTTTTGTTGTTATATGATATGATTCTAAATTATTTTTATCATTAATTCAAATAAAAGTACTAAATATTAAGAAAAAATAAACATTTTAAATACCCATAGTAACACACGTGCTAAATATTGCTCGTTACAATTATTTTACCTTGACTTTGTATAATGCTTGAATTTTTTCCAGAATTGAAAGACTTGCCTCGAGCTATGTCCAAGATTGTAGTTGACAATTATTCTTGGATGATAAGAAGGATTGTAGTTTGGTGCTGCATTTTAGACTACAATTGTAGCTGCGTTTTCATTTTTTCTAAGTAATTTGCTGCTACATTTTTCCTCTTTTGTAGTCGCGTTTTTTCTTTTTCTATAAACTACGTTTTCTTTTTCTCTCTCTCTTTGGAAAGAAATGCCAAAGAGAAATCAAGCGAGTTGTGATGTCATTCTTTTTAACAGAGATCTAAACTCTACTCAAAATCAACTAGATTTAAGTTGAGTGGAGCTGAACTCAAAGCAGATTTTCAAGAAGAGCTCAAGTATGAAAATATAATAGAGCCTGAGTATGACATTCATAAGCCTAATCAAGCTTGTGTAAATTTACATTTTTACCTTTATGTATATATCCTCATTACTATATTTTTAATCAATTTGGGATTGAGCATAAAAACATCTAATTAATCAAATACAATATGCGCTTGAAAATAAAGGCACCCTAGGGAGAAATCTTAAAATCCAACAAAAACCAACCATACATCTATATGACAGGAAATGAGATGGAGATTGTATTTTCATTTCATGTTATCTTAAAAATCCAACCATACATCTGCTTTTAGACACATTCAACAAAAACGACCAAACCAAACCAAAATTGGATTTCAACAAACTTACACATCATCTTATGCTATCTTAACTTGATGATTCTTCCATTGGTTCAGCTTCACCTTCACCTTTCTCCGCTCTCTTTCCTGATAAACATTTTATTAAAAAAAAAAACATAAATAAAATAATATTAACAATTTACAAATAATATTAACCTTTCTTCTTCTTCCCACCACCTTTCTTCTTTGTCTTCACAGGTAGAGATAACCATGTTTTAATTTCTGGGTCATCCACTGTCTTAGTGGGCTGCAATTCCTGAAGTGCATGACAAGTAATCCGGTCCGACCCATTTGGCATCAGAAGCACCGTGAATTTTATATGAGCAACAAAATCACCTGAAATATTCAAATTCATTTTGAGCAAACCACAGGGGCCATTTTGTAATTTTGCTACATCTTACCAGGCTTTTCATGAACAACAGGGTACGCTTGCAAAAGCTCATGGTTAACACATTCCACCAACCCTAATCGAGCACGTTTCTCCTCTAAAGCCCTGCCACCAACACACTATTTCTAATTAAAACAAATATTATAAACACTAAATTACACAAACGCTCCTTTAGCTTTATAACATCTTCGCTCCTTTAATTTCACTAGTAGTCCTTATTTCTAGAACTATTAACAAGTTTGGTCCTTTACCTAAACAGACATTTATTTTTCCCATCAAGTATGGTCATGTGTGATGCACGAGGGGGGTAAATATGTCAATTTCCCTTTCCCTTCACCAATTTGAAACCCATAAAAACCCGTTTGTTTGACGGGATAAGTTAACTTCTGCTCGAGTTAAAGACCAAATGTATATAAGGACTACAAGTATAATTAATGAAACTAAAGGACCAAATATGTAATACGGTACAAACCTAAAGGACCATTTGTGTAATTTACTCTATTATAAAAAGGGAGGAAAAAGGTTCCAAGAATATAGAAGCATACCTAGCTGAAAATGGCATGATTGGAAAGTTTTGACTTATCTCACTAAATATAAACCGAGATGCTTTCATCTTCAAGTGATAACTTTTATCAACTGCTCTTTTGTAAACCGTTGTCTGTTTTTCATCCAACAATTTTGGCTGCAAAAAACCACCATTATGTCTCATGATCTAGTCGATTAAACAAAAATTGAATTCATGATTATTTAAAATCAGTTAATATTACTTTTCCATCTCCTGTGCTTGTGACAATATCGATTGCATAAACTTCATTTTCCTCAAATTCAGCATCATCAACTCTGGTTTCGGGATTTGCGACACTTAATACAACTTTGTTTCCATCAATTACAAATTGTTTTAATTGATGGCTAAGAACACCTTCGACTATTTTGCAGTCGTATGCAGCAGCTACCTTTTGTATGGCTTCTGTAACATCTTGGTTCTGAAATAACAAAATAAATATCAAAACTATATACATGTATTTTTTTTAATAAATCAAATGACAAATGGTCTGCAGACATGATTTTCTATCAGTGTAACTATGACAATTAAAAGCATCATAGGAGAAACTCCATAGCGCATAAATAACATCATCATTTAGAAAAATCATGTTCCAAAATCACCCAATAAACATATTTAAGAAATATAAGCTCACAAGGGGCACAAATCAACCAACTAACTGGATGAACATGAAGAAAACCCAAGGTCAAGCAAAAGTCAATATCGGCAACAGGGAAAAAGAGGAATATCAATTTATAAATGATGACCTCGGCAAAGTTGCCTCATAAATAAAATAAAACAAAAATTTAAATTTTAAAAGAGAAAACGGGTCAAAAAGATTACCTTTTTTCCAGGCTTCACAAGCCTTAAAGCCACCTCAGCAGCAGTATTTGCAGCTGCAATTGCATCAGCAGCTCGACCCGTTACAGGCCCTTGTTGAAGAACATGAGTGTGGCCCACCACAGCAATGAAACCATCTATATGACACCCCATATCACTGTAACCAAACACGCCAACTCATAATTAAATCATCAAAACCTGTGCTATGCTATGTTAATTATGACTACACTTACATTTTCAAAATATCACCTTCTTCCAGTACTGTTTCATCACTTGCAAGTGGTGAGAAATGACAAACTGTGTTGTTTACAGACAAACATGTTGGAAATGCAACACCTCTTTCAATTTTCTTCTTCACATTTTTGTACATACTTCCAGTTTGACTGTTTTCAAAAAAAGGCATTAGCTTTTACAGCAACTGCTACAATAAATTTTATCATAAAATTTAGAAATTTATAAAGCTTACTCTCGGATGTATGAATCTCCTTTTTCGCATATATCAACAATCTTGGCTTTGGGTTTGCATTCTGACAAGACTAACTGCAAGGCCTCTGTATTGTTGACAAAAAAAATTATGGCTACTAGTTCAGAACATTCTTATTCCCCAAATATACACATTTAAAATCAGAATTTACAAAAAATAAATGGTACTACATGCAATTGACAACTGTGCATCTAACTTGCTTTCAAACCTCCATATATAGTAAATAAACAAAAGTAGTCATTTTTCTTTGTAACAAACTCAAATTAAAAAATGAACTAGGGATTTCAGGAATTGCACAACCAAAAACGCATGCTTTTAGCTAGAAAAAACTCATAGAATGATTCATTAAAAACAAAACTATTTTAACAAAATAAATTTAACTGAGTATCCCACCATAGCTATTAACCACATCACACGAACAAATACGGCAAAATAAAATGCGATAAACCTACATTTTCATACCTTCCCCTGACACTAGAAAATTTCTAAAATTTACAAGCTATGCATTAAAAAACTGTAATCATGACCAATTAGTTGGTCATCCTAAATTGCACAATTCCACACAAACAAATTACGAAAAAAGAAAGAAAAGGTCAGGAGTATTAACTGTTAACAATCTCAGCTGCCGATTTGTATTTAGTTACGACTTCGGAAGAAGAAAGATCCAGCTCCTTCTCTTCCCCTCTTTCATCATCCGACATATTTCCTCAGTCTACAGATTTTAAGCGTTAACAGATCAAAATATAAAACAAAGATAAGACATGAAGTGATGAAATTGGGAGGAAAAACGACGTGTATATAATTTCGGTGTGAAGAATATACCAATATCACCAAGGAATTCAACGATAGGCGGGCGTGATTAGGGTTTAGCTAAACGAAAAAGGAGTTGAGAGCGTATGTAGATTGCTAGGGTTTGGAGGTCGGCGATGGTTCTGCGTTTATATAGAGTTTGTAGTCTTCGGTTATTAGGGTTTCTCGTTGGATGACACGTCCAATGGACAAGTGGTATCTCCGTAACAACAAAATAAAACAGTTTCGTTTTTATTTTTATTTTTTGTCATATAAAATATTTTTTACATTTTTTCATTGATTTTTATTACTTCGCGTTATTTCTAGAACGAACGCAACAGAAACATAAAAAAACACAAACGAACATGAAACGAACCTAAACAAACTCAAACGAACATTAACAAACGAGAAATGAGACCCTATTATCTATCCTAGCAATATCACTTTGAGAGAGGTGATCCACTCTTTCTACAAACAACGAACACGAACGGATGTTCACGAACATAAACAAACGAATACGAACGGATGTTCACGAACGTAAACGAACGAATGTGCCTTTGTTCGTGTTCGTTTGTTTAACAAAACGAACATAAAATCTTGTTTGTGTTCGTTTGTTTAGCTAAACGAACGAACATAAACGAACTCCCGCCGAATGGTTCCCGAACGGTTCGTTGAACGTTCGGTTCGTTTACAGGCCTACATGTGTGTAACAAAGTGTATACACCAGGGACTTCCAGTGTAATAAATGAAGTTCAGGGACTAAGGTTGTAATAAGTAGTATACCACAGGGACCTTCCATGTAATTTACTCGGGTTTAAATATGAGGAAGGGGCGGAAAATTACCATACTACCCATCATGTGATGTGCACATGGGAGATTTAACGGCTTTAATAAACGTCCGTTTGTTTAAGGGACTACGGGTGCAACAAAATGGATACACCAGGGACTCCCAATGTACTTAATGAAGTTTAAAGAAGGTGGCTGCAATAAGTGGTAAACCACAGGGACCTTAGATGTAATTCGCTCTTATTTCTGTAAATACCTTGCAGATTTTAAAGGTATTTTTGGTAAAGTAGTTTGAGGTGAAATTTTTGCTTCAAATATGATGTATAAGACTGTTCGGTATGGATAATATCTCATGTTGTGAGATCCAATGTGGCTTAGCCACCACTCCGTGAGAGATGATCAAACGCGGGGGTTCTCGTGAAGCGCCTGCGGCCACGGCCAAGCTCGAACACATGATCTTTTTGCGAGTTTCGAAGACAAGTATCTGTTGAACAACATTCATTAGACCATTTATAATTAAAAAAATATTTAATTTACCTATATATATTTACATATAACACAATCAAAACACAAACACTAACAAAACACAAACACATCTTTCAAATTGATCAAGCATAAACACCTTTCCACAAACACTCGGCCAATCATCATATCCAAATACAACCTCACCACCTGGATTTGACGCATATGACCAACATTTTAACATTTTCAGTATTGGAGGTTCACCTCGCACCTTAAATGCCTTTCCAACCAGACCCTATTTTTTTTCAATCCAACCTCACCTCACCATTTCTTTCAAGAGAACTTACATGGTTTAAATCCTAATTTCCAACAAAGTCTTTTAAACTCAAACTTAACAACCACAATGCACCCAACCAGAAGCGAGAGGTAACACAGGGAAAGGCAAAGGCCCGGGCAAAAAATAATAATTTAATGTTATTTTATTTTTAGTCATTTTAAGTTTCAAGTATTAATTTTAATTTAAGTTTAATGAAAACTTAGTTTTATATTTTCAATTAAATGAAAAAGAAATGGTGAGATGTAAACTAAAATAGTGTGGCGGGTATTTCCTAGGAAATGATGTAGTGTGGTTGTGAATGTGGTAGAAAAAAAATGGTGTGACTAGTGGTACACATTAGGGCTGGCAAAATAAAACCCGACCTGTCAACCCGACCAATTTAGAACCCGAAATTAGTGGGTTGGGTCATAACTTTCTACCCGTGGGTCATAAACGGGTCAACTCGTTTACAACCCGTCATAAAACAAGCCGGGTTAGGTTCAAATTCACAACCCATTTATGACTCGTCAACCCGTTTAAATATTATATATATCTTAAATGCTTAATATAATATAATATATTACTATTTATTTATTTATTTATTTATTTTAAATACATACTCCCTCCGTCCCTTAATAAAGTTCTCATTTGTGTTGGGCACAACATTTTAGGAGATAGTTAGTGGTGGGGTATTTGGTATTACTTTTGATTAAAATATAAGGTTTGATTGGAGAGAGAAAGTGTTTTAAGAGATAGTTAATGGTGAAAATATTGGTAATAATATTATTATATTAAGTGGGCCCCTTATGTTTGAGAAATGGGAACTTTATTTAGGGACAAAATTTGAAGGCAAAATGGGAACTTTATTTAGGGACGGAGGGAGTATTATGGAGTGGAAATCGCAACCGGATACTCTGTCCATGTTGCCAAGCGCACATAAATCGCGACCAGGCGCTCCGACCACGTTGCCAAACCAACGTAAATCACGACCAGGCACTCCAACCACATTACCAAGCCAATGTAAATCGCGATCAGGCACTCCGACCACGTTGTCACGCCGATGTAAATCGCGACCAGGCACTAAAAGGGTTTTCTTTTACTATAAGTACTAGGTTAAAACCCGTGAAAAATCACGGGTTGTAACTTTTACCCTGAACTTAAATAATATTAATAATAAATATGCACCTGCAATGAAGGAGAAGGAAATATACACCTGCAATGGAACACATTGGAGATTAACAATGAGCAAACAAAATCCTTATACACTTAGAGGTTAAACACCATAATAAAAATAGAATAAATTTTTTTCTACTTTTTTGAAGCTTGCAAATAAAAAGCATGGAATAATGTTTTTTATAAAAAAATACCAAATGTAGCTGATGGTTATGGCTAGCAAAATGGTTAATTGGTTGGTAAATATAATCCTATTAAAATTAAGGGATTCGCTAACCATTGTCTGACAATGGTTAAGGATAGTTAGGATGATTAATATACAATTAAGGAAGCATAACTACTAAAAAATGTTTATTACTAAAATTCGAGGAGGTGGTTTTTTTATAATTATTGTACAATATATTTAATCACTAATTTTTTTTTCTTAAACAATGTCTTAAGGAATTTATCATTAGCCTTTCCTTAAAATTAAAATAGTTTGGAATGCTTAAATGGAATATTAGAGTTTTTGGGCTTAGAACCAATAATGTATGATTTTAATTGTTAAATTTTCGTTACCCTTAGCCCACACATATATGAATGTCGGTAGTTTAGTCCACACCCTAAGCCCGTCTGTGTATTAGGCTTCCAAAAACGAAGATCTGAAATTAGACGCATTTCTTCCTCAACCCAGTTGAGAAATCGTATTGTTAAATAATAATCTTATCGCTTATTTTGCAATTCTTCATTGATAGATGGTATGCATAGTGGGAGAAATCAGGTTTCTTTGAGGCAAATTCAAAAGGTTTTCCATTCACAATCGTGACTCTCTGTCACTTTATTAGTTTATTTTATTTTGTAACTTTTTCGTAGAAACAAACAACACCTAAGTGGGACCTAAATACCTGATAAATAACGATTGATTATTGCAATTTCGTTTTATTAGGATTTGTTTTATGTATGAATGCCAGGTTCTTCCACCACTAATGTTTTTTTTACATAATAGTTCGAATTTTAATTAACTTAAATTGTTGTTTATTGTTATTTCTGCAGGATACAATCATTCTTTGAGAAGAATGCCAGGTAACAATACATTGTGACTCCCAACACTGCTTAACTAGTAAGTAGTAACTACAACCCTAAAAGTCTAAAATCAACACTTATATATATATATATATCCTTCTACCAGTCTATAATCCGTGATTTATCACGTGTGACTTGTAAAATTTTCCATAATATTTTCAAAATTTTCATAATGTTTTAGTTTTCTATAATATTTTATTCATTGAGAATATTTCCGTTGTAATCTATATATATACCGATTTCATCAGATAAAGTGACTGAATGCTGCCCTTAAGACCTATTGTAACACCTCAATTTTCAAAACAATATTTAAATAACATTTAATCCAAAATACATAATGTTGTAACGGTGTCAAATACCGGTTTTACAAAAACGAAAAGGGTTCTTGTTCGAGATTATCAGAGTTTACAAAAACGGTGTTACAAATTATATCTTAACCATAGGATAAGGACTCTAATCATCGACACCGAGCTAATCTCAACAAGGCCTCTTCTAAACGGGCCTCCTAGATCTTCGATCCCGAACCTGAGTACATAGCAAAACACAAACATAGTACGTGAGACAAAATTGCCTCGTGAGATACATGGGTTTTAGACCCGATAAACAACTAGTCAAATAATATCATTTAAACTTAAAATAATATTACTAGGTTCGTTTGGGTCACTTCATTACTTTCATCATTTGGCCAATGTCAAGATAATCGGAATGCCTCCAATCTATCAAGACCATCATATCCACGGTAACCGGAATGCCTCCAATCTACCGGGATTCATAGGTATTGGGTAATCGGAATGCCTCCAATCTACCACTAACCTAAAGGTACCGTAATAACCGGAATGCCTCCAATCTACTACGGCCCTAGGGACAACAACATCATCATCATCATCATCACTTTCCTCTTATCATTATGAGCCTATAGCTCCATCATTTCTCATTCAATTAATCATTTCATCATCATGTAAGCAATTCGTCATAAATCACATAAATAACTAAATTACTTAAAGACTCGATAAAAACATTTAATCATAAAACATTTACTAACTATGTACTCAGTTTTGAAAGTTTCACATGTACTCACCTTAGCCAAGCTTATCCAAATGTTGTGTTCCTTGAACACCAATATCACTTCTCAAGATTTGAATGCCTCAAATCCTTCAACCAATAACCTATTATCAACCAATACAATGGTTTGCATCAATCATCAATACTAACTATATAATCTATGACTAGTCAACTACTAGCACCATTTTCCCCCAAAGTTACCAAACCCTAATTCCATAAATCACCATCTTTTCATAGATTCATATTATGAATACATTTTCCTTGCTAAAATACCATAGATCTAAGTTATATTACTTCCATTTAACCATTTATGTACAAATCCATAACTAGGGTTTATGATTCAAGCTTCCCTACTTGAATCTAAGACTTATAACACAAGAGGAATGAAGATTTACCTTTGATCTTCAAATGTGAGCAAGAATCTCCAAGAACTAGTGAAGATTAAGCTCCAATCGTCACTTTACACTCAAAAATCGCACACACCAATTGAGAGGAGAAAAACTAGGGTTTATGTGTAATAAATGAGGTTTTCCCGTATTAAATGCTGGTGTCGGGTAAAGTTCACGATCGGGAACAAAGTTCGCGTCGTGAACTTCTTCACGCACGCAAAGTTCGCGACGTGACCTGATCGGGAAGTAGTTCGCGCCTGATTGTCTGATTAGCTGGTATGACTTCGCGATCCGTGAACCAAAGTTCACGGCGTGAACTTTCTAGGGCAGCTAGGGCTGCACTTTTTCACCCTTGGTTCGACCCGGTTTCGCCCATAACTTTCTCGTACGGTGTCCAAACGACACGAAACCAATTCCTACGTTCCTTAAACGATTTATCCTTATTTATCGTATTTTTGTACAATTTATTTATTTACAAATTTTCGGGTCGTTACACCTATTTAAGTCAAATTTACAATAATTCATGTTGCAATATTGACCTTTATCTATAATAATTTAGTCAATTAAGATTGAGGATTTCCAACCGGTCAAATGGGCACAACTTAAAAACTTACCTAAATCTAAAACGAGTTAGATGGCCCTGGATTGGCCCAAAATGTTTTCAAATTCTTAAGACCTCCTAACTATCTTTATTTTTTTTTTATAAAAAGGGCACTAATCCAAGAATGAAAAAGATCACATACCATGGTAATTTTGACGTTTATCTATAATAAGTTAGTCATTTAATTTTTTTCACATATATATAAAAATCTATTAAATAAAGAAAGTGGATATTCGTATTTTAAATTTTGAAAATCTGTTTGAATTTGATATAAATCTATCCTAAATTAAACGTGTTAAATTAAGAAACTGGATTTAAATTTGAAAATTCGATATTATGAAATTATGTTTATTTATCTGTTTGTTATAAATAATGAATCTAGATTGCAGCAATTAATAAAAATAATTTTTATCAATAAAATTCGAGAATTAAACCTAAATCCCAATTTTTATGGAGGAAGCCGTAACTTATTTCTTCTTCTTTCTTTAAACCTAAATCCCAAATCTTCTGAAGGATTTCTGATTTCTGAATGAAATCGAACAGTATTGTGATGAATAGAAGCAGCCATGATAGTTTACCCTAAGCGTCTTCTTTGAGCCTATATTCTCATTCTAAACACCCTGCAATATATCAAGGCCATACTTGAAATTAAGTATGCGTAAACATTAAAATGAGAATATTGCAGGCGTTTAGAATGAGAATGTAGGCTCAAAGAAACGCTTAAGGTAAACTATCACGGTTGCTTCTTTTCATTTCAATACCAGCATATTAAGGTGGCAATATGTGTACGGGTTCGGATTGAAACATGACATTTTTTTGTAATCATTATAAGCGGATTAACTTTTCGGGATGTGGTTATTGAAAATGAATTTGAATACAGAATTATATAAGTGAATTTGAAATTACCTCTTTGTCTTCTGAATTAAACTATGTTTCGATCACTCACATATAACAGCTTCTATGTGTATGATGATGAAGTTTTTTTTTATGGCTGTAGTTTAGAAGACAATGAAAAAGTTCAGGTAAGTAAATGAAATCGAATATACGGCAATTTGTGCATATGACATGATACTTTAAGGCTGCTCGGTATGGGTAGGAGAGAAGAGGGCGTGTGGGATGAGGTGGCATGGCAACGGCGTGGTCATAGGTTGGAACACCGCCCCCCAAACGGCGTGGGGGTTGGCGTGGGCGAGAGTAGCAACGCACAACGGTGAATAACGGGCGTGGGGCGTTGGGATCGATAGTTTTTTCAACCGTTGGAGTTGGATCTGTGTAGAAAACAAAAATAGAAGGGAAAAAAAAAGATGCACCTGTGGTTTTTTTCTTGCACAGACGCAGAACAACGAAGAAGACGAAGGGAATCGATTAGGTTTTTTTTTTTGCTTTTAAAAGTCTTATTTGGGTTGTTGGGCTGTTTAGTGTTGGGCTTCAGTTTAACCTTGTTTAAAAAAAATCCAACTGTACATAAAAATTCTGAAAATAACTAGAATTGGTTTATTATAAACTTTTAATAATATGGAATTATGAAATAGTTATTTAGATTATTTTTAATAAAATAAATAGAAATGAAATGATGAAATGGAAAATAAAATGGTGTGGTGTGGTGTGGTGGGTATTTCCGCCAAATGATGTGGTGTGGTGGTGGTGTGGTTGCTGAGGTGGCGATGATGTGGCAGGAAAACTGGGTACCACATGTGGTACCCATACCGGATAGCCTAAATGATTTGAACATGGAAGATATTGTGGTATGTGAATCGGTTCAAAGAGGGTTGGAATCACCAGCCTATGCATAATTTTTAGTGTTTGCTACGTCAACATCTTATTAAATGATTTAATGTGTAATAAATGAAATCGTTTCAGCATCTTATTGAAGTGGATTTACAAAATCTTTAAATTGTTGTGAAATTAATTGATTCTAATGTTGGAGTTAAATTCTCTCATATGGATTTGCAACAAATTCTACTTTGATGTCAATACTTGATCATTTGTGTATTTTTTTTTATTTAAATGTGTTTATATTGTGTATGTTGATTCGTTTATTGAATGTTGTTTGTATGTTAATTGTTTGTGAGAACATGTTACTTTTGAGTTTGGAGATCAATGTGATCAAGTGAGCCTAGCCGTTCATCCAACGGTGATGATTTTGTATGCTCTACCACCAAGTGCGACTGCAGGTAAACTCACTCACACACAAAAAAATATGATAGATTAAAATAGGCATGATGACGAAGAGCTAAAATTTCTCCAAGAGGTGGGCCCATAAAAGTTCTTCGAGCAGTGATGGATCTAGATTTGCTATTGGAGGGGTGGTAAGAATATTAATAACTTGTTTATGCTATAAATTATCTATTCTATAAACTCACATAATATTTTTCTTTGTCAATTATCTATGCTATAAAGTATATGTAAACTCACATAATAACTTGCCCCTAAATGAGAATTTGTTAGGTTTCGTACAGATTTAACGTCACTATATTTGTCGCGGAATTACAAACAATTAATACGATAAACTATGAATATAAGGATCGCTTAGATCTACGAATTTAGGGCAACTAGTAATAAATAAATACTTATATTAGCGGTGCTCGGAGATGTTAATCCTTGAGAACGCAACGAGCCAGAACTTGCCAACGAACTAGGATTCAAGTAAGAACCCCTCTACTTGATCACACTCGAGGTTGACAACGAACGAGACGATACACCACAACGTAGTGTAAAGTACCCTTGAGAAAAACCCAAACGAAACACCACCAAAAACTATTTCGGCGGTACGCCGGCCGGCGGTGGTTCTGGTCGGCGGTCGAACGGACGAAGGGGAGGGGGGCGGCCGAATGGGTGTAAGGTTCTCAAGTATTGAGATTCGTGAACCAAAGTTCACGGCGTGAACTTTCTAGGGCAGCTAGGGCAGCACTTATTCACCCTTGGTTCGACCCGATTTCGCCCATAACTTTCTCGTACGGTGTCCAAACGACACGAAACCAATTCCTACGTTCCTTAAACGATTTATCCTTATTTATCGTATTTTTGTACAATTTATTTATTTACAAATTTTCGGGTCGTTACAACTATCTACCCCTTAAGGAGATTCCGTCCTCGGAATCTCATCATAGTTCACGAAGTTCGGGTATCTTTTCCGAATCTCGTCCTTGACTTCCCAAGTCAAGTTCGGTCCAAGTGAATGCTTCCACTTGACCAACACCAATTCAATTTCTTTATTCCGAAGTTTCTTGGTTTTTGACTCTAGTATGGCTTCGGGTTCTTCAATCAATCGGTTCGGGGCATCAACCCGCAACTCTTATAACGGAATTATGTTTTCGACCTCACCCACGAACTTCTTCAAATAACTTACATGAAACGTATCGTGAACACTTTGAAGTTCGGGTGGGAGTTCTAACTTGAAAGCTTGCAAACCGACCCGTTTCAGAATCTTAAACGGGCCAACATACCTTGGGCTCAATTTGCCTTTCTTACCAAACCGCATCATGCCTTTCCAAGGCGATACTTTCAACATTACCATGTCTCCAACATTCAAATCATACGGTCTCTTTTTCAAACCCGAGTAGTTTCTTTGTCGATCTTGGGCGATTTTCATATTGGTTTGGATTATTCCAATTTTCTCATTGGTCATCTTCACAATTTCGGGACCTGTGAGTTTCGTCTCACCCGCTTCGAGCCAACACGATGGAGTCCTACATTTCCTTCCATACAACGCCTCATAAGGCGGCATTTTAACAGTCGATTGGTAACTATTATTGTAGGAGAACTCAACTAACGGTAAATGTTCATCCCATTTACCTCCAAAATCTAGCACACACGATCTTAGCATATCTTCAACCGTTTGAATGGTTCTTTCACTTTGACCATCGGTTTGCGGGTGGTAAGCCGTACTCAACCGCAATTTTGTTCCCAACTCCTCTTGCAACGATCTCTAAAATCTCGAGGTAAACCTCGCATCTCTATCAGACAGAATTGACAACGGGACTCCATGAAGTCTTACTACTTCATCCACATACAACTTTGCCAACTTCTCAAGTGGCATGGTTTCCCGAATTGCCAAGAATAATGCACTTTTGGTCAACCGGTCAACTATGACGCAAATGGCGTCGTGGTTCTTGCTCGTCCTTGGCAATCCAACAATAAAATCCATTGTTATGTCATCCCATTTTCCGGCCGGGATTTGCAACGATTGAGCTACCCCGTAAGGTACTTGATGCTCGGCTTTTACTTGTGCACACGTGGCACACTTAGAAATATACTTTGCCACTCTTGCCTTCATCCCGGGCCACCAATACATCTTCTTCATATCTTGATACGTTTTCGTACTCCCCAGGTGGATCGAATACTTAGACTTATGAACATCGGTTAGTAACTCCTTTCGGGTACCCCCGAACTTGGGAACCCAAATTCGACCACCAACGGTTTTCAACCCTTGCTTGTTTTCCACAAAATGTTGGTTCTTTCCCAAACGTTCTTGCCTTAACTCATCTTTTCCATCACTTCCCGTTGGGCATTCTTGATTCGTTCCACTATACTCGAGACTACTTCAATACGTGTTAGCTTCCCTCTATTCGGCTTTTCATACACCTTTCGGCTCAAGGCGTCGGCTACCACGTTGGCCTTCCCCGCATGGTAAACAATCTCGCAATCGTAATCTTGTATCAATTCGATCCATCTTCTTTGCCTCATATTCAAGTCTTTTTGAGTAAAAACATATTGAAGACTTTTGTGATCCGTGTACAATGTACACCTTGTACCATATAAGTAGTGTCTCCATAACTTCAAAGCAAACACTATCGCCGCCATTTCTAAATCGTGAGTCGTGTACCTTTCTTCCGCATTCTTTAGTTGTCTCAAGGCATATGCAATCACTTTCCCCCGTTGCATCAAGACACAACCCAAACCTTTATGTGAAGCATCACTATACACGACAAAGTCTTCCATCCCTTCGGGTAACGTGAGAACCGGGGCGTTACACAATTTTTCCTTTAATATGGAAAATGCATTTTCTTGCTTTTCTCCCCACACAAACTCACTACTATTTCGGGTCAACAACGTGAGTGGAGTCGCCACTCGAGAAAAGTCTTGAATAAATCGACGGTAATATCCGGCAAGGCCGAGAAAACTTCTCACTTCGGTTGGAGTTCGTGGCGGTTCCCACTTCAAAAACGCTTCAATCTTCGACGGGTCGACTTTGATTCCTTCTCGGGATATGACATGACCAAGGAATTGGACTTCTCGAATCCAAAATTCACACTTAGAAAACTTAGCATACAGTTTCTCTCGTTGTAGCACTTCTAACGTTTGCCTTAGGTGGTTCTCGTGTTCTTCTTCGGTTTTTGAATAAATAAGAATATCGTCAATAAATACGATAAGGAACTTGTCGAGGAATGGTTTGCAAACCCGATTCATAAGGTCCATAAAAATGGCTGGTGCATTAGTTAACCCGAATGGCATTACCAAAAACTCGTAATGTCCATAATGTGTACGAAACGCCGTCTTCTCGGCACTCTTTCACTCGAACTTGATGGTAACCCGATCTCAAATCGATCTTCGAGAAATAGTCGGCACCTTGAAGTTGATCAAACAAGTTGTCGATTCTAGGCAACGGGTATCGGTTCTTAATAGTCATCTTGTTCAACTCTCAGTAGTCGATGCACATTCTCATTGAACCGTCTTTCTTCTTAACGAACAATACGGGCGCACCCCATGGAGACGAACTAGGGCGAATAAATCCTTTGTCGAGTAACTCTTGCAATTGGGACATCAATTCCCGCATTTCGGTGGGAGCCAAACGATATGGAGCACGAGCTATCGGCATCGCTCCCGGAATCAAATCAATACGGAATTCTACTTGTCTCTCCGGTGGCAATCCCGGTAAATCATCGGGAAATACTTCGGGAAAGTCCCGAATCACCTTCACATTTTACACCGTCTTCTTCTCCTTCCTTCCATCTAACACATACGCTAAAAAGGACGAACACCCTTTGGCTAAACATTTCCTAGCTTTAACCGCGGTCATAAGACATGGCAAATGGTGTCGTCTCTCACCATACACATAAACTTTTTCGTTGTCGGGAGTCCTAATTGAGAATATCTTTTTCCCGCATAAAATCTTTGCTTGATGTTCACTCAACCAATCCATACCTATAACTATATCAAAACCCGCAATTTCCATGGGTAATAAATTCACCTTAAACTTTTTCCCGTCTATTTCCAGTTCACAATTTCGAGACATATGTTGAACTATGGAGGTTTTACCATCCGCAATTTCTATATCATAAATCTCATCAAGGAGTTCTAACGGCACTTTCAACACCACAACAAAATCATGCGACACAAACGAATAAGTAGCACCCGAGTCAAATAAGATCCGGGCGGGAATAGAATTTACGAGTAAGGTACCTGAAACGACATCGTGGACTTCCTTGGCTTCATCTCGGGTAAGTTGGAAGGACCGTCCCTTGACCTTTGACGGCTCCGCTTTCTTTTGAGCGTTCGACACCATGGTCTGCTTCCCTTCTTCGGGCAAGAATTGCTATAGTGCCCCTTTTCATGGCACGAATAGCACTCAATTTCATCCAACGGTTTGGCCCGGCAATCCCTTGCCATATGCCCCGGCCTTCCACACTTGAAACAAGATTTCGAATCCGCTAAACATTCTCCTTTGTGGTCCTTGCCACACTTCTTACAAGCACCAACACTCGATTGCTTGGAATAGGTCGGGATGAACTTTCCCTTCTTTACCGATCCCGAGCTTCCTTCAAACTTTCTCTTTTCAAACTTTGGCCTTTCATTGATCTTCCTTTGGCCAACCTCCTCAACATTCCTCGCCGCACCGATAGCTTCGTCGAGTGTGGCGGCCCTTTTCACTTCCAACTCATACTCCCACGGGAGTCCATTAGCATACCTAACAATCCGGGACCTCTCATCTGGATAAAGTTTGATCACAAACGGGATCAATCCCGTGAACTTTTTGGTGTACTCATCTACACTCATTCCTTCCTTCTTCAAGTGAACGAACTCTTCTTGGAGTTTCTCTAAGTTTCTCTCGGGGCAAAACTTTTCCTTCAACCGTTTGACAAACTCATCCCAAGTCATCTTGTACACCGCCCTCTTTCCCAAAGTTTCGTACATGGTATCCCACCACACGAGGGCTTCATCCTTCAACAAACGGGAAGCATAGATCACCATATCACCTTCCTTGCATTTGCTAGCTTCAAGGACTTGTTCGGTTTCACGGATCCAACGGATCGTGACTTTTGGTTCGGAGCTACCATAGTAGTTATCGGGCTTAAAAGCCACAAAATTCTTGTACGTGCACCCTTCCTTTCCCTCAGCTCGGGGTTAGTCTCCTCTTCTTCCGTCAAAGACCTCTCGATTTGAGCAACGCTACTTGATTTGCTCTTTGTGCGGGGTGGAGATTCCTCCCGCCTTTCACGTGCCTTATGCTCATTGAGGATTCGGTTCACATCCTCGTTCACTATGTCCCTCATTTGGTTGAACACAGTTTGGAGGTGTTCTACGGTGACCGGGGTGTGAGTGTTCCTTTCAACACCCGAATTTTCCACTTCGTCACGAGGTGGAGGGCCAAATACCGGTTCAACAATGTTATTCGAATCTTGCCCTTGATCGAGTGGGCCCCTTGCACTTCTAGTTCTCACCATTTTGCTATAATAAGACATCAATCATTTAGAAGTCAATTTATCGAGGTAACGGTAACATTGACCGTTCCCAAAACCAAACATGACCTATTCCCTTAAGGTCAACCCTATTGAACCTACACTTAAAGTCTCAATAGTCAATTCATATGTATCCTATGGATCCTACGGTCCCACTAGCTCAGTTTAAGTCTAAGATGGTCAACTCAACCTAGTTCACTTAAATTATAGCTCTGATACCAAGTTGTAACACCTCAATTTTCAAAACAATATTTAAATAACATTTAATCAAAATACATAATATTGTAACGGTGTCAAATACCGGTTTTACAAAAACGAAAAGGGTTCTTGTTCGAGATTATCAAAGTTTACAAAAACGGTGTTACAAATTATATCTTAACCATAGGATAAGGACTCTAATCATAGACACCGAGCTAATCTCAACAAGGCCTATTCTAAACGGGCCTCCTAGATCTTCGATCCCGAACCTGAGTACATAGCAAAACACAAACATAGTACGTGAGACAAAATTGCCTCGTGAGATACATGGGTTTTAGACCCGATAAACAACTAGTCAAATAATATCATTTAAACTTAAAATAATATTACTAGGTTCGTTTGGGTCACTTCATTACTTTCATCATTTGGCCAATGTCAAGATAATCGGAATGCCTCCAATCTATCAAGACCATCATATCCACGGTAACCGGAATGCCTCCAATCTACCGGGATTCATAGGTATTGGTAATCGGAATGCCTCCAATCTACCACTAACCTAAAGGTACCGTAATAACCGGAATGCCTCCAATCTACTACGGCCCTAGGGACAACAACATCATCATCATCACTTTCCTCTTATCATTATGAGCCTATAGCTCCATCATTTCTCATTCAATTAATCATTTCATCATCATGTAAGCAATTCGTCATAAATCACATAAATAACTAAATTACTTAAAGACTCGATAAAAACATTTAATCATAAAACATTTACTAACTATGTACTCAGTTTTGAAAGTTTCACATGTACTCACCTTAGCCAAGCTTATCCAAATGTTGTGTTCCTTGAACACCAATATCACTTCTCAAGATTTGAATGCCTCAAATCCTTCAACCAATAACCTATTATCAACCAATACAATGGTTTGCATCAATCATCAATACTAACTATATAATCTATGACTAGTCAACTACTAGCACCATTTTCCCCCAAAGTTACCAAACCCTAATTCCATAAATCACCATCTTTTCATAGATTCATATTATGAATACATTTTCCTTGCTAAAATACCATAGATCTAAGTTATATTACTTCCATTTAACCATTTATGTACAAATCCATAACTAGGGTTTATGATTCAAGCTTCCCTACTTGAATCTAAGACTTATAACACAAGAGGAATGAAGATTTACCTTTGATCTTCAAATGTGAGCAAGAATCTCCAAGAACTAGTGAAGATTAAGCTCCAATCGTCACTTTACACTCAAAAATCGCACACACCAATTGAGAGGAGAAAAACTAGGGTTTATGTGTAATAAATGAGGTTTTCCCGTATTAAATGCTGGTGTCGGGTAAAGTTCACGATCGGGAACAAAGTTCGCGTCGTGAACTTCTTCACGCACGCAAAGTTCGCGACGTGACCTGATCGGGAAGTAGTTCGCGCCTGATTGTCTGATTAGCTGGTATGACTTCGTGATCCGTGAACCAAAGTTCACGGCGTGAACTTTCTAGGGCAGCTAGGGCTGCACTTTTTCACCCTTGGTTCGACCCGGTTTCGCCCATAACTTTCTCGTACGGTGTCCAAACGACACGAAACCAATTCCTACGTTCCTTAAATGATTTATCCTTATTTATCGTATTTTTGTACAATTTATTTATTTACAAATTTTCGGGTCGTTACACCTATTTAAGTCAAATTTACAATAATTCATGTTGCAATATTGACCTTTATCTATAATAATTTAGTCAATTAAGATTTAGGATTTCCAACCGGTCAAATGGGCACAACTTAAAAACTTACCTAAATCTAAAACGAGTTAGATGGCTCTGGATTGGCCCAAAATGTTTTCAAATTCTTAAGACCTCCTAACTATCTTTATTTTTTTTTTATAAAAAGGGCACTAATCCAAGAATGAAAAAGATCACATACCATGATATTTTTGACGTTTATCTATAATAAGTTAGTCATTTAATTTTTTTCACATATATATAAAAATCTATTAAATAAAGAAAGTGGATATTCGTATTTTAAATTTTGAAAATCTGTTAGAATTTGATATAAATCTATCCTAAATTAAACATGTTAAATTAAGAAACTGGATTTAAATTTGAAAATTCGATATTATGAAATTGTGTTTATTTATCTGTTTGTTATAAATAATGAATCTAGATTGCAGCAATTAATAAAAATAATTTTTATCAATAAAATTCGAGAATTAAACCTAAATCCCAATTTTTATGGAGGAAGCCGTAACTTATTTCTTCTTCTTTCTTTAAACCTAAATCCCAAATCTTCTGAAGGATTTCTGATTTCTGAATGAAATCGAACAGTATTGTGATGAATAGAAGCAGCCATGATAGTTTACCCTAAGCGTCTTCTTTGAGCCTATATTCTCATTCTAAACACCCTGCAATATATCAAGGCCATACTTGAAATTAAGTATGCGTAAACATTAAAATGAGAATATTGCAGGCGTTTAGAATGAGAATGTAGGCTCAAAGAAACGCTTAAGGTAAACTATCACGGTTGCTTCTTTTCATTTCAATACCAGCATATTAAGGTGGCAATATGTGTACGGGTTCGGATTGAAACATGACATTTTTTTGTAATCATTATAAGCGGATTAACTTTTCGGGATGTGGTTATTGAAAATGAATTTGAATACAGAATTATATAAGTGAATTTGAAATTACCTCTTTGTCTTCTGAATTAAACTATGTTTCGAATACTCACATATAACAGCTTCTATGTGTATGATGATGAAGTTTTTTTTATGGCTGTAGTTTAGAAGACAATGAAAAAGTTCAGGTAAGTAAATGAAATCGAATATACGGCAATTTGTGCATATGACATGATACTTTAAGGCTGCTCGGTATGGGTAGGAGAGAAGAGGGCGTGGGGGATGAGGTGGCATGGCAACGGCGTGGTCATAGGTTGGAACACCGCCCCCCAAACGGCGTGGGGGGTTGGCGTGGGCGAGAGTAGCAACGCACAACGGTGAATAACGGGCGTGGGGCGTTGGGATCGACAGTTTTTTCAACCGTTGGAGTTGGATCTGTGTAGAAAACAAAAATAGAAGGGAAAAAAAAAAGATGCACCTGTGGTTTTTTTCTTGCACAGACGCAGAACAACGAAGAAGACGAAGGGAATCGATTAGGTTTTTTTTTTTTTTTGCTTTTAAAAGTCTTATTTTGGTTGTTGGGCTGTTTAGTGTTGGGCTTCAATTTAACCTTGTTTAAAAAAAAAATCCAACTGTACATAAAAATTCTGAAAATAACTAGAATTGGTTTATTATAAACTTTTAATAATATGGAATTATGAAATAGTTATTTAGATTATTTTTAATAAAATAAATAGAAATGAAATGATGAAATGGAAAATAAAATGGTGTGGTGTGGTGTGGTGGGTATTTCCACCAAATGATGTGGTGTGGTGGTGGTGTGGTTGCTGAGGTGGCGATGATGTGACAGGAAAACTGGGTACCACATGTGGTACCCATACCGGATAGCCTAAATGATTTGAACATGGAAGATATTGTGGAATGTGAATCGGTTCAAAGAGGGTTGGAATCACCAGCCTATGCATAATTTTTAGTGTTTGCTACGTCAACATCTTATTAAATGATTTAATGTGTAATAAATGAAATCGTTTCAGCATCTTATTGAAGTGGATTTACAAAATCTTTAAATTGTTGTGAAATTAATTGATTCTAATGTTGGAGTTAAATTCTCTCATATGGATTTGCAACAAATTCTACTTTGATGTCAATACTTGATCATTTGAGTATTTTTTTTATTTAAATGTGTTTATATTGTGTATGTTGATTCGTTTATTGAATGTTGTTTGTATGTTAATTGTTTGTGAGAACATGTTACTTTTGAGTTTGGAGATCGATGTGATCAAGTGAGCCTAGCCGTTCATCCAACGGTGATGAAATTGTATGCTCTACCACCAAGTGCGACTGCAGGTAAACTCACTCACACACAAAAAAATATGATAGATTAAAATAGGCATGATGACGAAGAGCTAAAATTTCTCCAAGAGGTGGGCCCATAAAAGTTCTTCGAGCAGTGATGGATCTAGATTTGCTATTGGAGGGGTGGTAAGAATATTAATAACTTGTTTATGCTATAAATTATCTATTCTATAAACTCACATAATATTTTTCTTTGTCAATTATCTATGCTATAAAGTATATGTAAACTCACATAATAACTTGCCCCTAAATGAGAATTTGTTAGGTTTCGTACAGATTTAACGTCACTATATTTGTCGCGGAATTACAAACAATTAATACGATAAACTATGAACATAATGATCGCTTAGATCTACGAATTTAGGGCAACTAGTAATAAATAAATACTTATATTAGCGGTGCTCGAAGATGTTAATCCTTGAGAACGCAACGAGTCAGAACTTGCCAACGAACTAGGATTCAAGTAAGAACCCCTCTACTTGATCACACTCGAGGTTGACAACGAACGAGACGATACACCACAACGTAGTGTAAAGTACCCTTGAGAAAAACCCAAACGAAACACCACCAAAAACTATTTCGGCGGTACGGCGGCCGGCGGTGGTTCTGGTCGGCGGTCGAACGGACGAAGGGGAGGGGGGCGGCCGAATGGGTGTAGGGTTCTCAAGTATTGAGATTGGTGTATTAGGTCAATACCCTATGCACCCTATTTATAGGTTTTGGGAAAAGCTAGTTTCCTTATTTGAGTCGAGCTCAAATTAACCTAAGCCCGTCTTGTTTAATTAAATCATTAATTAAACCAAGCCCGATATGGAATAACAAGTTAATTACCCATTAACTTATTCCAGTCCACCTAGCCCGTTACACATTTGATTATACATTTAATCAAAGCCCGGTTCGTTTATTCTCGTGTTCGGTTGTGCCCCAAGAGCAACCCCAGTAGGACTTTAATTTACGTTGACCAAGTCAAACCGTTTATTTGATGACGTTGGACACCATTTCCAACAGTCTCCCACTTGGACATCTCATCAACTATAAACGTCTGTCCAACATACTTTAAAGTGTGCAATCAGTGCAACTGCTGAACTCTGAATTTAATCAGAATACAGTTCCTAAGATAAGTGATCATATGTCCTTCACTTCGCGATATCCCGTTAACTAGAGACACGGACAAACGTCAATCTCTAATCACGACTATGTTTCCTGATCAAGATTTATGATGAATGATTAGACCACTAATTGAAATTTCAATTTGGCCATGACATGCGCAGGTTCTTTAATTGTCACATCAAATCAACAGGGAGCCACATATATCTCTTCTTTCCTACTATGGAAGAAGGAGTGAATAAACTTCGACATACATTGTCTCTGCCATAATCGTTACATGACACATGGAAGTACTCTGTATAGCTACCATCTACTAATAGCGTTGGAGCAAACCAATGCATCACCAACTCATACTAGGAGACTAATGTATCTAGGTTTTAAGACCTATATGATATTACCGTCTCACTATTACCTTTGAATTGTCCATGAGGTAATACTCTGAGCATGGGTTGGTCCAACATTTAAACTCTCTATTTAAATGCTCATGAGAGTAGCAGCAATCTCTATGCTATGTTCAATCTTATGAACAGTCTACTTACTCTCCATGACATCTTGATTCATTTCTCATTCCCATGTGAATGATCGACTGTGGACGTTCAAATGATCTATTAGATCACTTTGGAATTTGTTCTAAACATGCAAAAGTGAAACTCAAATTTTAAATACTATATGGATGATAGAACACTTGCATATTATTTAATCACCATAAATAAATCATTCATTCATACAATTTAATATTTGTAATATAGTTTCAATAAAAAAAACTAATACAAGTCACTTGGAAATCTAATCCCTATCGTCCTAGCGTGTGCATCATGCTTGGATCGACTTAGTGGCTTTGTGAATGGATCAGTCGGATTTTCCTCCGATGATACCCTTGTCACGATGACGTCACCCTCCTCAACACGTTTTAGCACATAGTGATACTTCCTGACTATATGCCTGGTTTTATTGTGATCTTTGGGTTCTTTAGTCAGTGAGACTGCACCTTCATTATCACAGTAGATTTTCAATGAGTCCTTGATGCTTGTTACGACACTAAGGTCACCGATGAAATTCTTCAACCATGTAGCCTCTTTTGCTGCCTCACTAGCAGCAATATACTCAGATTCACATGTGGAATCAGCAACCGACTGCTGCTTGGAGCTTTTCCAAGTAACAGCTCCTCCATTCAGCAAGAATACCCACCCAGATTGTGAACACAAGTCATCCCTGTCAGTTTGGAAACTCGTGTCATAATAACCTTCCACAACTAGTTCGTCTTTCCCACCATACACTAAGAACATATCCTTTGTTCTCCTTAGGTACTTGAGAATCGTTTTCACCGCTATCCAATGATCATTGCCAGGGTTGTCCTGATATGGACTCACCATGCTCAAGGTATATGAGACATCAGGACGAGTACATATCATGGCATACATGATCGATCCTATAGTCGTAGCATATGGGATTCAACTCATTCTATCCCGCTCTAACTCAGTGCCGGGATTTCGACTATGAGTCAACTTTATGCCATGGTTCATTGGTAAATAACCTTTCTTAAAATCAAGCATATGAAACTTCTTCAATATCTTGTCTAAGTATGTACTCTGGCTTAATCCTATTAGACGTTTTTCTCTATCTCTGTATATCTTGATTCCAAGTATGTACGCTGCATCTCCTAGATCCTTCATTGCAAAACACTTTCCCAACCAAGACTTCACATCTTGCAGTGTAGGAATGTGGTTGCCAATGAGCAATATGTCATCGACATATAATACTAGGAAGACTACAGTGCTCCCACTAGTTTTGATATAAACACATGACTCATCTTCGCTTCTCGAAAATCCAAACTGTTTGACTCTTTCGTGAAAGCAAAGATTCCAACTATGAGATGCTTGTTTCAATCCATACATCGATCTCTCAAGCTTTCACACTCTCTTAGGATGTTTCTTGTGGATAAAACCTTCTGGTTGTACCATATAGACATCCTCAGTTAACTTTCCATTCAGGAAAGTAGTTTTCACATCCATTTGCCAAATTTCATAGTCATGAAATGTAGCGATTGCAAGCAATATCCTTATAGATTTAATCTTGGCTACTGGTGAAAAGTTCTCATCATAATCAATCCCATGAGTTTGAGTATAACCTTTTGCAACCAGCCTAGCCTTATAAGTGTGCACATTCCCATCCATGTCTGTCTTCTTCTTGAAGATCCATTTACACCCAACGATTTTAATGGCAGGTGTAACGTCAACCAAGTTCCTACTTGATTTTCATACATAGACTGAATCTCGCTCTCCAAAGCCTCTTTCCATTTATTGGCCTCAGGGCCTTCCATAGCTTTCTTATAGTTTGATGGCTCATCATCATCAACTGGTAAACCATTATCAGTCGATGCATCGCCTTCAGCAATATGGTATTCATAATAATCACCAAGATGCTCAGGAGGGCGAACAACTCTAGAGGATCTACGTGGAATGGTAGGAGTTATATCATTTTGTTCAACAGGAGTCTCATCCTCAGGTTGAGTACTAATGTCAACTATAGGTTCCGATTCAATTTCATTGGTTGATTCTTGAGACTCTTCAAGATCAGTTTTGCTCCCACTAGCTTCTTTGGATAATAGCTCTCTTTCAAGAAAGAATCCTCTTCGAGCTATGAACACTTTGTTCTCAGTCGGTTTGTGAAACTGATATCCAAAAGACTGGCGAGGGTAGCCAATGAAATGACACTTCTCTGATTTTCTTTCCAGTTTGTCATGAGTTTCGTATCCCACGTAAACTTCACAACCCCAGATTTTCAAATGTCGGAGCGAGGGAGGATTCCCTATCCACATTTCAGAGGGTGTCTTGAAGACCTTCTTAGTTGGTACAAGGTTCAAGATATGAGCTTCTGTTTCTAGGGCGTAACCCCAGAAGCTCACTGGAAGAGTTGCACGACTCATCATCGATCGAACCATATCTAACAATGTTCGATTTCTCCTTTCAGACACTCCATTAAGTTATGGAGTTCTAGGAGGTGAGAGTTGGCATACTATTCCACAACTCTTTAGATGATCCATGAACTCTTGACTAAGATACTCTCCACCCATGTCAGAGCGGAGCATCTTAATCCTTTTGCCCAATTGATTCTCAACTTCGTTTTGAAACACTTTGAATGTCTCAAAAGTTTCTGACTTATGTTTAATCAAATAAACATAACCATATCTACTGAAATCATCAGTAAATGTAATGAAGTATCTTTCACCATGTCTAGTGCTTGACTTGAATGGTCCACACACATCAGTGTGTACAAGATCCAACAAGTGTTTCCCTCTTTCACAAGTCCCTGTGAATGGCGCCTTAGTCATCTTGCCAAGTAAACAAGATTCACACACATCATTCGATTTGAGGTCAAATGATTCTAGTAATCCATCCTTTTGGAGTTTCGCGATTCTTTTCTTGTTTATGTGGCCCAAGCGACAATGCCATAGACATGATTTATCCAATACACCTTTGGACGAATCAACATTCAATATTAGATTTCTATTGTTAACGCAAACAACACTTTCATATATGCCAGAACAAGGAATAGCTTTGAATATAAAAACATCATTTTTAAGAACTAAAATAGAACCATTTTCATTATCAAAACTGAAAGTAAAACCATCCTTAAACAATGCATAAAATGAAATAATGTTTCGTGCCATGCAAGGCGAATAACAAATATCTAATAAAGTAATCGAACTATCACTACTAAGCATGAGCTCAAAATCTCCAATCTTGGTGACATCAGCCGAGACTCTATTTCCCATGATTAGATTCAACTCACCATGCTCCAGCTTCCTGTTATTCTTTAGTTCCTGCATATCAGTGCAAATGTGAGTACCACACCCTGTATCAAGAACAAGAATTAGACATAGAAGCACTATGAAGTTCGATCATAAACGTACCTAAGATACCAGACCTTTGGATCTTTTGATTCTATAAATCACTAAGGTACTTTGAGCAATTTCTTTTCCACTGCCCCATCTCATTGCAGTAAAAACACATTGAATCTTTAGGTGCTATCAAAGAGGTTCTTTTGAGCTTACGTGGGGCATACCCCTCATTAGCTTTTCTCTTCCTATTTGGAATAGAAGATATGTCTCGTATAGCATCATTTGATTCAATGTTCAAGGTGGGAGTTACAAAATTACAGTCACATGCAAATAACAGGTTCTTTTCGATAACCATCAATTGTTTGCATAACTCTAAGCTTGTAAGATCTCACTTATTCCTTTCGTAATCTAATACGTATGAGGAAGATTTAGGAGTTAGTTTGTATAACATCATATCAACGACTAACATCTTAGAGAGGGTCAAACCCAGACTTTCTGAATCATTTGCGTATCCTTTCATCCTTTCGATGAAGCTACGTACCGATTCCTCTTCTTGCATTTTACATGTCTCAATTAGTTTTAGGTTCTTATGAACAGCTGAGTGTTGTCCATATATTCCACAAAATCCAAATCCGTGTTTCTCCCACGGCGTGGAATTGTGGTTATGGACAATCCAGAGAAAAGTGGTGGTAGTGGAAGTGGAGGTGGTAGTGGAAGATTTTGATTGATGTTGTTGTTTGGAGGATTGGCCATCTACAAAGAAGACAATTTCATTGTTAGTTTATTTATTACATAATCCTTAACATTATTTACCCAATAATCAAACTAAGGCTAGGATCCAATATTATGTTATTTGATGTGAAGAGGGATGCCGTAATTCACACCGAATAATTTCATAAGGAAACATACTATTGTTTATTTCAATCACTATGAAATCCCTAGATCTTTTAGATTCATTTTAAACTTTTAAAATGGCATGTTAATCTCGATTATATGCTCGTCACATAATTCACGACATGGATACCGTGGATCATGAATTTGACGGTGAATCTACCATGAAAGCACTCACGAAGATTCCCAGCTCAAGTTCGCTTGGGTATCGCGAGAATCTCTTCACCCATAAGTGTAATCTCAAAATTAACGTACCGGCTCAATTGCACGCGCTTTGTTAATCAGATTATAACTTGAGTGTGTGTCTCTCATGGAGAGCACAATCTTTCACATTTAACATTAAACGAGAAGTTTTGCTTAATGTATTGACTTTAGTTATACATATATAAACTTTTATAATATGTTAAATTAAATTAAACTTTTAATTTATTTTAACCAAGATATATATATATATATATATATATATATATATATATATATATATATATATATATATATATATATATAATCTTTTAATTCTATTAAAATGCGAGGACACACCTTTTAATAATTAATTGATTATATCTATTTATAATATTTAAATATACTTTTATTTATATAATATTATAAATGAGGAATACATCAAAAACTATTTTGACATATGGGAATTTCGAAATATATATATATACATATATTAAATTATACTATTAATTATATATATATATATATATATATATATATATATATATATATATATATATATATATATATATATATATATATATATATATATATATCTAATATATATTATAATTATCCTTTTAGATTTTTATCTATTTGGAGATATTTTATATAACAATATATAAATACAAAATCAAATCAGGATAATTATAAAATCCGAAATCCCTAATCTTTATAAAATTTTCGGATATATACACTTTGTATATATCCCTAATTTAGACTTGATATCTTTATTTAAAAACCCCTTTAAATAATTATCTATATTTACCAAATCTATTTATTTAAATATATACATATCGAGATATATATATATATATATATATATATATATATATATATATATATATATATATATATATATATATATATATATATATATATATATATATATATATATATAAGTGGGATCGAGTGAGGACACTTTTCTGGTGAGGACTATGAGGACAAATCTGGGCCTTGGATCAAACAAAATCAATGACTATGATCTAATGTGAAGAAAATTAACAATGTTAGAAGGTTAGGGGGTTTTGTGTTAAGTTTAACAAAATAGTGGGGGGTAAAAAGAAAGTTTGTAAGGTTAAAATGGTCATTTTCGCACACATACTCTCTCTCCTCGCCACATGTCAATCTCTGATTTGGTGGGTTTTATTTTTACCCCCAAATTCGTATTTCGGTCGTAACTTTTTTTTTTCTTTGTAAAAAAAAAAACTAAAAATGTCAAAGTTCTTATAAATAAATTTTCTACAAAATGAGTATAGTCATGAAAATTTGAAAAAAAAACCCGGATAAAATATTGGATCATTTTGTTAAATTTGGATCATTTTGGATCATTGTCATAATTTTGGATCATTTTGTTATTTTTGGATCATTTTTAATCTTGCATAAACATAATTTTACATAAATATTTAGTCAAATAATATATCATATATAATTTTGGATCATTTTGTTCATTCATGGTCATTTTGTTTACTTTGTACTATTGTTAATTTTTGGATCATTTTGTTATTTATGGATCATTGTCAATTTTGGATCATTTTTTTTCAAATTCTCATGACTATACTCATTTTGTAGAAAATTTAATTTTAAATTTTTTGGCATTTTTAGATTTTTTATTTTACAAATAAATAAAAAAGTTATGGGCGAAAAATAAAGTGCGGGGGAAAAAACCCACTTCCAATTATAAGAGGACAAGTGACAAAAGGAGGAAATGAGGGTTTCGTAAATGACCTTTATGCCCTTTTTAAGATGAGTGGATGGGATTTGTCCTCGCAGTCCTCACCGGAAAAAGAGTCCTCACCGGATCCGGACCCTATATATATACGTATATATATATATATATATATATATATATATATATATATATATATATATATATATATATATATAACAAATATTATCTTTTCAAATCTTTTATTCTAATACATCCACATATTCCAAAAAGTATACATGTATAATAAATTTTGATTTATTTAAAACATTAAATAATTATATATTTATATATAAAACCGAAATTTTAATATATAAATATAATCTTTTATTTAATCTTATTTTAAATAATTTGTGAGATAACCATTGGAAAATATCTTGATAATTTTAAAACTCTTTAACAATTATCCACTTTCCTTATTTTAATTAAAAACCAATTTTTCAAAATTAAAATAAAATATTTATTTATTTATTATTTCCGAATTTTCGGAAATACCGAAATAAACAAAAAACAAAAATTTAACTTTTACTTTTTCGAATTTCGGATCTAACACTCTTAGATTCGTAGACCAACTCTCTGATACCACTGTTGGGTTTCGTACAGATTACCATCACTATGTTTGTCGCGGAATTACAAACAATTAATACGATAACTACGAACATAAGGATCGCTTAGATCTACGAATCTAGGGCAACTAGTAATAAATAAATACTTAAATTAGCGGTGCTCGGAGATGCTAATCATTGAGAACGAGTACGAGCCAGAACTTGTCAACGAACTAGGATTCAAGTAAGAACCCCTCTACTTGATCACACTCGAGGTTGACAACGAACGAGACGATACACCACAACGTAGTGTAAAGTACCCTTGAGAAAACCCAAACGTAACACCACCAAAAACTATTTCGGCGGCGGTACGGCGGCGGCGCAACGGCGGACGATAGTGGTTCCGGTCGGCGGTCGAACGGACGAAGGGGAGGGGGGCGGCCGAATGGGTGTAGGGTTCTCAAGTATTGAGATTGGTGTATTAGGTCAATACCCCATGCACCCTATTTATAGGTTTTGGGAAAAACTAGTTTCCTTATTTGAGTCGGGCTCAAACTAACCTAAGCCCGTCTTGTTTAATTAAATCATTAATTAAACCAAGCCCGATATGGAATAACAAGTTAATTACCCATTAACTTATTCCAGTCCACCTAGCCCGTTACACATTTGATTATACATTTAATCAAAGTCCGGTTCGTTTATTCTCGTGTTTGGTTGTGCCCCAAGAGCAACCCCAGTAGGACTTTAATTTACGTTGACCAAGTCAAACCGTTTATTTATGACGTTGGACACCATTTCCAATAGAATTTACTATGAAGTTTGAGCTGACAGTCTATATGCTGTGATAGACTCATAGATTCAGTTGACGGACTTGCCGTAATTTGTACGTGAACTAGTAGATTTTTATCCTACGCAATTAAATTTTATATAATACCCAAACTAATGTTTATTAATATTCATATTTGTGGATATATTAAAATAGATTAGACACCGTTAACGAAAATACTTTATAAGGCTGCTCGGTATGGGCACCCAAAAGGGGGCGTGGGTGAGCTACTGAGCTGGAGGCTGGCACGGCGTGGAGGTCTCGAGGAACACCGCCCCCACAACGGCGTGGGGGTCTGCGTGGTGGAAGGGTGGCCATGGCCACGGGAGGCAGCGGACATGGGGGTTGCTTTTTTGATCGAAAAAGAGTCGTTGCAAGCATTGGAGAAGACAAACGATGTGAAGAATTTGCCATTTTTTTTACCTGCAAGCATTTCGTTTTTTTGTTTCTTGGCTGCCCATTTTTGTGAAGAAGACGACTTTTTGTTAGGGTTCTTTTTATAGATGAGTTTTTAAAAGGGTAGATGAGTTTTAATTATTGGGCCTCTTTTTTTTTATTGATGAGTTTTTTCTTGGCTGCCCTTTTTTAATTATTGCTTTTTTAAAAGAAGACAAATGAAATGGTATGATTTTATGTTTAAAAAATAAAATGAAAAAGAAATGGTGAGATGGAAATTATAATGGTATGGTGTGCTGGGTATTTCCTAAAGATGATGTGTGTGGGTGTGGTGTGGCTCCTGATGTGCAGATGATGTCACATGAAAAATGAGTGTGGTTAGTTGTACTCATACCACTTGCCTAAACATTTAGGCTATTCGGAATGGGCACCACACCATACTAATTTTTTTGTCACATCATCTGCCACTTAAGCAACCACACCACACCACATCATTTATCCAGAAAATATCCACCACACCAACCATACCATTTCCATTCTATTTAATTTTGAAATAATAAAAAAAAACAAAAAGGACCAATCACAACAGAGCAAGATCCTCACCACACCCGTTAAAGCTCGTGAGTGCGGCCACACCACACCATATGAACTCAACTTGGTGTTCCCCTCTCCACTACTATCGTTACAAGATTCCACATCATCACCACACCACGCCTAACTTGCCCATTCCTACTAGCCTTACAATTGTAAACATTATGAAAGAAGTTTACGCATTTCCATAAACTTCAAATAATTACATAATCGTTATTATGGTTACATCTGGTTAAAAACAGAACAGAATATATACTTTATATGTGGGATTCAACTTTGGACAGGGTCCAATTTCAGACTCACGACGAATTTTCTTGATTGATTTGCTCGTATTTAATATGACTGGTTCAAACTCTTCACCTAACCTGGCACAAATAATAAATTAATTGGACACGATCCAAACTTATTTATCTCTTGATCCAAACTTATTATTAATCATTATTAATCAAACACCACTATAGTCTAGACTCTAGCGGTAAAGGTGTGTGCCCCCAACCTTGAGGTTGAGGGTTCGAGTCTCATAGTGGACATAGATGGATTTAGGAGTAGATTAGGTTGCGGTTCAAAAAAAATTTAATCAAACAACATTACATTGATTCAGTCAGATAGATTGTGATAGCAGAAAAAAGATAATAGGATTAAAATACTACTATACTACTATTCACATTACAAAAGTTACATTTGTTTTACATACATATAAATTTGACAATGGAGCGGGTTTGATCCCGATCCGATCCAAACTCACACTAATTATATGGGTTTGGATCATAGTTTGTGATTCATTTACCCGTTAAAGATTCATACCCGTTAACTCTTTTACTAAAATGGTCGGATTTTAATCAATATTGATCCGATCCGTTTATATCCCACCATATATAATTTTTAAAAAGACTAATTTATATTTTTATATTAAAGTATAGTAGAGTACTAGGAAAAAAAAAGAGATTTTCTATTGAGTTCTTCATTATGTGGCAAACACCGTCACGAATTGAACTAGGAAAATAAGGTTTTTCAATTAAATAACAAATAAATAAAACAATTTCCTAGGTTTCTTTAGTGTGTCACATTAGCGATGACTAGACATTTTCAATTCTGATAATTGTATGGCTATGACTTTTTGATAATTGACTATTACTCTATAAGCATATTCAAAGTTTTAGCATATATAGTTTATTTAAGATGTGTTATTTTAATATTTAATATTCATGTTATATTTAAAGCGTAATAGTTGTGTAATGGGTCAGGTAAATGTGTCGAAAATCTGTTAATTCGACTGAATATGGTTTGATTTTTCAAAACCCTGCGGATTACGGAGCGGGTTTGGATCATCTTTTGAAATTTAAATATTTTTTTTTTGGGTTAAGGTTGATTTGCTTTAAACCTGCTTCATTGCCAGGACATATATTTAACATGTAATGAAACATTCAAGGGTTATAAGTATTCTTATAGTGGCTACCAAGTTGTTGAATTCGACGATATAAATTGGCAATTAAAAAACCAGAGTGAATCATCTTCAATTCTGAAGCAGTCATGGCCGACCAAAAAAAAGTCAGAAAAAGGAGATATGAGAAAGACCTCATTTTTGGTGGTGGTGGAACAACTGGGAGTAGGGAATTTCGAAGTCGCTATTTGTCAAAACAGGATACTGAAAACATAAATTTTCAGTGGGATAGCAATAATTTCACTTTAAGTAAAAATATTACTATGGCCAGTGGTCCTGCTACTGAAACATCCATAGTTGTAAATCAAGTACCAACTGTGGGAAGGGGTTTCGGGCAAAGGTGGATGAAAAAGTGGAGGCGGTGTGGTTGGCCATGAAGTGATATGACGCATTCAACCTTTCGTTCCAAAATAATTTGTTTCAGATATTGTAAATAGGAGTGTAAAAGTATTGTTTTAAGTAGATTGAGCATTGTATATAGGTGTGTATAAGGCTTGGGTGATAATTAAACCGGATCTTATAGCTATGTGGAAATATATATTTCGATTCAACACATGAAAGTTGCAACCATCAAAACACAACAAATTAATATAATCAAAA
The DNA here is from genome assembly GCA_963853835.1 of Calendula officinalis. Taxonomy (NCBI): domain Eukaryota; kingdom Viridiplantae; phylum Streptophyta; class Magnoliopsida; order Asterales; family Asteraceae; genus Calendula; species Calendula officinalis. The sequence goes on along the minus strand of OY970820.1, from coordinate 65,598,350 downwards.
TTTTGCCAAAGTGGTAAGTTTAGAAGGATTTCACTAATTCACAAACTTCAACAATTTAACAATACAGAAAATTCTTTCGGAAAGAAAAACAAACAACCTTAGGTTCGTGCATTTTACTAAACAGACTTGATTGCTACGGTATTCAAAAATCAAAATCAACTAGAACAATCTTCAAATAGACAATCATCAACATACGATTCATATTGTTCAACATAAACTCCAATGGAATACACTGATCCCTTGTAAACACTTCGACAGAATCCTCCAAAACTACACATCCGTCCAAATTCATACTTAAAGTCATCGTACAGATGTTTAGCTTACATGGGTCCCAAATATTTCCTTACATGGGTCCCAAATACAATCGATGCCAACTTACCATTCAAATACTCACCACTTACTGAAACCAAACACTCAGAAGGCCAATCAAACGCCACCTATATTTTGTCGAATATAAAAATATCGATTGTAAATATGATATTTAATAGTATAAGTATTAAAACAATAAAAAATGAATAACATGCATCAAATGATAGACAAGTTTGATTAAGAATGAGGTTAAAGGTTTGCTTAAACATATGCCGTGTCAAATTTCATGCCACCAAGTTCTCCAAAGACTTTTGAAGGAATGACGTCACCATCTAAAGAATATGTAAACTGGATCGAGTTGATGGAATCTTGTTCACGTGAAATTGTGATTTGAAGTATATCAGACACGCATTCATCCTAGAAGGATCCTTTCATTTTTTTTGGACATAATATCAATTTTCCCATTTAACAATTACAAAAAATTCCTTCAGGTGTAAAAAGAAAAATTATTATACAAATGTTGAACTAAGTATTCAATATATATATATATATATATATATATATATATATATATATATATATATATATATATATATATATATATATATATACTTTGTATATATATATATACTGTGAGGGAGGTTTAAAAGTTATGAAAAAACCTTGAGTTGAGAAATTAAAAATTGTGAGGGAATTAAAACGGACAATCACGCTCATCAAAACCAAAGAATGGGGAAACGGGAAGTGGGCGAAGTCTTTATTTCCATTGAAACGATCAAAAAATATTTATAAATAAAATCGTAAAATTTTACATTTTTAAATTATAGTGTCAAACTAGTTTACATCAAACATATTTCTATCTATATACAAATGTGATACAATGGTTACTGTTCACATGCACCTTATTGGTTGAAAATTGAAGTGGTGTGACATGATAGAACACTATTAGTTGAAAATAAAAGGAAGTCATTATTATTCGCCTTAAATGAAATATATATTGATGAATATCGAATTAGGTACACAATTTCGATTGCAGCGAAGTGGTAAGTTGCTGAAGTAGTGACCTTAAGGTTTTGAGGTCGAATCTATGGAGACTTTTTTTACAATATATTTTTAAAACCCCATTTATAAATTGCATGTAATGGGTAGATAGTTTAAATCATACTTATATATCATTAGTTTATGTTACAATTTTATTAGCAAAATTTTAGTATCCACAATTATATTGTTTAGTATATTAATTAGTATTTATATATTTAATTTGTAATATTTTACTGTTTAAATTTTTATATTTATTATGCCAACCATATTAACAATTAAGATACGTAAATAGTTTACTTTTGTAGTAAGAACTTAATATGTTGATTTTTAAAATATGATTTACTAAAAGGAAAATTGTTGCAAGCTTTGTATTGTATATTGTTCATACCCCTTTCTTATAACTATCTTTATGATAGCATAATACTGTTCATAAGAGCTAATTATTTAGTATGATGATCTCTATAATAAGGTATATGGTCTCTCTTTTTATTTTTTTGTTATTTCAATCAAATAGAGGAAACATTTTTTTATAATAATATTAATTTTGAAAAAATCTCCTATGTAAACTATGAATACAATATTTATATACTGAAAGTTTTATTTAAACCCCTATCATAGTTGATTGATAGCACTAGACATTTTAGAGATTAAATAATGTTGATTTTGATTAAACGATTGGTTATATAGTAATTTTAACTTTTAAAAATTAGAAGACTAAAACTAATTTAATATGATATAGTTTAAAAAAACTAAATGTTTTATGATATAGTAGTGATAATTAAAAATAACATGTATAACATATTTATTAATTTAACTTATATAAAATGTAGAAAAAAACATCTGCAACAACGCGCAGACCTTTACTACACTTGTTTACTACCAAAGGGCATTTGTCTAGCGGTATGATATATGCCCATAACCTAGGTTGAGGGTTCAAGTTTCGTGGACTTAGGTGGTGGGGTTTATTACCCATATGTGGAAAGTTTGAGGGAAAACATACTGATACTTATAGATTCTAGATTCGAATCACTAACTTACTAACCGTTGGTTAAAAAAAAGTCTAACATAATTACTTCCATATTCACCTGTCATTTCCCCTTGAAACGATTGAAATAGCGAGTCTAGAAGAAATGATGTTACGGAGTATTACTTATCATTGATTCATTGTAACGGAAGGGTATGCTATGTGGCAGTGGCACTATGTTACGAAAAATGAATCACAAGCACTGATTTGTTTGTATTCATTCGTTTAAATTGAACTTTAACACGAACACATAAACGAATAAATTTTTGTATCATATTTGTTAAACAGACATAAATTAACAATATATACTGATGTGTGAAAACTAGTTATAAAATAATAACCTAAAATACGTCTTCTTTAGATTACCACACTCTTAGGCAAGTATGACCTAATCGTGAGCAATATAGTTCAGGTAAGTACTTCGGGTGTTCGTTTCCGCAGGGAACAGTTAAGCCGACTAAATAGTATAAAACTAATGATTTAATCTAAACGAATGCATAAAGTAGGAGTTTTTGTTTTTAAACTAATTAAATGAAGAAACTGATTAAAAGTAAATTTGAGCTTTTGAAAACTGAGACAAATTGACAAAGTAGTTAAACTGTGTTCAAATATGAGAGGAAATATTCACTATGACCGATTCCATCTAGTTCTAGGTTTGGTTGGTTAAGTTCCGATTTAATTGGTGTTCTAGAAGTCAAGTAAGCAGTGGTCTCTAGCTTCCTACAATGGCCGCGTTATCATTCCTAAGAAATGTTTTCCTAAGGAATCATACTATGGTCACACTTCGGCTTGTTAATTATATCTAGGCCCGGATTTCCGTCGCCTTCTAATCTCGAATTCGGTCGTTACTAAGATTAGACTATCGGTTTCACCTAAGTTATTTGATGCTTAAACTCGAATCCCTATATCTAGTGGATTGCCAACTACGTCACCGGGGTGAAAAGTTGAAGTAATTATTAACTACAAATGCTAGTGGTCACTCAACAAAAATAATTAATAATCAACAGTTAGAACAATCAAAAATGCAAGAATTAACCGAAAGGATCTTTGATATAAATAAACAAGTGTTCAAAACCAATGTTAAAATCCTAAAGATACCAAACCTAAAGTCTAGATTTCATCTAATCATAGTGAATATAAATGATTAGCACATAGACATGATAAACATCGCAAAACAAGTGTAAGAATTCAATAAAACAAACATAATTTGATTAATAATGATTAAGAACCGAAATATATGAATGGAATTGAAGATCTTGATCTTGAAACCCCTTGAATTCGTGCACCACAGCTGCTCCTAGGTCAAAAATCGGTTGCCAAAAAGATCCCCAAAAGAATGGCTGAATTTTAGCTTAAATACCCTTATTTTCGTTTTGCTCGAGCACTCGACCAGGGGTCTCTCGCGCGCTCGACAGAGGGACACTCGTGCGCCACGGGGTGCGTCAGGGGTCTGCTCGCGCCGCTCGAGCATGTCTAAATTTCGGAATTTGCTGATTTTTTACGTTTTTGGCCATTTTCTTCTATAATTTGGACTCTTGACCTGCATTTTATCAACAACATCATAAATTAGGCATAAACACTTATTTTTACTATAAATCATGCCTAAAAAATACAATATTGACGGATTTAAACATGTATAAATCCGTCGATATCAAGATGCCCACACTTGAACATTGCTTGTCCTCAAACAAATCATCATAAGAAAAATTAATTAACTAGATAATGAATTAACACAATAGACACTTTTCTCAATTTCATTCATAGAAATGCAACAATTTTCAGAACCTAGTCCAATTTAGCAGTTAAAATTTTCACTATATTTTATGCCCAAGTTTGTGTAAGACATTAGCTAACTTTTCACAAATCTAATCAAATCTTTAACTATGCTAATTATACTACTTTTAACTTAGATCCTAATCCACCCTTCTATAACCTATAAATACCATCTTTATGAAAATTACCCAATTAGTAAGGTTAAAAGAAGAAAATCTAATTTATTTATTCATTTCAAAGCGTATTTGCTTTATTTATTTATTCATGCTTTGCATGTTTATTTATTTACTTACTTATTTTTCATTTCTTTTTATACATGCTTTGCATGTTTTCTAATTTTATTTATTTATTTTGTTTGGAAGAGAGAACCACAACTTTCATTGAGAACCCGCATAAAAGACTTTCGACCAACATGTCTAGATCAGTTGACCTTAGAATGCTAAGTTTGAAGGACCCCTCGGGCGTACTCGTCGGGAACCCAAGGTCGGCTAATTGTTCTCCCTAAGTATTTAATTAGGTATTTATTCAAAAATCGATTCGAACCTCAACTTACATAGTGAACTCGCATAAAAGACTTTCGACCAACATGTCCAGATCAGTTGACCTTAGAATGCTAGGTTTGAAGGACCCCTCGGGCGTACTTGTCGAGAACACAAGACCGGAGGAATATTCTCACCGATTCTCAAATTTTTCATTTATATTTATTATTAGCAATTTATTCACGTAAACTAAAAGCCCTTAATTCAACCTAATGTCATCGGGAGCTAGCTTTGCTAATCTTAATTTTCTAAAAGACAATTTTTTATAGATTTTACAAGACATTTCAAAATTTCCAAGTTAGGAAGTGGTTTAATTAACGAGTTAAAAAGATAATTAGATCGGCGAAAAGCCACAAAAATTGACACATAAAAGCTAGGTAAAATTTTGCCCTTTAAAGTAAACTTTATTGTCCAAAAATTGTTTTCTAAAGTTGAGATGTGTCTTAAATTTTTTTTTTGCTGATTAAAACAATTTGTGTATTTAGATGATTTCCTAGAGAACTATCCAAGTGGTGAAACTCACCCCATGCCCACACTTAAAGCTTTGCATTGTCTCCAATGCAATAATATTTTAAACAAATGGGAAAAGTAAATAAATAAGTAAAGGAAAGGTACTCCCTGGGGTGCTTTATGTTGATTCCATGCTCTTGTGGTCCAAAAGAATATGCTCCAATTCCAAGTTTCAACTCCAAACATGAATTTTGTTCTAAACATCACAACCAACATAAACACAAATAAAAGTAGAAGATATAAAATAAAGTACATCGGTAATATAGTTGGATAGTAAAGTACAACCCAATCGAACGAAAAGAAATAAAATGAAAATAAAATTGTTCAAATTCAAAGACAAACAGATGGATCACTGGTCAAGATCATCGCGGTGCGGTGTCGAGTATGCTGCTGGTACCATGCGTCATAAGTGTCAAAGTTAGGTGGTGCTGTCATGCTCGGGGCCCAGCATGGCATTGGGTCGTAGCCAACTGGTAAGGCGGGTTGAGACGCAAATGATGCTGTTGTGGCCCGAGCTTGCCAATTCTGAGACATTTACAAACGCTCGCCTTGATAATAATTTTGTTGAAGTTGCAATTTCATGTCTCCCATATATTGCCTGACTCCAACGTATTCAGTTTGTAGGCCCGCCATGTGTACCTGCAAATTTTCTAAATCTGTGTGAAAACCACCCATAAGCGTGTCGAGTTGTTGAAAAGATTGAAACGGGTCAAATGCGGATGGTGTTGTTCGAGAACCCGATGCTTGACCTTGACCTTGACTTTGAACGATATTTTCCACATCTACTTGCATTGCCTCTTGATTTAGTGGTAGCTCCACTTCTTCGTCTTCACTTTCTAAACCCCGTTCCCGTCTTGCTTTCTTTCTGAGCCTGATCTCTTCTTGCCTCCTTAGCTCTTTCTCTCTTTCAACCCCGAAATCCCATTCATAATGTTTGGTTTTATCAATTCTTTTAATTGCCTGCATACCCTTTAAGGCGTGTTTATCGAGCCATCCCATCTCTAGGGTTTTTAAAGAATCCTTAACTCGCGGAGTAAGTATACCGTAGGTTTTTGTAAGTCGGGAGATGTACTGACCCCCACACAGACCACTGGTGGTTTTTTTCCCCGTGGCTTCACTCAGAAATTGGGCGATAACGTATGGCACGTGAGTGAAAGCTCATGAATCCCTCAAGCGACTTAATAGCCAAAGGTCTATTTGACTCACTTTCTCTCTATTGTCTTTCCTTTGGTTTATAGTATTGGCAATTATCCGGTGGAGGATTTTATCCTCGATTGAGTACATTTTTGATGATTTTGTATTGGCGTTTTCATACTCGCCAGCACCAATTTCTGCCCAAATGGGTCCATAACGGATATCATCTATCTCACATAAGGATAAGTAACGGTGAAATTCGGGTTGTTCCATCTGGAATATTATAGAGCTTAAGACGTGTAGCCAAACCTTTCTAAGATAGTTCCCGATATTCACCCCCTAACCAGAACTGCATACAAGGAACATCAAAACCCTCTTTGGCGTCTGCTTTGTTGAAGTGGAAAGATGACAGGAATTGGTAAACCAGTTCTGAGTAGATCGGTTTTCTCATTTCTAAGGCCACTTCCCATGCATTACACTTCACTATCGGTACATCGTTCTCATCAAAGAGAAATCGTGGATAATATTCCCGTAGGTTCTGAACTCTTCGTACGTCTTCCATGTATTTCCAATCCAAAGTTCTACCCGGTTCAACTGATCTGTTTTTGATTTCTTCGTATTTAGCTTTAACTTTCTCTTTTGTATCGGGGTTGGGAATTGTGTTAAAGTTCATGAATATATGTTTTCCCCGTACAATTAATTCTCGGGGCATGCCATCTTCGTGTACCGAAGTGGACTTGGTTGACCCGGCAGCACCTCTTGGTCTCTGTCAAACAATCACATAAGAATTTAATTAATTAGAAGTGTTATATAACAGAAAATTTTCAAAACAATTAAGGGAGTCGATAAAAGATATAAACTAGTTTATAATACCGTTTTCCCTTACCCACACTAAGTTGTAAACATAATTGTACAATTGTGTTTAACTAAGTGTGATTTAATGTAACACTTAAAATCAATTTTACATTGAAGGTCATAATAAAAAAAAAATTTATCAACTTGTTAACAATTGTAGGTGAAAACCGAAAATCATGTGTAAAAATGAAAATTTAGCCACATTGTATAAAATTTGAACTAGGATTGCTACTAATATTATTCGAATCACTTATAGATCATAATGCAGTAAATTATAAGCATTAACTACATAATTTTCAGATTTTTTTTGGCTCAATATCTACCTAGTTCATGAATTTTCTTCTCAATATGCTAATCAAAGTTCAAAAATTCGGAATTTCTACTAAGGTTTAGTGTGTAATCAACTACATTGCAACAAAAAAATTAGATTACCCTATAATCACCAAGAAATTTCAAAAATTGAAAGAAAATTCGACAATTTTGGATCAAATCTGCACCAATCAATAAAAACTAGGATTTCTACCTCTAAAACACGATTAAATGACGAAAAGAAGAATCAACTAACCTTAGATGCCATAGAATCGAAGAAGGAAGGATGATTTGGGAGATTAGGGCTGGAACGATGGTGATTTGGCGGTGAAATCGAACGGAAAAGGAAAACGACGATGCTAGGGTTTGGGGTTCTGGAACGTGACAGAAAGAAACAAAGGGTTTTAATCTGCTTCGGATGCGGGACGCGACAAAGCAGCCTTTGAGGGCGCGACAAAGACAAGTCCGGATCGAGGATATGGGCGAGTCACATGCGTGCGCGACGGATAGCGGCTCCCGAGCTCGGAAACGCGACAAAGAGTCCAGAGTGGCTCGCGTGGCTCGACGAATGCATCCCGGACGCGACAAGCCTTCTAGTCCGAGGGGCGTTTTTGCTGGTCTGGTCGCGCGGAGCGATAATGTGTCGCGAACTCGACAAGATCTGAAAAAAAACGATTTTTTTTATTTGTTTATTAATTTTAACGCAAATGCAGAAATAAACTAAAATATTAATTAAAATGTAGAAATAAAATGGAGGAAAAATAAATAAATTAAACCACGGGTTGCCTCCCGAGAAGCGCTTCATGGATTTACGAGTCTAGAGCTTGACTCGGTGTTGCTCTTCTCACTTGCTTTTCTTCATCGAGGCGAAATGCACAACCTCTCCTTCTTTCTCTTCTTCATTCATTCCTTCTTAGTATTGTTTAAGGCGGTGACCATTTACGCTAAAATGACCACCCTTCTCGGTAACAAGGTCGACATATCCCGATGGGTGTTGTTTGACAATTGTGTACGGACCAACCCATTTTGACTTTAGTTTTCCAGGCGAAAACTTATATCGAGATTGATATATCAAAACCTTATCACCCGCCTCAAAATACTTACGAATTCTCAACCTCATGTCATGCCAATGTTTACTCCTTTCCTTGTAAATCCGGGAGTTCTCATAAGCATGGAATCTTTCTTCATCGAGCTCGTTGAGTTGTTGTCGTCTTTCCGTCCCTCCTAAGATAGCATCCATGTTACATTCCTTGATAGCCCAATATGCTTTATGTTCAATTTCAAAAGGAAGGTGACAAGCTTTTCCGTACACCATTCGGTATGGTGTGCATCCGATAGGGGTTTTGAAGGCGGTTCGGAATGCCCATAAAGCATCATCAAGACGTTGAGACCACGTCTTGGGATTTTTCACAATGGATTTTTCAAGAATTCTTTTCAAGGCTCTATTAGTGTTCTCAACTTGACCACTCGTTTGTGGGTGATAAGCCGTTGAGAACCGATGGTGGACACCATATCGTTGGAGAGTTTTCTCCATAAGATGATTTGCAAAGTGAGTGCCACGATCGCTAATAAGAGCCCTTGGGCATCCGAAACGACAAAATAAGGTCCTCACAAAATTAACTACAACTCGGGCATCATTAGTTGGTAATGCTTTGGCCTCGGCCCATTTAGAGACGTAGTCAACCGCCACAAGTATGTACTTGTTGCCGTGAGAACTCGGGAATGGTCCCATGAAGTCGATGCCCCACACGTCGAATATCTCACAAACTTGGATGCCATGTTGAGGCATTTCATCCCGTTTGGATATGCTTCCGGTTCGTTGACATGCATCACATGTCTTGACCAAAGTGTAAGCATCTTTAAAGATGGTAGGCCAATAGAATCCCGCATCCAACAATTTTCGAGCGGTGTAGTTTGGACCGAAGTGACCCCCGGTAGGTCCTTTATGACATTCGTTGAGAATGTCTTTTGCTTGATCACCGGCGACACAACGTCTATGCATGAAATCAGCACCGACTCGGAAAAGATATGGGGATTCCCAATGATAATGCTTAAGATCAGAAAAGAACTTCCCCTTTTGTTGATGGGTCATCCCTTTCACAAGAACACCCGCCGCTAGATAATTTGCAAAGTCGGCGAACCATGGGTCATCTTCCTCGGTGTCTTGTAGAGCATTGACGGCCTCGAGAAATTCTTCGGGAAAGGTATCATTAATCTCATTCTCATTAAACTCCTTAAGGTGAGGGTTCTCGAGACGGGATAAATGATCCACAGCAAGGTTCTCCGCCCCTTTTTTATCCTTGATCTCAATGTCGAATTCTTGTAGGAGAAGAATCCAACGAATGAGTCTCGGTTTAGCATCTTGCTTGGCGAAGAGATACTTTAATGCAGAGTGATCCGTATAGAAAATGGTTTTAGATAAAACCAGATAAGGACGGAATTTTTCAAAAGCGAATACCACAGCTAAAAGCTCTTTTTCGGTGGTGGTGTAATTCGCTTGAGCACCGGTGAGTGTTCGACTAGCGTAGTATATCGATTGGAAGTGATTGTTCACACGCCGTCCCAACACCGCACCGAGTGCGTAATCACTCGCATCACACATGAGTTCGAATGGTAAATCCCAATCGGGAGATACCATGATAGGAGCATTTGTGAGACGGTCTTTCAGAAGATTGAAGGCCTCCACACACTCGGGATTGAACACGAATGGTGTGTCCTTCTCAAGAAGATGAGTCATGGGTCGGGTTATCTTGGAAAAGTCCTTGATAAACCTACGGTAAAACCCCGCATGACCGAGAAAGGTCCTCACTACTTTGACATTTGAGGGTGGAGGGAGTTTAGCAATAACGTCGATTTTAGATTTATCGAGCTCCAACCCTTCTTTAGAGATCTTATGCCCCAATACGATGCCTTCACGCACCATGAAGTGACACTTTTCCCAATTAAGCACAAGATGGGAATTCTCGCACCTAATAAGGACTCTCTCGAGACTCGCAAGACATGAATCAAAGGAGTTTCCAAAGACTGAAAAATCGTCCATAAAAACTTCCATACAATCCTTGATCATGTCTTGGAAGATGGATGTCATGCAACGCTGAAATGTAGCAGGCGCGTTGCACAACCCAAATGGCATCCTTCTATATGCAAAGGTACCGAACGGACATGTGAAGGTGGTTTTTTCTTGGTCCTCGGGATCGATGGGGATTTGGAAGTAGCCAGAGAAACCGTCCAAGAAACAATAAAAGTTATTTCTGGCTAGTCTCTCTAACATTTGGTCAATGAAAGGCAGAGGAAAATGATCCTTGCGAGTTGCATCATTCAGTTTTCGGTAGTCAATGCACACTCGCCATCCCGTTACAGTTCGAGTTGGAACAGGTTCGTTCTTATCGTTACGGAAAACTGTCATCCCTCCTTTTTTCGGAACCACTCGGACCGGACTCACCCATGGACTATCTGAGATGGGATAGATGAGACCCGCATCAAGTAGTTTTAAAACCTCCTTCTTGACCACATCTTTCATATTCAGGTTCAACCTCCTTTGTCTTTGTACACTTGGCTTGAAGTTGTCCTTCATGAGGATTTTGTGTGTACAAAAAACAGGGTTGATTCCCGGTATGTCCGCGGTTTTCCAGGCAAGAGACCGTTTGTGAGATTTCAAGATTGTTACTAATTGGGTTTTTTCAGTAGAGGATAGGTTCGAAGATATGATGACTGGCAGTTCAGATTCTCCTTGTAAGAAAGCATATTCCAGATGGCCAGGTAACGGTTTAAGTTCTAAGGAAGGAGGGTCCTCTAAAGATGTTTTGATTCGGAGATTTTGTTCAGGATCGAATTTCTCAAAATCATCTTCATTTTCTTCCGAATCCTCTTCATCAAGGTGAAGTAATTCCTCGAGCTCTGAGAGATCTTGGATAGATTCGGGAGAGTCTAGAGTGACATCACCATAGGTAGTGATGTCATCGCAATCTAGGTCGAGAAATGAAGTAATTTCCTCCTCCATGCACACATCGATGATGTCGATGAAATTGCACGTGTCATCGGAGGCAGAGGTATGCTTCATCGCTTTCTCAATGGAGAAAGTGACTCGGTCATTCCCGACACCTAGACTAAGCTGTTGTTCAGCAACCAAGATTATGGCACTGGCAGTGTTCAGAAAGGGTCTCCCTAAGATGAGAGGGACATTTGGTTCTTCCGGGATATCTAGGATAACAAAATCAGCGGGAAATATGAACCTATCGACCTTAACTAGAACGTTTTCTGCTATGCCCACGGGGTATGTAAGTGATAGGTCTGCTAATCTAACACTCATCCTAGTCGGCCTAAGGTCTGTTATTCCTAATTTAAGGAACAAGGACAAGGGCATCAAGCTGATGCTAGCTCCTAAATCAGCTAGCGCCTTACAGGGCGGTAAATTATCTATGAGACAAGGGATTATAAAACTCCCTGGATCACCCTTCTTTGGAGGTATGTTTGTGAAGGAATTATGTGCACCAGTTAGTCAACCTATGATGATACATCCATGCCTACGAAACACTTAAGTGTCACACCGGTGAGTACATGCAATACGAGCAAGTTATGCAACGATACTACGAAGAGGAATGATTCATAATAGTCATTATGAACCAGTTAAGTATTAAGTTAAGTTTAAGTTATTACTAGATTAGTTTAACTAACTAATTAATACAAGTAGTTGTACATTTACTAGTTGAGTAAATATACAATGTGTTAATTAAAGGTTGTCCATGATATGATTTAAAGCTATTAAATCATACAGTAATTGGATAATATTATTGTATAAATTATATAAAGGTTATTATATAATTAACTATTAAAAGTATAAATACAAATCTATATATTTCGTGTATATGGGTACCGAAATTATAGTGTGTTAATACTAGACATTTGATAGTTAAGTGCAATGATAATAAACTAGTTAAACTATAAGGGATGAAAGTGTAAAATGATAAGTGTAATTAAGAGATTAATCTTAATTAAACTAGAAGGGCCCTAAGTGAAAGTCCATCTATTATAAATAGAGGGCTTAGTGTGACAACCCTCGAAATTTGGGTATTTGACCCGATAATTCATTCAACCAAAATTATTAAATAACTTATGTATCGTTAACAAAGTATGTTTTTTCGCGTAGAAGCCTAACTAAAACCATGCACAAAATGTAATATTTATTGTACATTGGAATTGGTGCAAGTAATTATTTATCTATGTTGTGCAGTGCTAACTGTAACTTAATGAGTTGGAGACCAAACCTACACTAAAATCATAAACTTTGTATTTAATAATAATATTGTAAGTAACTATAAAGGTTGAGATGAAAAGTTGTATAAATTATTATAATTATAATATTAAAATAAAAATATAATTCTAATATTGAACAAAAAGGTAATTATGGTTAAAATGCTAAAAATGGTGCTAAGGTAGTACTAGTATCGATTCCATAATTTTCTATGCATGCATATATGCGCATGCATAGACCATTCATGCATTCAAGTTTAAATAAATTCAAAAGACTGATTCTTATCCATCATCACACGTTCTATAAGCTGCTACCAAATTCCCATCTTTTTCGTACGTCTACATTGAGATAATATTATAATATTATAGTCAAATCTTATGAAGTATGACTAACTGACACATTCTACATCTACACCTAAAACCTTTCTCTACTCCATGTATGCTCTCTCTCGCTCTCTCACATACGAGCAGAAACTTCTCACCTCTCTCTCTCGCTTCGATGAAGAAGCAACCCGCAACGTCCACCACTCCATCTCCATTTTCCGGCGACGCAACAAACCTCCGGTGACTCAAAAGAAGAAGGCATCCATCTCTCTATCTCATTTACACCCCACGGCTAAAACAGAAAACCCACCATCATCATCTCTTTTGGCCTACTCCGGCGAACTCGTTACTCCGTCGACTAGAGGCGTTCCCAATGCATGATCTTCTTCTCGATCTCCCTCTCACTCGTTAGGTATACCATCTTAATATTTCTAATATTGTTTAAGGCATGCATGAGTGTGTTTCAAGTTCTGAATTTTTGTTTTCGTCGACAATCGTCGTTTCCGGCGGTACACACATGTTTTGTGCGTGTGTGTGTATTGTTTGAGTGGGTGTTTTGTGATCATTTTTGATGTCTTTGGCAGAAGTCCCCAAACCCATCGACGCTCAAGTCAATTACATAAAACAAGATTTTGATTTAATAATAAATTAAATCATTTATTTAATGTTATTAATTTTTTTTATATATTTATTCTAATTAAAAGTAACGAAACTGTTATTATCTATCAACTTCAATTATTTAATTGTCTTTATTTCTTTTATGTATTTAATAGACAACTATTTTAAATTATTTAAATTAATTCATTTAAATAGTATAACGATTTGCTTACCTTTGGTTAACGTGTGCCTGCTTTCGAAAACTTGTTTAAATTAAACAAATCTATTTAATATACGAGACCAATTCAATCGAGTCACCAACGTATCGCTCGAGTCTAGATTCGTACTGCGAGGATCATTTGTGCATCATATAGATTAGACGTGTCATTTTAGACCATCATTTATTAACTATTAATATGCGTTTAGGACGCCATGAATCTTTGGTTGGAATCCCCAACTTTGTGGATTTACGAATTTGGTAGCTACGCTAAGGTGAGTTTCACGGCCCCACTTTTACTGTTTTATAACTACTTTATTGGGGGAGAAAACATATACCTACTCAACTATTTTGAAATAATTAATCTTTGTATAATCATTGTGGTGTACACGTACCTAACAATGAAGGACAAAGGACCATGCTACGAGTCCACGTTTAACCGTAATCATTAACTATTTGTGGTAGCCATGGAATATAGAGATAGTACTATCGGGATTGATCCCCTGCTCATGGCTAGTTATGCGCTAGCCCAACTGAGTTTGAGCTTTATATTCTAACGATTTTAGATTTCGGTTTGATTATAGGCTCTTTGATTATACCTTTACTTATAACGCTTAGGCCGAGCTTATAAGGGATTATGAATTGCACCTTAAAACTATTTCTGTTCAATATTTCAGAACAACGATACAAATCATACAAGTTTGTACGTAACGATTTTTAAACGATATGACTTTGGAGTCACAAAACATGTGAACTCACCAACCATTGTGTTGACACTTTTTCTAATATGTTTTCTCAGGTAACGGAAATTAATCTTTTAAGCATTGCATAAGTGGTGGGTCGTCAAGCATTTTTCCAGGATTAAGTCTAAGTTTAGATATCAACTATTTTTCAAACTTGGTTTATTTGGTTTAAATGTTTTCAACTTTTCAATTACATTTTTGTAAACAACTTTGGATATTTACTATGATTGCGTTGCTTTACTATTATTGATGTGTGATGTTACTAATTAGTCGCACCTCGTTCTTCCGCAAAACCATTTTTGGCGGGGTGTGACACTTAGGCATCTCTTATTAGGTTACACCTACACAAGCCGAAAACCCTTGCCCCTTTACCCTATTCGGCCGAAACAAGAACACCATCACTTGGTGTTCTTCGTTCTTCGTGTTCTTCGTTCGTTCTTCGTGTTCTTCGAGTTTCGAAGATCTAAGATCGAAGCAAGTGATCATCTAGAGGATCGTTCGTCGTGTTCATCATCAGTGGACTTATCTTAAGCATTAACCTCAGGTATGATTCATGGAAAACTCTTTCTTCCTCTCCTCTTGTTCGAAGTCGAACCAAGAACCCTAGGGTTCTTGGTAGTAGTCGACGAACACACAAGTATGTGTGTGTTCGAGTTCTTCGAACAAGGTTTCTTTCTTGTTAACCTAATCTAGTTCTCCAACATCCAAATCCTTTAGGGTTTAAGGATTAGGTTTAATCCCAGTTCCGCTTTTAGGGATTGAATCAGCTAGCTGGTTTTAACCGGCTAAGAACAAGTTCATGTTCTTGGTCAGTATGGTCGAACCAAGTCAACTAGGAGGTTGACCCAAGTGGTCGATCAGTGTACTATGAAACCCTACAGTGGTATCAGAGCGTTGGTTTAGAGATCTAGACTAGATTAACAAAGATTGTTTGTTTACTTTAATTTTAAGTTTTTTTTGTTTCAAGTTTTTCTTCGTCTTCTTCATGTTTTTCGAAAAAGAGGGAAGAACCCTAGGACCAAGAACATTAAAGTAGTCTAAGTTTAATTGGTCAAGAAGGGTTCTAGAAAACCCTAGCAATTTTCAAAAACCCTAGAAAGAACCCTAGGATCAAGTATATTAAACAAGATGTGTTTAATTGATCAAAAGAATTCTTTCCATAATCCCTTAAATTTTCGTGACCAAGGAAAACCCTAGGATCAAGTATATTAAACAAGATTTGTTTAATTGATCAAAAGGATTCTTTCCTAATGCCTTAGAATTTTCGAAATCTAGAGGATTACTTGGACACCAAGTTTATTAAACTAGCCTAGTTTAATTGGTGGAAAAATATCCTAGCCTTAAGTTTTCGAAATCCTAAAGAACCCTAGAACATTAAACTAGTTTAAGTCTAATAGTTTAAAAGTATTAATTAGGATAATAATCTAAAACCTAGTTAATTAGACATGTTTATGTCTAATAGGTTTAATTATTATTTTGATAGATTTATTAAAGCTAGTTCTTTAAACCTAGTAATTTAGACAAAGTTTTATTGTCTATAAGGTTTAAATTAAAAAGTTTAAATAAATTTATTAAAAGTTATAATCTATCTTAGAATTTAAACAAAGTTTATTGTTTAAAAAGATTGATTAAAATTAGTCTTTTAATTAAAATAATGTCTTTGATCAAGAAACTCAAAACCCTAGTTTTGATTGATCAAAAACAAGATTAGGATTCATGTAAAGAAGATGTTAATTTTTAAGTTTTAAAATTAACAAGATGTATTTAATTATGTATTTATATATATGTATTTAATTTTTCGGAATTTTTTATAATTAGGTAAAATTGAATTTTAATGGATATAATAAGTTTATACGTATTTTAATTAGATTAAGTTAAAATACACATGTATAAGCTAGATGTAATATTCTTATTAGAATGTTACAAGTTTATTATAAAATATACATATATATACGAATACATTAAATACAAGATAAAATGGAACAATTAAAAAGGGCAATGTTATTTTGATCTTTAAAAGATAATATTATAATTAGTTATTGTATAAGTTATAATATAATTAAAACTAGAAAGTACAAAGTTATGATTTCATTATAACTAGAAATTGTAAAAGTTGAAATTATATGATTAACTAGAATATACAAAGTTATATATATTAAGATGTATAAAGTTATAAGTTGTTATAACTAGTTAATTATACAAGTATAATATAAGTATTTTACAAGTCATGTAATATACTAGATTAATGATCAAGTGAAAATAACAAGAACCTATATTTAACTAGTTCAAGTTGAATATAAGAAAGGTTTAAATAAACTAAGAATTATTACATATAGTTTTTATATAATAAGTTTATTAGTTTTCACCAAGTATAAACCGGTGATTGTGTTAGCTTAAGTTTCATCATGGTTGTTGAAGCTAGTGGGAGCTACACAAGAAAATCACAAAGTTTGTAAGTGTGTCGTTAAGACATAAGTTTTGGTCGAATCTAATAAGTCATAAGAAATGTTTGATTTCATTATTAGACATATGGAAAACTAGATGTGTTAAACTAGGTTTATGTTTCAAGTTCATGAATCATAAAAGTTTTAAAAGTTTAACATAAGTTTATAAGTTTTTCAAGTAATATAAAACAAGAAAGTTTTATTAGAAATAAGGTTTCTCACAAAACCTAGTAAAACGTTTTGTACACCTCGTTTTAGGTATACATGTAAAATCGTGTAAATTCTTGAAACTATAAGTTTTTAAGAATAGTTCTTAAGTTTTAAAAAGGTGTCTGTAGAACTCTTAAATTCACAAGTCACACATTTTAAACAAGGATTAAGATTGGAATAAAGGTTTAAGTTTAGTTTAAGACTTAAACAAACCCAAGAAAATCTTAGATCTAAGTACTATCCACCTAATGGAACACCTCACTTGTTAAACGATATTCATATTGTAAGGATAAAGAACCTTAGATATGGATTCAAATCATTGCGAGTGTTAGGGTGCGTAAGGTTCTATGATAATCGGGAGTCCCGGCGCAGAACATCGCACTGTCTTAGATGGTCTGATCTACTTTGGTGATAATCGGGAGTCCCGGCCCAAAAAGTACTTGAGTAGAATAAACATACTAGACTTTATTACTAACTTAGAAATGTACGATTAGATTGTACAATGTTGTAATTAGTTATAAGTCTAAAGATTCTACGACCCCTAGGAATCGTGTCAAGTCTTGATACGATCGGTAAGGAAGTTACCTACCAAAAATAGCATGTCTCGTCGGGAAGTGCCCAAACCTTGCGGCGAGAATGTGATATATGGATCCTAGGCCTAAAATATTAATTATGGGTTTATAATATATTTTAGAGAATGTTTATTGATGATTACTAATTAAACTGGGTTTGATTTGTAGATGGCAGCAACAAACGTGATTGCGACAACAAGTACCAATAATCTCTCACTTCGCTCAATCCTCGAAAAGGACAAGTTGACTGGGTCAAACTTTCTCAACTGGGAGCGCAATCTTCGTATTGTGCTCAGGCATGAGAGAAAGTGGTATGTCTTGGAGAGAGCAGTACCAAACACCCCTGCTGTTAATGCCAGAGCTGAAACGAGGCAAGCTTATGATAAGCATGTCAGTGATGCACTCGATGTGAGCTGTCTGATGCTCGCCACCCTGAGTCCTGAGTTACAAGCGGGACTTATGGTTGTGCCTGCATTTGAGATGATCCAGCAACTTAGGGATTCATTTCAAGAGCAAGCTCGCACTGAGAGGTTTGACATCAATCGAGCCTTCAACTCTTGCAAGATGGTCAAAGGAACGCCGGTGAGTGCCCACGTCATGAAAATGAAGGGGCACATGGATCACCTCGCTAGACTTGGTCACCCCATACCGTTGCAAATGGCAACAAATACTATACTCAACTCATTGTCTGATGACTACAAGTCTTTTGTGGTCAACTACAACATGCATAATATGGGACCAAATCTAAGGACGTTCTCTTGATCGGTAATGGCGGTGGCGGTTGGAAAAAGAGAAAAGGGCATGGTGGTAAAGGAAAGGGTAAAACCTATCCTAACCAAGGAGTGCCAAATGGTAAAGGTGTCAAACAAAAGGTCAAGAAGGTTAAGCCTAACACTGCGATGACCGAGAACCGGTGCTTCAAGTGTGGTGAGGCTGGGCATTGGAAAAGAAATTGTCCAAAGGGTGCAAGTGGTAGTGGAGGAAACGCAAGTTCCTCAGGCAACACAACCTCACTTCTTAATCACTTTAAGATACTTGTAAAGTACATTACGAGTAATCTAACTTTTGCAATCGTTTATTGCGGGAGGAGATGGAAAGTGATAGTGACCGGCATGAGATGGTGATGATCCCACGAGCACCAAGTTTTTTATAATTCAGTATTTTTTTGGATTCGTTTTAAACAATTTTACTTTATTGTTTGGATAATTTTATTTCTGTTAAAACAAGTTTCATTTTGGTTTTAAATAAATTTCGAATCCATGGTTGAATTATATTGTGTGCATGTGTGATAATTACACTAGTCAAGGTTTATGACTAGATTGTAAATCAAGTTTTGATTTACTTATGTTTCATGTTTATATATTTGTTTGATTGTTGTATAAATAATGTCTTGATAGCTCAAGGTATTTAGATGCTAGTAATTAGAAAGTTTTTCTAATGAAAGTATTTAAGAGTTTTATGGAAGCATAAAGTTCAAAGGTTATTGAACTTAGTTAAAACATCTTAATTAATAGTCATTACTTATAATAGAAAGTTTTAAAGTATTAGTATTAATATAGTATGATTATATTGGATATAATCAAGATAGACTTTAAAGAGTATTATTACAAGTCTATTATACTTGTAGTAAAGGATTTAATGAAGTCATAATTCCTTAATAGGAATAATTGGATATTCGAATAATCCAAGTAAAATGACTTAGACATTAAATGACTCTTAAAAAGGGGACAAACTATATTAAAGCATTTAAGAATTAAAAGGGTATTATTGCAAGTCTCTTATACTTTTAATAAATACAGTGTTTAATCAAGTCATAATTCCCTTATAGGAATAATGGATGTTTGACAAATCCCAGTAATGACTTTGGAATTAAATAAGATTCTTAAAAGAATACTAATGTGTTTAAGAATTGATACTATCATTTCAAGTGTTTCATACTTGTTAGATACAGTAAGCAATAAAGATCATAATTCCCTAAACAGGAATGTTGGATATTCGCAAATCCAAAGGATGATCTTAATTATTGATAGAATTCTTAAAAGATTAAACTACAAGTTATTGACTAGGTCAAAGTAGTTTAAGAGATGCTTAAGTTCCATAAAAGTAAGTGGGAGCTAAGACTAACGTAATTCATTAAAGATGTTAATGAATTCAGTAAGTTAGTAAGACATTAACAACAAGGTTTTACCAAGTCGTTAGCCAAAGAGTTAAGAGAAATAATAATTGATCGTTAATTAGATTATTGCAAACCTAAATAGCGTGATCACAAGTCTTGTGATTAATTATTGCATATCTAATAGGTTGTTAACCCTTCAGTGGATAACATAGTCATTTAAGGAAATTTCTTTAACTAGTAAGAATATCTACAAATCAAATAACTAAAAGAAGCTTTAGTTACAAGGACAATTTTATTAATTCAAGAAACTAAGGAGTTAATTTCCAGTCCTCCTATGTTTACCGAATTACATAAAAGGCAAGACTAGAATATGTTCTAGATTGTTGCAAGAACAATATCTAGCAAAGACAAAAGTAATAGTGTTCTTAAATACTTGTCTTATGTCTTTAGTTTAATAGATATGATTGGTTTAGTGATAAAGTTACAATTAAAGTTGTAAGAATCATTAAGTAATCAACACAAACGAAAGGAATAAGTAAATGATCCAGTAATAATTCAGTACCTATGTCTAGTGAGGAATAGTACATGAATTAGTATCATTCTTATTCAGACTTTGTATGTTTTACATCATCCATGAATAAAAGTCTATTTATTCAAAAAGAAATAAATCCGTGTCTACTCGTCTAGGTGGGAACCTTGATGGGACGTTAACGTCATCGCGGTATTTGGTGGTAGATTCGAAGTTCTTCGAAGATAGCTACACAAGTTTTGTGTAAACCAAATATCGGTGATATTCTGTTGGAGGCTCAACGAATATTGGATTGACCACCGTGACAATACTTCGTGGTTGAAAAGTTCAAAAGTATTGTTCACTAGGATTGTCCTTAAGCCTGAGGTATTTGGTTTAGGATACAATGACTAATGTGCTTTGGTTCAACTCAGACAATTCTAAAATACGTTTGTCATACGAGGCGATACTGGGTACAAAGGAAGTTGTATTTTTAAATCGAAATATAACAAGATGGTAATTGCACCTCCTCTTTAGGAGAGATATTTATAGGTCCTTTGACTTGATAAGAAACTGGCAAGTGCACGGTCGTGCCCAAATGAACTGATCTGTTCTTTGTCGTTTATCACAGCAGTTTGAATCAAGAAGTCATAAAATGATTTCGAATACAGGAGTTGATAATTTCTACCATACTCGTGTTCGTTATCACAAATATCGTGCTGCAAGGGATAAGCCTAACAACGTTACCCAAGAAGTAAAGACAGAGTGTTCTTTACTAGGAGACGCTATTAAGAGTTTTTTCATAAAACTATACCAAGGGTTACATAAGCTGTTTTTATGGGGTTGGTTACCTACATGCCCATCTATAAAGGCCACTATAGCTCGTATCATTAAGACAAAGGTTACAAACTTGCACAAGTGGGAGTCTGAAGGAATTATGTGCACAATTAGTCAACCTATGATGATACATCCATGCCTACGAAACACTTAAGGGTCACACCAGTGAGTACATGTAATACGAGCAAGTTATGCAACGATACTACGAAGAGGAATGATTCGTAATAGTCATTATGAAATAGTTAAGTATTAAGTTAAGTTTAACTTATTACTAGATTAGTTTAACTAACTAATTAATACAAGTAGTTGTACATTTACTAGTTGAGTAAATATACAATGTGTTAATTAAAGGTTATCCATGATATGATTTAAAGCAATTAAATCATACAGTAATTGGATAATATTATTGTATAAATTATATAAAGGTTTTTATATAGTTAACTATTAAAAGTATAAATACAAATCTATATATTTCGTGTATATGGGTACCGAAATTATAGTGTGTTAATACTAGACATTTGATAATTAAGTGCAATGATAATAAACTAGTTAAACTATAAGGGATCAAAGTGTAAAAGGATAAGTTTAATTAAGAGATTAATCTTAATTAAACTAGAAGGGCCCTAAGTGAAAGTGTAACACCCGTATTTTTATAACATCGTTTAAATCATTTAAAATACATTTTCCCAACATTTGACACATTGTCCAAAATACAGTTTATCAAAAACTTTAAACCTTTATCAGAGTTTACAAAAATACGGTGTCACCAAGTATATCAAAACCATAGGCAAACGGGATCTACCTATGAGCTCCCGAACTAAGCATCTCTAGGCCACTTCTAGTGCAACCTTCTATCACTTCAAACCTGTACCTGAGTACATAGCCACAAAACAAACGTAGTACGTTTGTTTTGTGGCTATGTACTCAGGTACAGGTTTGAAGTGATAGAAGGTTGCACTAGAAGTGGCCTAGAGATGCTTAGTTCGGGAGCTCATAGGTAGATCCCGTTTGCCTATGGTTTTGATATACTTGGTGACACCGTATTTTTGTAAACTCTGATAAAGGTTTAAAGTTTTTGATAAACTGTATTTTGGACAATGTGTCAAATGTTGGGAAAATGTATTTTAAATGATTTAAACGATGTTATAAAAATACGGGTGTTACAACTTGGTATCAGAGCTATAGTTTAAGTGAATTAGGTTGGATGTCCATCCTAGTCTTAGACTGTAGCATTAGGAATGTAAGATTCCTTGAGATCATTAGGTTGACCTTGAGACTTTATGTTAAGTTTAGGGTTGAACCTAGGGGACCTATGAAAGTGATGTGATTATGGATAATCAGTGTTATGAGACTCATGACAAGTACACGAGGTACTAATTGTTTAATGTCTTTCGTATAGTCAAGATCGAAAGAAATGGTTAACACTCGAAGAAGTGGGAAAGCCCCGGAGGGCCGGGAGGAGGATACACCTCATGTTGAGGCTGGGGTTGAACAGGAAAGTCAACCGTCGATGCGCCAGGTGGGTGAATCGGAGGTCGGAGCTAATAGAACTCCGGTGACCATGGCGGACCTCCAAACTATTATTGATCAACTCAAGGGAGTGGTGGCCGATGAGGTGCACCGCATAATTGGGGACCGTGAGAGGTCGGATGGAGGTCGTGTATCCGAGGCTAGATCGGATGAGAAAACCAGGGGTGGTGGCACTCGAGTGGAGAAATCCTCCACAGGTGGTTGTAGTGATGCAAGGGCGAGGCCCGATGAAAATTATGGTTGTTCTTTTAAGACATTCATGGCTTGTAAGCCAAACATATATACGGGTAGTTCGGACCCGAAGGTAACTATGAGGTGGATCCGAGAGACCGAGCGGGTCATCGGAAGTAGCAAGTGCAAGAAAACCGATATGGTGTTGTATGCATCTCAATTGCTAAAAGAGGATGCTATGGTCTGGTGGGACATAGTTTATGAGACCCTCGGGAGGGAGGTGATAGAGAGAATGTCATGGGATGAGTTTACCGTGAGGTTGAGGAAGAAATTTTGTCCCGACCGGGATTTGGAGAAAATGCATGAGAAGTTTGTGACCCTAAGGAAGGGTGAGATGTCGATCGAGGAGTACACGAGGGAATTCACAGGATTACTTCCGTTTGTTGCTAAGACCTACTCCGAGGAGAGGTTGAGGGTAGTTAGGTATGCTAGTGGGCTACCTTGGGATTATCAGTTGGAGGTAAAGAGAGCGGTCACGCTAGATGAGGCCATTAGTGCCGCCCGAGGTGTGGAAGAGGTGAACGTGGCAAAAGTTGCCGAGAGGGCGTAAGTGGGAGATAAGAGGAATGCCGAGAGTGGATCGGGTACGGTTAAGAAGGGAAAGTTCACGTCGAACTTCTCTAGGCAAGGAAGTGTAGTCTCGTGCAAGAGGTGTGGGAAGAATCATACCGGTGAATGCCGTGGGGAACCAAAAATTTGCCATGATTGTGGAAAGACGGGACATTTGGCCCGAGATTGTAGATCCAAACCTATGGCCGAGGTTGAATGTTACTCGTGCCATGAGAAAGGGCATTATAGCCACGTGTGCCCGAAGAAGAAAACCGGAACGCTTGTGTCAGCGGCTCAAAAGAAGGCGGAGCCGGCAAAGGTGAGAGGACGATCCTTCCTACTCGCACGGGAGGAGGCGCGCGATGGGGCGTCAGGTTCGGGAGCTAAGGATTAAGCGGCCCGTAATTGTAGCATTGGATAATTAGGCCGGTGTGCCATTTGTTTCCCTAAGATTTTAGTTTTGGGTATTATTGTAATCCTTCCGAATGCTTTGGTTAAAAACATATTTTGAATGTTATGAATTTTATTGTTAATTTGTTTACTTGAAAGATTTGAATTAGCAAGGTTGAATAATTGTCGATGAGAGTAGTGGCATTGGTAGGACCATTGAGATGGATTGGATGATTATGCACCAAGCCAGTTTGTTGTGTGAGTATAGCCATATTGTTAGATTGTTGACCAATTTGGTGTTTACGGGAAATAGTAGATGAGTTGTATGACGTGAATAGTCATCGTGGGAATAATCTTCCGGGTTGAATGAATTCGTATTTTCTTTTTAGAATCATAGACCGGAGTCGGTTGGTTGACTCAAAGATGACCGGGATGACCGGTGAAATTATGGTTAATAGAATTGAGTGATAGTTACTTCGGTAGCGACAAAAGATTTGGAAATATGGTAATAAAGAGATGAACCGATTAATGACGGTTAATGTGTAAGTGGAATGGTAAATAACGAATAGAGAATGTTATTAGTTACCCGCGGGGTACGATGCATGTGCATCATATGATGACCTGGGAAAGCATATAATTGTGGAAAGATAATATTATGTCATATGAATTGTGCTAAGTAATATGTCATATGAGAGACATACGAATGGGAAGGAAAACAATGAGGCGTCTCGTGGGAGAGGTGCTAGAATGCACGATAAATGATTTGATGATGTTTGTATGTTATTGGCGTGACATATACATATGTTAGTATATGTGCATGATGATGATGTTTACTTGATATTGGTGCGATATATACATATGTTTGTATATGTGCACAATAGAGATGTAATGATGGTATTGGTGACATATACATATGTTTGTATCTGTGCACAATGGAGGTAGTTAGATGGAATTGGCATGATATACGTGTGTATATCTATATGTGTATATATGTTTATGTGTTTATATGATGAATGTAGAACCATGTGGTTAATGATTATTACTATTATGTTATGATAAATGAGAATTTGGCTTGAAATGCGAGTTGCATTTAGGTCATGTAAAGGTAGGGGATGCCTACGATTTATAGAATAGAAGGGAAGAGAAACTCCTAGTGAGCAAATTACCATGTGGTAACCCAGACTTAGTACACCGTATAAAGGTGTGGGATGTATTACGGTAGCGGGCCTAGTACCGATAATTTAAGTTGATCAATGTGATACAAAGATGGTTGAAAGAATACTAAGTGGTAGTATGAGTGACCAAGTGAAGGTCAAGAAACGGTAAATGTTATTGTGACCTTATGTTAAGGTGTGACCCTTGAATTAACAGGGACGATTGTTGAGAAAGTAATAATGGGTAGAACTGAGAGTGATGGGTTGGTAATGATACGCCGCGTGTACGGAAATTGCTAGTTTGGAAAAGGTATGGTTGACTTTATGTAAAAGTCAACGTTAGTCAACCCGTGATTGGTTGAATTGGTCTAAGATGAACTTTGATTCTCGTTTTGATTTACTAATGAATATTGATAGCATAATGTGTCGATTATGTGTTTGTGAAAAAGTTGATGAGATGGTTGATTGAATTGTAGTCAGTTTATACGACTTGGCCCGTTTGGGTGATTTCGATGTTGAAATTGGGAATCAAGTGTAAGACTGTAGTTGAATCATAAATTAAAAGTAAACTGTAAAGGAAAGGAGGATTTATGAAACCTTTAACGAGAAGGGAAAGTGTTAAGGTATAGTTGACTTTGTGCTTAAGTCAAAGGGTAGACAATGTGGGGATATACCAATGTCGGGATATATCGGCTTGGTCAAGGCTAGAGTTTGACATTCGTTTTAATCAATTAGTTAATGGTATGATTGTGTCATACCATTGTTATGAGAATGAAAGGATTGGTCGAGAAAATGTCGGTGTTAGGGTCAAATTGTGAAATTTTGACCCGTTTGAGTATTATGAGTTTTTAAAGTTGGGTCTTGACCGTTCGGACTTAACGAAGTTAAGTGAATGTTTGAATATGTAATGTTGAAGGAATAGGAATGAGGAAAGTTTGGTGGTAATGACCACAAGGAAATGAGGGCGTAATGCTCGGGTGAATATAGGTTGGAGATTTTAGTGATTCCGAGGACGGAATCCTTTTAAGGGGTGGATAGTTGTAACGACCCGAAATTTGGTAATAAATAAATTTATAAAAATTATGATAAATAAGGATAAATCGTTTAAAGAACGTAGGAATTGGTTTCGCGTCGTTTGGACACCGTACGAGAAAGTTATGGGCGAAACCGGGTCGAGACAAGGACGAAAAAGTGCAGCCCTGGCTGCACACCAAGTTCGCGCCGCGAAGTAGGACTTCCCGATCGGGTAGTCATGACAGGGAAAGAGACCGGTGGACGCGATGTAGTTCACGATTTGGTTAACGAACGCGAAGTGGAAGAAACGCATAGTTCGCGACGCGAAGTTCTAGTTCGCGACGCGAAGTCTGTTCGACAGACATTAAAATCGGGTTTTCAGCCATTTGTGCTATCTTCAAACCCTAGTTCTTCCCTTTGGCGATTTTGGAGCTCAAGTACAGATTTTGGTTGATTTCTTCTCAAATCTTTGATAGATTTCGCTCCTAGTTGAAGATTAAAGGTATCTCTTCACTCCTTGATATTTGTAGCTTTAGATCCATGTATTTTGATGTATGAGTTTGAAACCCTAAGTTCATGGGTTTCGGGATATGGTGATGTTGATGATGTATACACCTGATAGATGGTATGTTATTAAAGGAAACAAGGGTATGATTATGATTTGTAAGAATCTTAAGGATTTGGTTAAACCTAGGGTTTGGTAAATCACCATAATTGGGGGAAATGTGTTAATAAGTGTTATCTAGAGATAGATGGACACACTGGTAGTAGAATGTGATGTTGATAATCTTGTGATTATTGTATTAGGCATTTGGTGAGGTCTTGGAAGTTGACCGAATTGTGAAGCAAGGAAACTGACGTGAAGAATACGGTTGGAGCACTTATTTGCTAAGGTGAGTACATGAGACTTTTAAACTGGGTACATAGCAAATAGTCTTGAAAGTACATATGATATTGTATCGGTCTTTATTAACAAATATATGATAAAGATAGTAATTTAAAATGTGTGAGAGTATGTAGAATGTGATACTAGAATGTGTCTAGTATGATTGATGAATTTGAAGTAAATTATGATAGATCCAAGTAATTATGGAATCTATATTAATGAACAATAAATATGTAGTAAGTGATTAAAAGAATGTATACGGAGCCTTTATTAATAAATATGTATTAGTAAAGCAATTGGGAATGATTTTGTAGTAATGAGTACCTATTGGTAAGATATACTAATAAGAGTAAAGAACGAATATATATGAGAAAGAATATGATGTGACTAGTAATAATTGTCTATTATAGTCAAGGGAGAGATAAAAGTATTATGTGATCGATAAATAAGAAATGTATCTTATGTATAAAGTAAGTATGGACCTCATAGGGTTCATAGATGTAGAAGTAACTGTGGTTGCTTATGATCGGGTCCATGGGACCATACAAGTACGTTCACACTGTGGTGGACCAATTATATGTCGTTAGCATTAGATGACTAACTTGTTTGATGTTGGATGTGATAGCCGAAGGCTTTGACTGTCATAACTGTTAGGTTATGGTAAGAGAAAGATGGTGGTGACGCGGGGGACCCCTGGTCACTGGACGGTGGTATATATGTTTATACACCGAGTGTATATATGTTTATACACTAAGCACACGGGTGCTTCTAGTACGCATATGTTTGGTACTAGGTATGTTAGGTTCTAATACATATATGTTTATGTATTAGATATGTTGATTGGACGGTGGTATATATGTTTATACACCGAGTGTATATATGTTTATACACTAAGCACACGGGTGCTTCTAGTACGCATATGTTTGGTACTAGGTATGTTAGGTTCTAATACATATATGTTTATGTATTAGACATGATTGGGCTTCTGGTACATATATGTTTATGTACTAGATATGATTGGGCTTCTGGCACCTATACGTTTAGGTACTAGATATCTTTGCTAGGAAAGCAAAGTAGTTAGAGTCACAAAAGGGTGACTAGACGGTATTTATGTAGTTTATATATATGTTTACATATTTATGAAATGTCTATTATTGGGGTCTAAAACCCATGTATCTCACGAGACTATTTTGTCTCACGTACTACGTTTGTTTTGTGGCTATGTACTCAGGTACATGTTTGAAGTGATAGAAGGTTGCACTAGAAGTGGCCTAGAGATGCTTAGTTCGGGAGCTCATAGGTAGATCCCGTTTGCCTATGGTTTTGATATACTTGGTGACACCGTATTTTTGTAAACTCTGATAAAGGTTTAAAGTTTTTGATAAACTGTATTTTGGACAATGTGTCAAATGTTGGGAAAACGTATTTTAAATGATTTAAACGATGTTATAAAAATACGGGTGTTACAGAAAGTCCATCTATTATAAATAGAGGGCTTAGGCATCACTTATTAGGTTACACCTATACAAGCCGAAAACCCTTGCCCCTTTACCCCATTCGGCCGAAACAAGAACACCATCACTTGGTGTTCTTCGTTCTTCGTGTTCTTTGAGTTTCGAAGATCCAAGATCGAAGCAAGTGATCATCTAGAGGATCGTTCGTCATGTTCATCATCAGTGGACTTATCTTAAGCATTAACCTAAGGTATGATTCATGGAACACTCTTTCTTCCTCTCCTCTTGTTCGAAGTCGAACCAAGAACCCTAGGGTTCTTGGCAGTAGTCGATGAACACACAAGTATGTGTGTGTTTGAGTTCTTCGAACAAGGTTTCTTTCTTGTTAACCTAATCTGGTTCTCCAACATCCAAATCCTTTAGGGTTTAAGGATTAGGTTTAATCCCAGTTCCGCTTTTAGGGATTCAATCAGCTAGTTGGTTTTAACCAGCTAAGAACAAGTTCATGTTCTTGGTCAGTATGGTCGAACCAAGTCAACTAGGAGGTTGACCCAAGTGGTCGATCAGTGTATTATGAAACCCTACAGTTTGGTTGGAGGATAGCTGAGCATTCCTCGCTTAATATTGCTGACGACACCTCCTCCGTGTGCTCCTTGCTTGAGACCAAGTCCTTGATGAATTTCCCGTAATTTGGCATACATGCTAACATGTCTACCAAAGGAACGTTAATGCGCACCTGTTTAATCATCTCAACAAACTTACCATATTTTTCCTTAAGTTTTTCTTTCCTCAAACGTTGAGGAAAGGGGACCTTCGGTGTGTAGGAGTTTGTTGTATCTGTTTTGTTGGATCTGTGCGTCTCCTTTGGTTTTGTCTTATAGGCTCAGTTCGAGTTTCAAACTTCTACATGGACCTCTCCCTTTCATCAGCTGGAGTCTCCTCATTAACCTGTACATCAGAAGAATTTTTGTTAGTATTTAATACAGGTGAACTTACCGTTTTACCACTTCGAGTAGTGAT
This sequence comes from Calendula officinalis, assembly GCA_963853835.1. Classification (NCBI taxonomy): domain Eukaryota; kingdom Viridiplantae; phylum Streptophyta; class Magnoliopsida; order Asterales; family Asteraceae; genus Calendula; species Calendula officinalis. The sequence goes on along the minus strand of OY970820.1, from coordinate 65,568,810 downwards.
AGCTTTAACATTTTCAAATCCACTTTTTGGGTTGTCTTCTGTTCTGGGTGGTAGACTGCCTTGCGGTCGTTCTTGTAATGCTTCAGCCATCCTGCCCATATTTCTTTCTAAGCTTTGAATTGCTGCTTGCTGATTTCTGTTAATCTGATCTTGTTCCTCAGCTTTCTTGTCATGTTTTTCTATAAAATTTTCAAGCATGAGTTCCATTGATGACTTTGATCCTTTGATCCTTGATCCTTGAACCAGGGGGGGTTCGAGTTTCTCGGGGGATAGTTATTGTTTTGGTTATTGTTGTTATAACCTCTGTTGTTATTGTACCCCTGATTGTTGTTGTTGTACCCCTGATTTCCTCCCTGATAATTACCTCGGTACCCATTGTTGATGTAGTTCAACTCTTCTTCCGCAGACATCATCGGTTGATGTTGTTGGCAATCTTTAGTGAGATGTGGTCCTCTACATTTATCGCATCCAACCTGTATGGCATGTAAACAACTTGTTATTTTATCTAATTTTCGTTCAAATACCTGTTGGTTGTTCTTTATTGCGGCCACTTCATCATTTCGTCGATCATCAACTGCATTCAGAGAGGCTTGATTCTGCCTGATTCGTCTGTCAGATGTCCATTCTAGACTGTTCATAGAGATGTCTTCGAGAAGTTGATATGCTTGAGTTGGGGTTTCGTACATGAATAGCCCACCACTTGATGAATCGAGTAAAGAACGAGATGTATGATCTAATCCCCTATAAAAAATGTGTACTATGTTATTTTTCTCGAAACCGTGATTTGGGCACTTCCTCAGTAGGCTTTTTAATCTCTCCCAAGCTTCTGTTATCTTTTCACATGTATGCTGCATAAAAGCCATGATGTCAGTTTTTAGTTTGTCAGCCTTAGCTGGTGAAAAATAACGTGTAATAAAGCGACTTCGGAGTTCATCCCAAGTCGTAATAGAGCCTGGCTCTAACGATTTAACCCAATCTCGTGCATCCAGTTAAACTGAAAGGAAAGAATCTTAGTCTCATGGCATCCAACGTTACGTCTCATTGTTTAAACAGCTCACAAATTTCCAAAAAGTTTTCGAGATGTCTGTTGGGATCATTGCATAATCTGCCATCGAAGTTCAGATCCCGCACCATACTAAGGAATTGTCCTTTAATCTCGAAATTTATATTGTTCAGTTCGGGAACTGTGATGGATGGAGTAGGAGCATTTGGTGCTGTCTGCCTGATACTCCACATGGATTGCTCTGGTGGTGGTTGATCTCCCATATCAAAAATGGGATTTTCAACAACTTGAAAGTTGATCGAGTCTAGGTATTGCGCTGCTAAAACTGCTCTACGTCGCTGTCGAAGAAGTCTCTCTGGCTCAGAATATGGTGATATCGGATCAGAGTCAGAGCTACGGGTCATACACCTGCAAAACTCAAAGCAATTGTTAAAAACGCAACTGTTTAACACAATCAATAAAGTAATTCAACAATTTAAAATAAACTTGTCCAAGAATAAATCCCTAGACAAGGATCGATTAAAAGATTAGTTTTAAATAACTAATCAGGCAACTGTTCCCCGGCAGCGGCGTCAAAAACTTGATGTGTGAAAACTAGTTATAAAATAATAACCTAAAATACGCCTTCTCTAGATTACCACACTCTTAGGCAAGTATGACATAATCGTGAGCAATATAGTTCAGGTAAGTACTTCGGGTGTTCGTTTCCGCAGGGAACAGTTAAGCCGACTAAATAGTATAAAACTAATGATTTAATCTAAACGAATGCATAAAGTAGGGGTTTTTGTTTTTAAACTAATTAAATGAAGAAACTGATTAAAAGTAAATTTGAGCTTTTGAAAACTGAGACAAATTGACAAAGTAGTTAAACTGTGTTCACATATGAGAGGGAATATTCACTATGATCGATTCCATCTAGTTCTAGGTTTGGTTGGTTAAGTTCCGATTTAATTGGTGTTCTAGAAGTCAGGTAAGCAGTGGTCTCTAGCTTCCTACAATGGCCGCGTTATCATTCCTAAGGAATCATACTATGGTCACACTTCGGCTTGTTAATTATATCTAGGCCCGGATTTCCGTCGCCTTCTAATCTTGAATTCGGTCGTTACTAAGATTAGACTTTCGGTTTCACCTAAGTTATTTGATGCTTAAACTCGAATCCCTAGATCTAGTGGATTGCCAACTACGTCACCGGGGTGAAAAGTTGAAGTAATTATTAACTACAAATGCTAGTGGTCACTCAACAAAAATAATTATTAATCAACAGTTAGAACAATAAAAAAATGCAAGAATTAACCAAAAGGATCTTTGATATAAATAAACAAGTGTTCAAAACCAATGTTAAAATCCTAAAAATACCAAACCTAAAGTCTAGATTTCATCTAATCATAGTGAATATAAATGATTAGCACATAGACATGCTAAACATCGCAAAACAAGTGTAAGAATTCAATAAAACAAACATAATTTGATTAATAATGATTAAGAACCGAAATATATGAATGGAAGTGAAGATCTTGATCTTGAAACCCCTTGAATTCGTGCACCACAGCTGCTCCTAGGTCAAAAATCGGATGCCAAAAAGATCCCCAAAAGAATGGCTGAATTTTAGCTTAAATACCCTTATTTTCGTTTTGCTCGAGCACTCGACCAGGGGTCTCTCGCGCGCTCGACAGAGGGACACCCGCGCGCCACTGGGTGCGACATGGGCCTGCTCGCGCCGCTCGAGCATGTCTGAATTTCGGAATTTGCTGATTTTTTACGTTTTTGGCCCTTTTCTTCTATAATTTGGACTTTTGACCTGCATTTTATCAACAACATCATAAATTAGGCATAAACACTTATTTTTACTATAAATCAAGCCTAAAAAATACAATATTGACGGATTTAAACATGTATAAATCCGTCGATATCATATACAAACATGCAAACATACATCAATTGACATATAAATCAACACAAATTTGAGATATATTAACGTCATATTCTGACTTACAAAGCATCCATAATTTATAATCGTGGTTCAAAAATATTTCAATAACATAATTCATAGAAAGAAAGATTACAAAGCTTATACATTTACTCAAATTTATTTATTTATTATATGTACATGTATATTATATATGAGAATTAACGATCACAATAAAACATAAATCATAAATGAATATTAACGATCATGGTAATAACGTTCTAGGGTCGCTGAAAAGCATCATCCACTGAAGGGATTTAATGAAGACAAAAAGACAAATAGTTAGAAGACAATCTGAGGATTAGTTCCTCAGATTGTGGGTAACTGAATCTGATCAGTTCGGATTTCAGTTACCCAGCTACACTATCTTATCACCATCTGAAAGAACGATCAGTATCCCGTGCGGAATCAGATACTGGTTATCAGATCAGATAGTTGTAGCAGGTTCAGCGCACACTTGACAATAACGCTGAACCATTGAACAAATACCTCTCTAAGCTAAACTCTTAGTGAATGTCACTGAAGCTGAAGGTCATCTGAAAAAACATGAGTATCCGAAGACTCATGGCTACCCAAAGTGTATATAGGCCCGATGTTTCAGTGTCACAAAAAGACACAAGTAAAGCACAAGTTTGTGCAACGATGATAAAACGGAATATCTTGCAAATTTTCTAGAAGATATCGGCGCTCACAAGACGACAGAAAGTACTGTCAGAATTCCTTTAGTCGTGCTCCTCCCATGAAATATCCTCTGCACCAACGGAATTCTCACACGTGGAATCGATCGATCATTCCTTTGGCACCAAGTTTTCCAAAAATATAAATTGAGGACTTAGCGATCGATTTCTGTGTGCACCCAACAAGGTTACACGCTGCTAAAATTACTCTAGAACTTTATTCCTTTGAGCAGAGTGTAAACCACTAGTTAACCCTAGTTACTAGATTTGAGAATTGAATCTTTGTAACGAAGGTGTCTGGTCTTGTGCCTAATCATTTGTTGATCAAAACTTGTCTTAGATAGTATCTGTTATTGTCTATCACATGCAAATAGTTTAGGTATGATTTGTTCTTAGCTATTCTGCAAACTACTTGCATCTTTATTGTATCATTATTGATTAACAAAGAAAAGTTTAAAAAGTGTTGAGTGTTACCACAAATATTTTATTTGATCAGTAAAAGCGTTTAAGTGCAGTAATTCACTTATTACGGGACTAACAATTGGTATCAGAGCAGGACAATTAACTCATAATTTTTGATCTGCTTACTAACTGATCAAATGGGTGAAAAGCTATCACAAATGAACCTTGGTTCAAAGACAGATGCCCCTGTGTTTACCGACGATGATTTTGGCATGTGGAAAATCTATTTTCTGGGATTTGTCGAACATCAAAATGATATGGGACCAGATATTCTAATCAATGGTCCATACATTCTGAAAATGTTCGTTCCAAGTACGAGTATCTTAAAGGAGAAGAAGAAGGAAAGGGATGATAAAGACGAAGAAGAAGAAGAAGATCTGTCTGATGTTGAAGAACCCAAACCCAGAGATCAATGGTCAGAGGCAGATAAAAAGCTAGCGGGTTTAGATGCCGAAATCCGCTTCCTCCTTCAAGCATCCCTCCTAAATCACATTCTTATCACAGTGAAAGAATGTAAAACTGCCAAAGAGATATGAGATATTTTGATAACATCCTATGAAAGAACCGACGAAGTTAAGGCTAGCAGGAAAGCTATGCTGAATTGAAAGTATGAAGCCTTCAAGGTCATCAAAGATGAAACACTCAACATGTCGTACAGAAGATTCACCATCCTCATAAATGAACTAAGGGAGTTTGGAATCCACAAGGATGTTCAAGAACTAATGTACAAGCTTTTAGAAATTCTTCCAAAAGATTGGGCTGTTATGTCCACAGTGTTAAGAACCTCTGGCCAGATGAGAGATATGAACATGAGCAGCCTCTACAGTACATTGATGAACTTTGAAAATGAAAACAATATGTACGATGATCTGAATGAGACTCCCACTTCATCTGCACATATCACAAGCTCTTCTAAATCCTCTCGAAGAGCTCTAAAAGCAAAAGTGGAAAGTGTTGTCGACCCAAATGACGCTGGTGATGAAAAATTTGAAGATGCTGAAGATGGTGACCTCGAAGAGCGTGAGTCTAACTCTGAAGGGTGTGAGAATGAAGATATAAAAGAGTTATCAGAAAGTATTGCTTTATTATCTACAAGATACAAAAAATTCTTAAATCGAAACAGATGAGGAGGCCAAAATGATAGGGAGAAATGGTGTGCCTTAAGTGTGGAAGAACGGGCCATATCAAAGCTGACTGCAGAGTCAAAGAAAACTCTCAGGGCCTGAAAGATCAAGTTCAAGCTCTTCATCAAATAATAAACAGAAATATGAAGACACTGAGAAGAAGTACCATGAGCTCAATGCTCAAATCGCCAAGGCTGAGAAAGATGCAAAAGCATTGAAAGCAACGGCTGAAACTTGGTTAAGTGACTCAGAGATAAGTGATGAAGAAGTGATTGTAAGTAATACAAAAGGTCTATTTACAAAAATAGAAGAATATGCTTCAGATTCTGAAAATCTGAAAGATTGTATACGTCTGATGGCTAAATTTGAAGAAACTGAAGAGCATCAGCTAGAAGAACAATATCGTGAATTCGTTTCTCTAGAACTCTCCTTCTCAAGGGACTGGGAAGATGAAACTTTAAACGAAGTAAAAATGTCTGACAAAGGTTCTCCTGAAGATTATTTACCTTTAGTCAAGTCACTTGCAAGAGATTTAATGACTACTCAAAATAGAAATGCTAAGTTAGAAACCGATCTAACTAAAGTGACTGAAGAATTAGAGAAGCTCACTTAAGAATCTTCAAAACCTGAAAACTCAAGACTCACAGTAATCAGGCTTCAGTATGCCACTAATATTCTGAAAAAAGACAACCTGACATTATTTCAGAAAAACGAGGCTCTTCGGAAATCATGCAACTCATGGTCTAACTCATCTTATCTCATCAAGCAGGTCCTGGAAGAACAAAATTCGGCCCCAGTTCTCTCTGAAGAAGTTAAGTCAAGTCCAAATTACAGAACTCTCACATCTGGAATATCAAATAACCACGGTCACAAATCCAAAATGTCAAAATCTCAAGAAGTTCGTTATGGCAGAGAAGTATTTCAGACTGCTAACGGAAACTTGATCATCTCAAAATCTGGTCTCACTAACCAAGATTGTGTAGGGTTTCATTACACTGATCGACCCATTGGGTCAACCTCCTGGTATGCTTGGTTCTAAGCATACTGACAAGAACATGAGGTTGTTCTTTCCGGTTAAACCAACTAGCTAGTTTAATCCCTAAAAGCGGAAATGAGATTAAACTTAATCCTTTAACCCTAAAGGATTATGGGGTGTTGGAAATCTAAACTAGATTAACATGAAATAAACCTTGTACGAAAAACTTGAACACACACAATGCTTGTGTGTGTTCGTCGACTACCACCAAGAACCCTAGGGTTCTTGGTAGTCGATCGAACAAGAGGGAGGAGGGGAAAAAGAGTGTTCCAAAACATACCTTAACTTGCTTAAGTTAGTCTACTGACGATGAACACGACGAGCGATCCTCTAGTTGATCACTTGTAACGATCCTTGTTCTTCAAGACTTGAAGAACACGAAGAACGAACGAAGAACGAAGAGCCCCAAACTTGGTGTCTAAGTTTCGGCCGAATAGGGGGAGAGGGAGGCTAGGGTTTTTCTTGTGGAGTGTGTATCAACAATAAGGGAACCCCAAGCCTTCTATTTATATTAGAAGAACTTTCACTTAGGGCCCTTCTAGTTTAATTAAGATTAATCTCTTAATTAAACTTATCCTTTTACGCTTTAAAACCTTATAGTTTATCTAGTTATTATTGTTACACTTAATTATTAATTGTCTAGTATTAACACACTTATATATTTCGGTATAATATATATACACGAAATATATATTTGTATTTATACTATTAATAATTAATTATATAATAAATTTTATATAATCTAAACAATAATATTATCCAAATACTATATGATTTAATAGCTTTAAATCATATTATGGATAATTTATAATTAACACATTGTATATTTACTCAACTAGTAAATGTACAAATACTTTTATTAATTAGTTAGTTAAACTAATCTAGTAATAAGTTAAACTTAACTTAATACTTAACTGAGTCATAATGACTATTATGAATCATTTCTCTTCCAAGTATCATTACATATCTTGCTCGTATTACATGCACTCACCGGTGTGACCCTTAAGTGTTTCGTAGGCATGGATGTATCACCATAGGTTGACTAACTGTGCACATAATTCCAACAGACTCCCACTTGTGCAAGTTCGTAACCTTAGGTTGATGACACGAGCTACAGTGGCCCTCTAGATAGGCATGTAGGTAACCAACCCCATAAAAACAACTTATGTAACCCAAGTATAGTTTCGAAAAACTCTTTTATAGTGTCGTCTAGTAAAGAACACTCTGTCTCTACTTCTTGGGCAACGTGTTAGGTTCATCCTTTGGAACATGATATCTGTGATAACAAATACGGGCATGGTAGAAGATATCAACTCCCGTATTCGAAATAATTTTTGATTTCTTGATTCAAACTTATGTGATAAACGACAAAGAACAAATCGGTTCGTTTGGGCATGGCCATGCACTTACCAGTTTTCTATCATGTCAAGGGACCCATAAATATCTCTCCTAAAAAGGAGGTGCAATTACCATCTTGTTATATTTCGATTCCAAATACAACTTCCTCTGTACCCAGTAAGGCCTCGTATGACAATCATATTTCAGGCTTAAGGACAATCCTAGTGAATAATACTTTTGAACTTTTTAACCACGAAGTATTATCACGGTGGTCAATCCGATATTCGTCGAGCTCCAACAGAATATCACCGATATTTGGTTTACAACAAAACTAGTGTAGCAATCTTCGAGAAACCTCGAATCTCCACCAAATATCGCGATGACGTTAACGTCCCATCAAGGTTCCCACCAAGACGAGTAGTCACAAATTATTCCTTTTTGAATAAAGAGACTTTTATTCATGGATATTGTAAAACATACAAAGTCTGAATAACAATGATACTAACTCATGTATTATTCCTCACTGGACATAGATACCGAATTATTACTGGATCATTACTTATTCCTTTTGTTCTTGTTGATTACTTAATAACTTTTACAATTTCACTTGTAACTTTATCACTGATCTAGTCATTCCTATTAAACTAAAGACATAAGACAAGTATTTGAAAAAACACTATTACTTTAGTCTTTGCTAGATTTTGTTCTTGCAACATTCTAGAACATATTCTAGTCTTGCCTTTTTATACAATTCGATAAACATAGGAGTATTGGAAATTGACTTCTTAGTTTCTTGAATTCATAAAATTTGTCTTGTAACTAAAGCCTCTTTTAGTTACTTGATTTGTAGATATATCATTACTAGTTAAAGAAATTTCCTTAAATGATTATTTATCCACTGGATTGTGAATATCCTATTATATATGCAATAATTAATCACAAGACTTGTGATCACGCTATTAGGTTTGCAATAATTTAATTAACGATCATTTACTATTTCTCTTAACTCTTTGGCTAATGACTTGGTAATACCTTGTTGTTAATATCTTACTAACTTACTATATTCATTAATACTTCTAATAAATATGTTAGGATAGCTCCCACTCTCTTTTATGGAACATAAGCATCACTTAAAGTATTATTTTGACCCTGTCAAGAACTTATAGTTTAACCTTTTTTTAAGAATTTGTCAATTATTAAAGTCATCCTTTGGATTTGCGAATATCCAATATTCTTGTTTAGAGAATCATGACTTTCATTGATTACTGTATCTAACAAGTATAAGACACTTAAAACGATACTTCCAATTCTTAAATATATTAGTATCTTTTAAGAACTTCATTTAATGCCAAAGTCATTTCTTGAATTTCTCAAATATCCAGTATTCCTATTAGGGAATTATGACTTGATCAAATATTGTATTTATTACAAGTGTAAAATACTTGCATTAATACCTTTAATTCTTAAATACTTTTATATAGTTTTATCTTTTAAGAGTGTATTTAATGTCTAAGTCATTTTAATTGGATCTTGCGAATACCCAATTATTCCTATTAGGGAATGATGACTTTATTAAATTCCTTTATCACAAGTGTGAGATACTTGTAATAATACTCTTAAAGTCTATCTTGATTATACCCAATATAATCAAATTAAGTTCAATGTACTTTGAACTTGATGCTTCCATAAAACTCTTAACCACTTGTAATTAGAGCAATCAAACAAATATAAACAATGAGATTATTATTAAGTCAACACTTGACTTTATAATCTAGTCATAAAACTTGACTAGTATAATCACCGCACATGCACACATAATATAATTCAACCATGGATTCAGCGATGATAAACTTAAAACCCGAAATTCATCATAAAATAAAAATAAAATTGTAATTTGTTCAAAAAACAACTAAACCAAAAATTGTTTTGCTGAATTCAAAAATACTGAATTAAAAAAAAACTTAGTGCTCGTGGGATCCATCTCATGTAGGCTATCATCACTTCCATTTCCTCCTGCAATAAACGATTGCAAAGGTTAGATTACTCGTAATGTACTTTACAAGTAATTTAAAGTGAGTTAGAAGTTTGGTCGTGTTACCTAAGGAACTAGCAAGTCCTCCACTACCGGCAATCTTTAAACAATTCTCAGCCTTCGCTGTGTTAGGTTTCACCTTCTTGCCTTTATGTTCGATCATTTTACCATTTAACATTCCTTGGCTAGGATTGGTTTTACCCTTTCCTTTACCATTTTGCCTTTCTCTACCGCCATCATCAGTTACTGTGCGATCCCTCTTAGAATTGGTCCCAATATTTAACTCAACAGCCTCGAGCATGGATTGCAGCTCAGAAATGGATTTATCCATATTGTGTTCGTTGTAGTTGGCTACAAAAAACTTGTAGTCATTGGACAATGAGTTGAGTATAGAGTCAATTGCTAACTGCAATGGCATGAGGTGACCAAGTCTAGCATGGTGATCAACCAACACTTTCATTTTCATGACGTGTGCACTCACTAATGTTCCCTTAGCCATCTTGCAAGAAGTGAACGCCTTACAAGCGTAAAATGCTTGTCCTGGTTCGTTCTTTGCATCCTTGGCAGGGGAATTCAATACGTTTCTTTCTAGGTCCTTTCTATTCCTTTCTTGTCTGATCATGATCTTAAGATCACGTCTCCAATTGAGGAAATTTGACCCAGTCAATTCTCTCTTTCCTAAAGAAACATCGCGAGAGATTGTTGGTGTTTGTCGTTTTGTTTGTTGCTGCCATCTACAAATCAAACCCAGTTTAATTAGTAATCATCAATAAACATCTTTTAAATATATTATAAACCCATAATTAATATTTTAGGCCTAGGATCCATATTTCACATTCTCGCCGCAAGGTTTGGGCACTTCCCGACGAGACATGCTGTTTCTGGTAGGTAACATCCGTACCAATCGTATCAAGGCTTGACACGATTCCTAGGGGTCGTATAATGTGTAGACTTATAACTTACTACAACCTAGTACGATGTACTCGTACATTTCTAAGTTGCAATAAAGTCTAGTATGTTTATTCTACTCAAGTACTTTTTGGGCCGGGACTCCCGATTATCACCAAAGTAGATCAGACATCTAAGACAGTGCGATGCGCTGCGCCGGGACTCCCGGTTATCACAGAACCCTACACACACTAACACTCACAATGATTTGAATCCGTATCTAAGGTTCTTTCTCCTTACAATATGAATATCGTTGAACAAGTGAGGTGTTTCATTAGGTGGATAGTGCTTAGATCTAAGATTTTCTTGGGTTTGTTTAAGTCTTAAACTAAACTTAAACCTTATTCCATTTTTAATCCTTATTTAAAAATTTGCGATTTGTGTACTTAATTCCACAAGACGCCTTTTCTAAATATCTTTTAAAGCTTGTAGCTTTAAATTTGTTCGATTTTACTTGTATACCTAAAACGAGGTGTACAAAATGATATTACTAAGTTTTGTGAAAAACCTTATCTTAATAAAATAGAACTTATTTTATTTACTTGAAAAACTTTAAACCTTATGTTATACTTTAAAATAGAGATTTTAATTCTTTATGACTTACGAATACAAGTCATAACTCGAATTTAACATATCTAGTTTTTCTATGTCTAATAATAAAATTAAACATTTATTTATTAGATTCGCCAAAATATGTCCCAAAGACACATTTATAAACTTTGCGACTTTCTTATGTGGCTCCCACTAGCTCCAACAACCATGATGGAACTTAAGCAAACACAATCACTAGTTTGTACTTGGTGAACACTAATAAACTTATTATATATAAACAATATATAATAATCTTAGTTTGTTTAAACCATTCTTATATTTAACTTGGACTAGTTAAATATATGTTCTAAATTTCCTATGTTATTTTACCCTTGATCATTAATCTAATATGTTACGTAGCTCGTAATATACTTGTATAATTAAGTAGTTATAATCATTTATATCTTTATACAATCTAATTGTAATACTTATAAGTTTTGTACTATTATCTAATTATAATAAAACTTAGTTTGTACAATTTATAGTTGTTTACAACTTTGTACATCCCTAATTTAATTATAACTTAATACAAATTCTAGTTACTTAATATTACAACTATATGATCAAAATAACATTTATATTAAATGTGTCATTTAATCTTGTATTTAATATATAATTTATTTCATAAAAAAAAACTTATAACATTCTTATAAGAATATTACACCTAGTTTGTACATATGTATTTCAACTTAATCTAATTAAAATACGCACAAACTATTTTATCTTTCAAAATCACATTTTCATTTAAATATTTTAAAAAATTCCTATATATATATATATATATATATATATATATATATATATATATATATATATATATATATATATATATATATATATATATATATATATATATATATATATATATATATATATAGGGTTGAATTAGTTTCAGAACCAATTAAGGCAACAAAATCAGCAGAACTCAATCTAAACCATTGATTTTTGAAATGAAATGATCATGGAAGACACATTAATGTATTTGATGAGGGACCCCCAAATATTGGTTTGCATTGATGTCATTCATGCATGTATACATATATGTATTTGCGCATGTATGTTTTCATGTATGTATATATAAGTGCTATCTATACATATATGTATACATGCATGAATAACATCCATGCACACCAATATTTGGGGGGCCCTCATCAAATACATTAATGTGTCTTCCATGATCTTTTCATTTCAAAAATCAATGGTTTAGATGGAGTTTTGCTGGTTCTGTAGCCTTAATTGGTTCTGATTCTAATTCTACACTATATATATATATATATATATATATATATATATATATATATATATATATATATATATATATATATATATATATATAAAATATAATATCTTGTTAATTTTAAACCTTAAAATTAACACTTCCTTGTTTATCCTTTATTAATTTTAATTAATTAAACCCTTCATCGTGTTTTGATCAATTAAAACTAAGTTTTAACTTTCTTGATCAAAAACATATTTTAGTTAAAGATTAATCCTAATCAATCCTATTCAAACAATTATCTTTGTTTAAATTCTAGAATAGATTATGACTTTGGTAGATTTATTTAAACTTATTAAATTTAACCATCTACAAAATAAAAAGTTTTGTCTAAATTTCTAGGTTTAAAGAACTAGTTTTAATAAACCTACTAAAATAATAATTAAACCTTTTAAACATGAACTTGTTTAATTATACTAGGTTTTAGATTATGTTTTTAATTAATCCTTTTAACCAATTAAACTAGACTAGTTTAATTTTCTTGGTCCTAGGTTACTTCCAGGGTTTCGAAAAAATCCTAAGGTTGTAGAACCTTTTTCACCAATTAAACTAAACTAGTTTAACATACTTGGTGTCCAAGTTTCCTCCATACTTTCGAAAATCTTGGAAAAAGGAAAGAATTCTTTTGACCAATTAAACTAAGCAAGTTTAACATACTTGGTCCTAGATTTTTGAAGATCAAGGGAAATAGGAAAGAATCCTATTGACCAAAAACTTTGACATTCTTGATCCTAGGGTTCTCCTATTTTTTGAAAACTATAGGGTAGGGGAAAGAATCCTTTTGACCAATTAAAATAAACTAGTTTAATGTTCTTGGTCCTAGGGTTCTTTATAGATTTCGAAATTTCTAGGGTTAGAATCCTTTTGACCAATTAAACTAAACAAGTTTAATATTCTTGGTCCTAGGTTCTTACACTTTTCGAAATACACAAGGAAGAAAAAGAAGAAGGAAGAAAAAACTAAAAACTTGGAAATTACACAAACAAAAAAAAACTTTGTTATTCTTGTTTAGATTTCTAAACCAACGCTCTGATACCACTGTAGGGATTCATAACACTGATCGACCCATTAGGTCAACCTCCTAGTATGCTTGGTTCTAACCATACTGACAAGAACATGAGGTTTTTCTTGCCGGTTAAACCAACTAGCTAGTTTAATCCCTAAAAGCGGAAGTGAGATTAAACTTAATCCATAAACCCTAAATGATTATGGGATGTCGGAAATCTGAACTAGATTAACAAGAAAGACACCTTGTATGAAAAACTCGAACACACACAATGCTTGTGTGTGTTCGTTGACTACAACCAAGAACCCTAGGGTTCTTGGTAGTCGATCGAACACGAGGGAGGATGGGAAAAAGAGTGTTCCAAAACATACCTTAACTTGCTTAAGTTAGTCCACTGATGATGAAAACGACGAGCGATCCTCTAGTTGATCACTTGTAACGATCCTTGTTCTTCAAGACTTGAAGAACACGAAGAACGAACGAAGAACGAAGAACACCAAACTTGGTGTCTAAGTTTCGGCCGAATAAGGGGAGAGGGAGGCTAGGGTTTTTCGTGTGGAGTGTGTAGCAACAATAAGGGAACCCCAAGCCTTCTATTTATATTAGAAGGACTTTCACTTAGGGTCCTTCTAGTTTAATTAAGATTAATCTCTTAATTAAACTTATCCTTTTACACTTTAAACCCTTATTGTTTATCTAGTTATTATTGTTACATTTAATTATTAATTGTCTAGTATTAACACACTTATATATATCGGTATAATATATATACACGAAATATATACTTGTATTTATACTATTAATAATTAATTATATAATAAACTTTATATAATCTAAACAATAATATTATCCAAATACTATATGATTAATAGCTTTAAATCATATTATGGATAACCTATAATTAACACATTGTATATTTACTTAACTAGTAAATGTACAAATACTTGTATTAATTAGTTAGTTAAACTAATCTGGTAATAAATTAAACTTAACTTAATACTTAATTGATTCATAATGATTATTATGAATCATTCATCTTCCAAGTATCATTACATATCTTGCTCGTATTACATGCACTCACCGGTGTGACCCTCAAGTGTTTCGTAGGCATGGATGTATCACCGTAGGTTGACTAACTGTGCACATAATTCCAACAGATTGTTCGTCAGAGGGACCCAAGATCCGGGATGAAGAGATGAATCGGGCTATCCCTCGAACTGAAAGGACAAAACTCTCTTGTCATCAGAATGGAGCAAACACCGCATTAGCTGATTGCTCAGATGATCAAATGGTAGCAAATCTCAGTGCTCATATCAGCGAGCTGACCTTATCAGTAGCTGATACACAAGCTAAACTTACAAAGATCACATCTGAGATCAGGGCTGAGATGAATGAAGGGTTCACACAAATAAGAAATCAGTTGAAATTTTTTCTCAAGCAACTACAAAAGATTGCTACTCCACCAGCTGTTTAAAATGATCTTGCATATCACTTTGCTCAACCTGTCTCAATTCGTCAAAAGGAGAGTAAGATACAAGAAGAACCAATCTCTGATGACGATCTGATAACGATCTTTGATCAGATGGATGACCCCAATCAATCCCAACATCTCTCAATAGAAAACTATATCAAGAAAAATGTCATCTTGGAAGAAGTTGAGGAAATGGAGATTGATAAAAATCAAATTGATCAAAATATTCAAGGTCTATCATTGGAAGAATACCTAAGATAGAGTATCATTCTGGAAGTAACCGAGGAAATGGAGATCGATGACAACCATCCAGATCAAGTCATTCAATTCAAGAGTGCTGGAAAAGGATGTATCTGTAATTATTACAAAAACCAAGACTGTCAAAATCTCACTTATGAAGAAGAAATGACATCAGGCTCAAAAAGGTCATCGAAAACTGAGAAGTATGCATCACAAGAGGTGGCAGTTTTCAATAACAACAAGTATCCATACCTCAATGGATACTCAAAAATCTATGAATGAGCTGACGGATGGTACAGGGCAGACAACCTGAAGTCATCTGATTTATGATCAGTTGTAAGCCCCCTGCGATTCTCCCATATCATCAATAAGGCAAAGTGAAGCTCATAATCAAAACCTGTTTGAAAGCCAACCATTATTGCTGTTTATTTTTCATCATATATTACTGTTTCGTTGTCTTCTCTTACAAATTGAAATATTTTCTTTGGTATGTTTTTGTTAAATTTCTTTTGCTTCCACTGATCATCATCAGGCAAGATTTTTTTTGAGATATATAAAATCATCATCTTGCTTTATGTTTGCAAAAATGTCTCAAATGCCTTTCATATGTATGTGTCTGATGAGTTGAAACACTAAAGTATCTCCTGTTTTATCAGCCATATCTTTAGTGGCTCACCATGATCAGAAACAGGGCATTCTATCAGTTTAAGGAATCAAACACTTTCAACAAAATATATCTAGTCTCATCGAAATAGTGTCTTTATCAAAACAAAAAAAATAATAAAAAATATAAAATACTTCAGACAGTCTATGGTTTGGACACCTCCTGAAGGCCCCTTGTTTCAGATAGTCCATGATCTCAGATAGTCCATACTTTAAGGCACTATCTGACGTTAATGACCATCTAATGAAGAATCAGATTCTTGACTTCATCAGATAGTCATTAGGAAGAGCAGTATCATTGGAGCTATCTCTAATACTGACACTCAAGTGCCATCGGACACGTCTGTCTCGCTGACATTATATATTGACTTCACGATGTCATTTCCCGCCACACTATCCTGCCATTTGATTGACTCCCACCAACATTACTAGACTACCTACAAATAACTTTCCATCTCCACCACACGATCAATTTTAACGTTTCAAATTCTAACCGTCGATCAAAACCGTCTCCCACGTTTTTCCCCAAATTACTACAACACTTTAACATTTCATTACTTCTCACTTAGAAACTTTTCTCTCAAAATTGAAAACCATATCATCTTCTACACAAAATCACTCACAATCTTCAATGGCGACTTCAAAAAGAATTCCTCTCAGAATCACATTACCCGCTTCCATTCGTCCTTCTCCGAATGTGTCATACCCGTATAGAAAAATATACTATACGAAGAACAATTCCAGAAGTTTTCTTAACTATTGTCTCAAGAACTTGAGACCAGAATTCAAAGAACTCATAAAATTCTTTGACCAACATCCAATAAGAGACACTCTAAATTTTGATATTCCTTTATCAAAACCAATGTTGCTCGAATTCCGGTACACCTGCTCATATTCATCAGTGTACTGTAGAGACTGCTCATATTCATGTCTCTCATCTGACCAGAGGTTCTTAGCACCGTGGACATAACAACCCAATCTTTTGGAAGAATTTCCAAAAACTTGTACATTAACTCTTGAACATCTATGTGAATTCCGAACTCCCTTAATTCATTTATGAGGATGGTGAATCTTCTGTAGGACATGTTGAGTGTTTCACCTTTGATGACCTTGAATGCTTCATACTTTCGATTCAGTAACGCTTTTCTGCTAGCCTTAACTTCGTCGGTTCCTTCATAAGATGTTATCAGGATATCCCATATCTCTTTGGCAGTTTTACATTCTTTTACCAGTAATAAGATTGTGATTTGGGAGGGATGTTTGAAGGAGGAACCAGATTTCAGCATCTAAACCCGCTAGCTTTTTGTCTGCCTCTGACCATTGATCCCTGGGCTTGGGTTCTTCAACATCGGACATGTCTTCTTCTTTTTCTTCGTCTTTATCGTCACCTTCCTTATCCTCTTCTTGGAAATAGTTGTACTTGGAACGAACATTTTTGGAATGTATGGACCATTGATAAGAATATCTGGTCCCATGTCATTTTGATGTTCGACAAATCCTAGAAAACGGATTATCCACATACAAAAATCGTCATCAGTAAACACAAGGGCATTTGTCTTCGAACCAAGATTCATTTGAGATAGCTTTTCACCCATTTTTGATTAGTAAGTAAGCAGATCAACAATTATGAATTAATAGTCCTGCTCTGATACCAACTGTTAGTCCCACAATAAGTGAATTTCAACACTTATACGCTTTAACTGACCAATTTAAAATTAATGGGAACACTCAACACTTTTTAAACTTTTCTTTATTAATCATTAATGATACAATAAAGATGCAAGCAGTTTGCGGAATAACTAAGAACAAATCCTAACTAAACTGCTTGCATGTGATAGACAACAACATATATTATCTAAGAAAAGTTTATGATCAACAAATGATCAAGCACAAGACCAGACACTTTCGTTATACAGATTCAATTCTCGAATCAGATAACTAGAGTTAACTGGTGGTTTACACTCTACTCGAAGGAATAAAGTTCTGGAGTAGTTTCAGCAGCTTGTAACCTTGTTGGCTGCACTCAGAAATCGATCGCTCAAGTTCTCAATTTATAGCACTGGGAAACGTAGAGCCAAAGGAATGATCAATCGATTCCACGTGTAAGAATTCCGTTGGTGTAGAGGATATTTCATGGGATGAGCACGACCAACGGAATTCTGATGGTACTTTCTGTTGTCTTGTGATCGCCGATATCTTCTAGAAGATTTGCAATATATTCTCATAATCAGCAATGCACAAACTTGTACTTTACTTGTGTCTTTCTGTGACACTGAAACTTCCAGCCTATGTACACTTCTGGCAGCCATGAGTCTTCGGATGCTCATTCTTCTTCAGATGGCCTTCAGCTTCAGTGACCTTCACTAAGAGTTTTGCTTAGAGAAGTATATGTTCAATGGTTCAGCGTTTTTGTCCAATGTGCATTGAACCTGTTACACTATCTGATCTGTTAACCAGTATCTGATTTCGCACGAGGAACTGGTCGTTTTTTCAGATAGTGATCAGATAGTGTAACTGGGTAACTGAAATCCGAATTGATCAGATTCAATTACCCACAATCTAAGGAACTGATCCTCAGATTGTCTTCTAACTATTTGCCTTGTTGTCTTCATTAAATCTCTTCAGCGGGGGATACTTTTCAGTGACGCAACAGTAGTTTCATTAAATTATCAAATTGTATATCTATTAAGTCAATACCAACTGACCTTTGTGATCAACCCATCATCCAAAAATTCAATGTGTGCTGAACCTATTAAGTGGTTCAGCGTTTTAGTCCAATGTGTGCTGAACCTGTTACACTATCTGATCTGTTAACCAGTATCTGATTCCGCACGGGGAATTGACCGTTGTTTCAGATAGTGATCAGATAGTGTAACTGGATAACTGAAATCCGAACTCATCTGATTCAGTTACCCACTATCTGAGGAACCAGTCCTCAGATTGTCTTCTAACTATTTTCCTTTTTGCCTTCATTAAATCTCTTCAGTGAGGGATGCTTTTCAGCGACCCAACATAGTTATTTGGTAGTTATTTTCGGTTAGTTGTTTTTTATCAGTTAGTAGTTATGATTAGTCACAATGGTTATTAATCAGTCACAACCGTTGACGTGTATATAAATGTGTGTAATGTTACTGTAAATTGGTGTTGATGAATAAAATATTGAATTAAGTATTATCTCTACGTTCTATTTTCATTCTATATTAGATTGTGAAATTGTTTATTTATCACCAATCTTCAAATTGGTATCAGAGCGTAGTTAAAAGATGAACACCAAAACTTCATTTAGTCACGTATTACTTCCTAAACTTGCAAAACAAAATTATGAAAATTCGAGCATTCAGATGAAAGCCTTATTAGGCGCACAAGATGCATGGGAATCATTTACAACCGCGTTCTAAGAATTGACCGACGCTGAGATCGGTTCTATGGCAGCGAATCAGTTGAAAGCATTGAAGGAGAAGCGTATGAAGGTTCAGAATGCCCTCTATCTCTTGTTTCAGTCGGTGAATGAATCGGGTTTCGAGAAAATCGCGGGTGCTTCAACAGCGAAAGAAGCGCGGGATACGCTTGAAAAGGCATACAAAGGTGCTAATCGAGTGAAGCAAGTACGACTCCAAACATTGCGGGGTGAACTCGAGGGCATAAGAATGAAAGAGACAGATGGAGTCTCAGATTACATCACCCGTGTACAAACGGTGGTGAATTAACTCAACCGTAACGATGAAAATCTACCTGATTCAAGAATTATAGAGAAAATTATACGGTCATTAAACGAGAATTTCGAGAATATAGTATGCGCAATTGAAGAGGCTTAAGATTTAGAAGAATTAACGATTGAAGAACTAGCTGGTTCACTAGAAGGACATGAGCAAAGAAAGAATAGGAAGAAGAAGGAGCCAATTGATGAAGCGCTACAAACAAATGCGACAATAAAGGAAGAAAAAGCATTATATGCACAACAAAATTACTATGGCAGAGGAAATAATTACAGAGGGCGTAATACG
Organism: Calendula officinalis; assembly: GCA_963853835.1. Taxonomy (NCBI): domain Eukaryota; kingdom Viridiplantae; phylum Streptophyta; class Magnoliopsida; order Asterales; family Asteraceae; genus Calendula; species Calendula officinalis. The sequence goes on along the minus strand of OY970820.1, from coordinate 65,548,973 downwards.
AATCGAGGTCGTGGCCGTGGTAGAGATAATAATTACCAGGATAGGCAACAAAAATCCTATCAGTATCATCAAAAGTCTCGTGGTAGGGGACGCGGACGTGGAAGAGGAGAACATGAATACCTTCCAAACGTCGATTGCTGCAATTGTGGCAAGCATGGTTATTATGCAAAAAATTGCATATCAGAAAAGAGAACCGAAGAAAACAAAAATTTGGTGACAGAACCCGAAGTCGAAGAAAGTGGTGTTTTGTTGATGGCACAAGAAGAATCGGTCTCAGAAATTGATATGATCTGGTACCTTGACTCCGGGGGTTAGTCACCATATGAGCGGGCAGAGCAATTTGTTCACAAAAATGGCAGAAATCACTCAAGGTTATGTATCTTTTGGGGATGCATCGAAAATAGAAGTGAAAGGGCGTGGGAATATACATTTCTTTTATGCCAGAAAAGAAAGGAGCATCGAAGATGTATATTATATCCCTGCCATGAAGAGTAATATATTAAGTTTAGGCCAACTTATAGAAAAAGGTTTTTCAGTGCTAATGGAAAATGGGAAAATGCTCTTAAAGAACAGTGAAGGTTCGTTGGTAGCTTTAGTTGAAATGTGTAAGAATCACACATTTAAATTAGATCTCAACGGCGTTGGAGAAAATTGTTTAAAAAGTAACTTGACTGACAAAGAATCAGTTAGTAGTTTAAGGTTTGGGCACTTACATTTTAATGGATTAAAGGAATTGAAAAGAAAAAACATGGTACATGGACTTCCAAAACTCAACTATGATGATCATTTCTGTGAAGATTTTGTTCTTGGCAAACAAACAAGGAGTCCATTCCCAAGAAATGCTAACTACCGGGCAAAAGATATACTGGAATTAATTGACAGCGATTTGTGTGGACCTCTCACTCCCGTCTCGTTTGGAAATAAAAGGTATTTCATTATTATATTGATGATTTTAGTAGAAAGTGTTGGGTGTATTATTTGGAGCAAAAGTCAGAGGCCTTTGAAACTTTTAGGAAGTTTAAGGCAATGGTTGAAAAGACAACGGGTAAATACATTAAAGCCTTGAGATCGGACAGGGTTGGAGAATATCTGTCCATATCTTTTACCAAGTTTTGTGAAGAACAAGGAATCAAAAGGTTTCTCACAACACCTTACTCTCCCCAGCAAAACGGAATAGCCGAAAGAGAGAACCGAACTATTATGAACATGGTTCGTTCAATGTTGAAAACTAAGAATATGCCTAAAGAATTCTGGGCTGAAGCGGTTTAATGCGCGGTATACATCCAGAACATATGTCCACATGTCAAATTAGTGGAGAAGACCCGTCAAGAATGTTAGAGTGACGTGAAGCCTATGGTTTCTCATTTCAATGTTTTCGCTAGTGTGGCATATGCACGTGTACCGGATCAAACACGAACAAAGTTAGATGATAAAAGCAAAATGTACATATTCATCGGATATGATGATAAAAGCAAGGCCTTTAGATTGTATGACTCTATAGAACAAAAAGTGACCTTAAGTAGAGACGTGTATGTCAATAAAGGAAGTACATGGGACTGGAATAATAATATTCTACAAAAGCCTCACAAGAACACCCAAGAAAGCATACCAAAACTTGCTATTGAAGCAACACCAAATGATCAAACAGTGGGCACAATAGATTATGAAAATGAGGACGAGCCAATTCAACAAAGAACAAGGAGTCTACAAGATTTATATGAATCTACTACTGAAATGCATTTGGTGTGTCTTGTAGCAGATACTGAAAATATAACATTTGAAGAAGCAATAAGAAATGAGAAGTGGAAGAAAGCTATGGATGAGGAAATCAACGCAATTGAAAGAAATAAAACATGGGAAATGGTTCAATTACCAAAAGGGCAGAAACCCATCGGTGTAAAATGGGTTTACAAGAAAAAATGAATGTTGCGGGAGAGGTTCACCGATACAAAGCGAGGCTCGTTGCAAAAGGATACCGACAAAAAGAGGGTATCGATTATGATGAGATTTTTGCCCCGGTTGCAAGCATGGAAACGATCAAATTTTTAATTTCACTAGCCGCACAAAATCAATGGAAGATATACCAAATGGATATAAAATCTGCATTCCGAAATGGTGTGCTTGATGAAGCAATTTACGTATTGGAGACGTTATATTACGGGCTCAAACAGGCCCCTCGAGCCTGGAACACTCGTATTGATTCATTTCTGAAGAGAATGGGGTATGTACAATGTCCATACGAGCATGCTTTATACATTAAAAATGCAGAAAACAAAGTATTGGTAACTGCCCTATATGTAGATGATCTCATTTTCATGGGAAATAACATGATGATGATTGATCAGTATAAGGAATCGATGACTCGTGAATCTGAAATGACTGACTTGGGGATCATGAAATATTTTCTGGGTTTAGAAGTAAGGCAAGAGATCTCTGGAATTTTCATTTCTCAAAAGGCATACGCAAAGGATATATTAAAGAAAAGTAAAATGGAGAATTCAAACCCATTAGCAACACCCATGGAATTGGGTAAAACTTTCTAAGTTTGAGGGAGGAGAACCAGTGGATGCAAACTTATATCGAAGTTTGGTTAGGAGTTTACGATACTTAACGTGTACAAGACCCGATCTTTCTTATAGTCTATGAGTTATTAGCCGTTTTATGGAAAATCCAAAGTATACACACTTGAAAGCGTTTAAGAAAATCTTGCGATATGTAAAGGGAACCAAATCACTTGGATTATTCTACTCAAGCTCTAAAGATTACAGACTTAAAGGTTATTCTGACAGTGACTGGCATGGAGATGTGGATGATTGAAAGAGCACTTCTGGTTATGTGTTCTTTATGGGGGAAATAGCCTTCACATGGGCTTCCAAGAAACAACCGATAGTAGCATTATCAACATGTGAGGCCGAATATGCAGCAGCGTCGTGGATAGTTTGCCATGCAATTTGGCTAAGGAATGTGCCGCGGGAACTAAAGAGTCAACAAGATGGTCCAACCGAGATTAAATTCATTGTTGTACGCTTCCATTTCATAAGGGAACTGGGAAGTACACTTGAATCACGTAATGAGTCGTGATCAAGCAGCCAACATTTTTACTAAGGTACTTCCAGCAGAACTTTTTAATCTTTGCAAGCAAATGATGGGAATGAAGGATGCAAGAGATCTGAGCTTAAGGGAGGAATTTGTTAGAAAATAACTCAGATCGTAGTTATTTGGTAGTTATTTTCGGTTAGTAGTTATTATCAGTTAGTAGTTATAATAAGTCACAATGGTTATTAAACAGTCACAACCGTTGACATGTATATATATATGTGTGTAATGTTACTGTAAATTGTTATTGATGAATAAAAAATATTGAATTAGGTATTATCTCTACGTTCTATTTTCATTCAAACATAGATTGTGAAATTGTTTATTTATCACCAATCTTCAGGGATTCAATATTTTGTAGTAGTTGACATTGATTATTGCAATATGATGAAAAACTTATATCAATTATATATATTTCCATATGTGTCCAGAGATTGGGTTTTTTTTAGACCATACGGTTCTTTTATTTAATAACGTTTTACAAAATTGCTTACTAATATTGTAGTCACAGTTTTTTACTCCTGATAAATTTGAATTTTTGGGTGATGGGTTGATCACAAAGGTCAGTTGGTATTGACTTAATAGATATACAATTTCATAATTTAATGAAACTACTGTTGCGTCACTGAAAAGCATCCCCCGCTGAAGAGATTTAATGAAGACAACAAGGCAAATAGTTAGAAGACAATCTGAGGATTAGTTCCTTAGATTGTGGGTAATTGAATCAGATCAATTCGGATTTCAGTTACCCAGTTACACTATCTGATCACTATCTGAAAAAACGACCAGTTCCCCGTGCGAAATCAGATACTGGTTAACAGATAAGATAGTGTAACAGGTTCAATGCACATTGGACAAAAATGCTGAACCATCTGATGAAGCATGAGTATCCGAAGACTTATGGCTGCCAGAAGTGTACATAGGCTGGAAGTTTCAGTGTCACATAAAGACACAAGTAAAGAACAAGTTTGTGAATCGCTGATTATGAGAATGTCTTGCAAATCTTCTAGAAGATATCGGTGATCACAAGACGACAGAAAGTACTGTTAGAATTCCATAGTCGTGCTCGTCTCATGAAATATCCTCTGCACCAACGGAATTCTTACACGTGGAATTGTTCGATCATTCATTTGGATCTACGTTTCCCAATGCTATAAATTAAGGACTTGAGCGATCTGTGTGCACCCAACAAGGTTACATGCTGCTGAAATTACTCCAGAACTTTATTCCTTCGAGCAGAGTGTAAACCACCAGTTAACTCTAGTTATCTGATTCGAGAATTGAATCTGTATAACGAAAGTGTCTGGTCTTGTGCTTGATCATTTGTTGATCATAAACTTTTCTTAGATAATATATGTTGTTGTCTATCACATGCAAGCAGTTTAGTTAGGATTTGTTCTTAGTTATTCCGCAAACTGCTTGCATCTTTATTGTATCATTAATGATTAATAAAGAAAAGTTTAAAAGGTGTTGAGTGTGCCCATTAATTTTAAATTGGTCAGTTAAAGCGTATAAGTGTTGAAATTCACTTATTATGGGACTAACAGTTGGTATCAGAGTAGGACTATTAATTCATAATTGTTGATCTTCTTACTTACTAATCAAAAATGGGTGAAAAGCTATCTCAAATGAATCTTGGTTCGAAGACAAATGCCCTTGTGTTTACTGATGACGATTTTGGTATGTGGATAATCCGTTTTCGAGGATTTGTCGAACATCAAAATGACATGGGACCAGATATTCTTATCAATGGTCCATACATTCCAAAAATGTTCGTTCCAAGTACAACTATTTCCAAGAAGAAAAAGAAGGAAGGTGACGATAAAGACAAAGAAGAAGAAGAAGACATGTCCGATGTTGAAGAACCCAAGCCCAGGGATCAATGGTCAGAGGCAGACAAAAAGCTAGCGGGTTTAGATGCTGAAATCCGGTTCCTCTTTCAAATATCCCTCCCAAATCACATTCTTATTATAGTATAAGAATGTAAAACTGCCAAAGAGATATGGGATATCCTGATAACATCTTCTGAAGGAACCAACGAAGTTAAGGCTAGCTGAAAAGCGATGTTGAATCGAAAGTATGAAGCATTCAAGGTCATCAAAGGTGAAACACTCAACATGTCCTACAGAAGATTCACCATCCTTATAAATGAATTAAGGGCGTTCGGAATTCACAAAGATGTTCAAGAGTTAATGTACAAGTTTTTGGAAATTCTTCCAAAAGATTGGGCTGTTATGTCCACGGTGCTAAGAACCTCTGGTCAGATGAGAGACATGAATATGAGCAGTCTCTACAGTACACTGACGAACTTTGAAAATGAAAACAAGATGTACGACGATCTGAACGAAACTCCTACCTCATTTGCCCGCATAGCAAGTTCTTCCAAGTCATCTCGAAAAGCACTAAAAGCAAAGGCGGAAAATGTTGTCGATCCAAACGATGCTGATGATGAAAGATTTGAAGATGCTGAATATGGTGATTTCGAAGAACGTAAATCTAATTCAGGAGAATGTGACAATGATGATTTAAAAGAACTCTCTGAAAGTATGGCTCTATTAGCCACAAGGTACAAAAGATTCTTAAATCGAAACAGATAGGAGGTTAAAACGATAAAGGAGAGATGGTATGTGTAGATAATCAAACAAGCATCTAATCCATTACTTAATCTTTGATGATGATTTAGGAGAGAAAACTTTAGAATGAAGGTTAGGGTTTTAGAGAGAGAGTAGAGAGAAGGAGGAGCTTTTTCTTAAAGTTCAGATTTGATTAATGGCAAAAGTTAGGAATTAAGGATTACACTTTGGTTTATATACCATGTCCTTAATACCCTAATTAATCCTAAGACTAATCTAAACTAATATGCAATGTTACAAAAGCACCCCCTAAACTATTATTTACAATCTAAATAAGTCCTAACAATCTCCCCCTTTGTAACAATAATCTAGGTTGCATATCTTTGAAGTCTTCTTTGTTTGTAAAGTTGGAACTGAGTGAAAAACCGTTGTGTAGTTTTGTTGAAAAAACAGCTTCAGCTTTTGATGATCGGTGATAGACATACTTTTAATTGGCTTTTCAACCATTGGAAAGTATTCCAGAAGACTTCAAGCAAATCAGCGAAATGTAGACCCATAGATAGAGCGGTTAGCAGTGGAAGTCCTTTCTTGAAGTTGTGGCTTTGTCGATTTGCTGCTGATCATCGGTTCCTGATATTTGTTGAAGTCGTAGAAGTGCGGTATATTGATTTGATTTGGATTTTCTGACCGTTGTTGATGATATTGGAGTACGGTGATAGAATCCCTTATCTGATATATTGACTGTTGTTGATAAGAATGGAGTACAGTCATCAGATCCTCTATCTGACATAGTGACTGTTGTTGATAAGAATGGAGTACATTCGTCAGATCTTCGCACAAGAAAGTATCAGGGTAACCCAGGATCACCTAGATTGCCAGTTAGCACGACAGTTTCAGGAACTGTGTGACCTACGTTCAGTGTTGGCTTTGATGTTAGCACTGGTAGGATTTCCATTCAATCATCGTGGAATACCAATATTTTTTGGTATCACTATGAATGTTCCGGCAATATCACAGAGATATGCTTGGTGGAATGCCTGTGTCATACAGAAATTTAATTCGGTTCTCGACTCTATACGTGGACAAACGAAGGCGAGGATTGGAGGTGGGTCCTCTTTTTCCATATCAACAATCTCCAAATGAGATGTCGATAGTAGATGTGGTAATCTCCGTGATTTTGAAACAAGTACTTTTTGTACTTGAGTGGTCAGTGGGGGTTGTGCATTGCATCACTGGGTCCATGACTTCTTAATCAGAAAGCAACTTATGCAGTCTAATATAGATGTGGTTACCCGGACTTTTGTTCGATTTAGGGAAGGTTTTCCGTTTTCTTTAACCCTTTCATACACGCTCCTCACTCAGCTCACTTTTTCATTTTCAACCACACCCTCGTTTTGTGTTACCATGTGATAAGCTGATTTGCACCCCATACTTCATATACCCTCTCAATTTTTACCTCAGCTCACCCCAATCAAGATCCCACGATACTTGATTCTGCTCACCTAGACCTAGGGACCCTCACTTTTTAGTACCTATATTGTCGGTGGCTCCGGGGAAGATCGTGCTGGATATAGTAGATCGTAGGAGTAATTTGAGAGTGGTCTATTACGCTCATGTGCATTTTAGTCAGCTTTTTAAGATGTTGCATTTTTGAAGGTTCACATGGATTTTTCATCGGAATTTTATGTGTTTCCTGTATAAGTTGTTGCCTGAGTGATTGTTTATTTTAAGTCACAACAACTTGTTCTTTTTAGGTAACACCGGACTCACATAGAGTATCCGTTAGCACACGGTATGAGTAGGTAGTCATTTGCACAACCGTTGATTTAAATGTGTGACTGCGTTTAGAGTTGGAGTGATTTTAGCTCTAGCAGGAATTCCACTCGATCCTCGTGAAACATCAGATTGTGATGCCACTACGAGAGTTCCGATGGATTCACGGATATCCATTTTTGTAGTGCAAGTGTCCTATATTGGAGGATTCTTGAGGGTGAGAACTGGACACACTGTGCATACAAAGAGACTTAACCCAGGGTAGGAGGTTATTATGATCCAATACCGACAGACTCCAAAAGAGCAATCAGTAGATTATGTACTACGTCCCCTAATGAATTGAAACAAATTCTTGTTGAGAGGAATTTGAGTGGTTGGTGGTGGCGTGCATTTGCTTTACTGGGCCATTAAAGTCTGGTGAAACATTCAACATATGAATGATCACCCTTTTGTATGGTTGCCCAGTTTATTTACGGCTTGGATGCACTCAAAGGTGTGTTTTCTTAGAGTTATCATGTTTTCACATCACCTTGCACTCACCTAGTACTATACCCTAGACGTATACCCTCACATTTACCAGTTGGCAGAAATATTTCCCTGGGAAGGAAATGCTGGATCTGGCAAACCATGGGAAGGTATTGTCTTATGAAAAGATTTTTCGTTTGTTTATTCATATTTGGGTAATTTTGTTTTGATTTTCTAAACTTTGTCCCCCTAGAAATAATAATTCTCCCCCTAGAATTTTTATTTCTCCCCCTGACAAAACAAAAGTATGAAAAAGTTTAGAGTTTTGAAGACGTACCTTAAACATCGTCGGAGGGTTGAAGGAGAGTATTTGCATTGTAGGTTGATTGAGCATTGTGCTTTCTTTTGATGATCGGGTTCTGAGTCTGTGCTGATCAGAAGCCATCCCTCAGAATGTTGACACTGTTGACAGGTGGAATGCCTCCCAACAATTTAATTCTAACGCGGGTCACCTCTCTGGCTCGGTCGTCTAAGAATAACTGGTTCGTCCGGCCATCGTAACCCATGATATTGGCCAAATTGTCGTGGTGGGTTTCGAACTTCAGTTGAGTAGGTTGGCATTTTTCTTCGGTCTCGTACCCCCAGATGAACCTCGAAGTGTCTAATCACTGCGCACCAGTTTAATCTTTCATCAATGGCAGTGATTATTTTGTCTATGTTAGTTCGTAAAGAGGTGTGATCTGGGTTGCTGGGAAGCCTGTTCAAGTGTCTCCCTTTCTTCTGCAACTTATTCTTTAGGAGTTTTAGTGTACCATCACAGAACTTGGGTATTTCTGAAGCACAGAAGAATTGTGTCTCATTGAATTTGTCTTTGTAGGTCATTCCCAAGTTAGGTTCACCTAGAATAACAGTTCCCCTAGTTTGAATTTCGGAAGGAAGTGATCTATATGGTTTAGCTAGGTGAACCTTTTCTGTGCCACTCTCAAAAGCCATTTGTACATCTTCCATTCGAGCTGCAAGAGTTTTGACAAGCATGAATCGCTTCAGAGCAGCATGAGCAAAATTTATCGCGTGATGTTTCACTGGGTGTGGGCTGTCTGGAAGTACTCGTACTTCATTCTATAGAACTTCTATATCTTGAGGTTCGAGAAGATAGAAGTCGCCTTCATCAATGATGTACACTTGATCGTCTTCTCTGCGAATCTTGAAGAAGGTGTACCAATAATAGCCCGAGAAGTGGTTTGTCATGATTTCCAGGAGCTGCTTGATCGATGATTTGTTGTATCTACTTGTTCTGCCCTTTAGATACCACATTGTGAGATAGTACATTTTCTTTTCTCGTGGTGGCAGGATCACCTCTTTGTATAGATCTTGATGTATGATAGGCGGTTCTGTGTCCTGGAAGATAGCATTGAAGAGGTCTTCAACAAACGGTATTTTGATGTGTTGGAATAGGAACTTTTTGGAGATTTTCAAACGACGTTTATTAGCTCTATTCGCCGCCCTCTTTTCGCTATCGGTTAAGACCGATACATCGTGGTGAGGAGAAGCAGTGGGTGGTTCCGGTTCTTTGTTTCAGGAGGCAACAAGTGATTCATAGTTGTAGAAGAATTTATGATAATTTTCTTGAGTGAATGTGACTCGTGACTCCTCCATTTGTTCCTCCTCCATTGATGGTTCACTGTCAGAGTTGTCATCTGGAGGTGGTTCGGTGAAAGCCTCATTCACTTAGAGCTCCTTTTGCCGAGTGCCGGAGGAGGAGGAGGAGGGATAGTTTCCAATCTACTTTCAAGGTTCTCCAGCCTTGTGTTAACGGTTTCTAATGCTGAAGCGATATGCGGTATGAGCTGTAGATCTTATGGAGTTGTTGATTGAGTTGGGATTGGGATAGTGGTGATGGTGGTAGCCTCTGATATTGGAGTCTGTTATGGGAGTGTCATTACAATGGAAGATGGTGGAGTGAATGTGACCCTCGAAGCAGTACCGGTGGTGATAGAGATGGTTGGTGGAATGATGACGGTGGATGGTGGGATGGTGGATGAGAGTGGTGGAAGTGTAGTGATTGTTGGTGGTATGGTAGTTGTTGTTGGTGGTATGGTAGTGATGGTTGGCGGGATGGTGGTGATCGTTGGAGGTATGGTAGTGATGGTTGGTGTTATGGTGGATGTCAATGGTGGGATGGAAGTTGTTGTGGGTTGAATGGATGTTGGGAATGAATATGTTGATATCGGGGAAGGTGATGAAAGTATGGGTGAATGAAAGGTTTGAAGCAGTAGTTGTGGAAGGTATGGGTTGTTGTGATGGTTGATCCAATAAAAAGGGATCATCGAAGGGAATTGTAGGTGGTGAAGGTGGACCAGATGGTGATGGTGGTGAGTCCGGGCGATCAGACTCTGTGGCAGAATCTGATGATGAAGGTGGGGAGGGAGGTTTAGTTGGTCGAATAGGTGGTGTCACAATGGGTCGAGTGAGTGGAGTTATGATGGGTCGAGTAGGTGGAGTTGCGAGCTGTTGAGAGGATGGAGTTGCAACCGACTGACTTCCGGAGGCACCTCTGTTTGTAATGTGAACTCGTTTTGAACGTTGAGTAGCCGGCGGTTGTCGTTGTGCAATTCGTGCAGCTGGTTGACGTGGAGGTTGTCGTTGTTGTGGTTGTGGTTGTTGTTGAGTTGCTTGTTGGTGTGGAGGTGCTTGTTGTTCTTGTTGAGGTTGGGGATCCTCCGGTCTCCATTCAGGATAGTGATAATCCCGGTATTGTCTGATAACATCAAGATTGATGTCACCAAGTTTAAGCAGTTCGAGTGGGACTGGTGCTGCAGGAACAGAGGAACCACTATCTCTTCGAAAATACGCAACACGAGGTGGTTGAAATTGATTTGCAGACTCTCGTCTGTGAATATTTGGGTAACGGTTCATGAAATGTTCGATTAGGATAGACCAGAACCTCGGCTAGATCGGATATTTCGGATCCTTTGATCTAGCTATTGTGAATTCTTCCCAAAGATATGCAGCATATTCATAATGCACGTTGTAGCAGAGGGCATGATAGGCATGATGGACATTGATGGAGGCCCTATCATGACCAGATGACTTGCCTGTCAGGCATCTGTTGAAAATGGTGAAGACATATGACCATCATTTTAACATAGACCCCTTCTTGAGATTTCGGAAATCGAGAGTGTCTTCGAGGATGGTCAAGACCAAGACTATGAATCTGTGTGAGCATCGTTGAATGGGAGCTGAGGTTCATGATGAGTGAAAGGTGGTCGGGAGTCACCACGCGGAAGCCTGAAGATGTCGTATAGATCATCTTTTGTGAACTGCACAGCTTGAGTGTCAATTACTAATTCAAATTGAGCTAGTTGGTTGTTGGCACAAGGAGGAGGTTGCTGAAAAATTGTTGAATGTATATCAGCGGAACTACTGGTCTTGTAGTGATCATGTAGAATATCGGGTGACGTTGAAGTACATGGGATAAGACTGGATATTCGATGCTGAATGTGACCGCGTCCTCCGGGGCCCATAAGTTGTTGATCTCCTTCAGTTTTTATCTTGTGAAGTGGAACCAGGGTGTTCTCGTCTAATATTTGTTCTTCTGCGATCTGAAAAATATACAATAAAAACAAGATGGCACTGACAACAACCAAGGTAAGTACACAGTGCTAGAAAAATAATGCGATGATAAAATTAACTAGGCGAGACGACATATTGCTAAGTAGTTTTAAGAATATATAGATATATATAAGAATAATTTAAAATTTTAATTTCATTAAAAATATTAATAAATAAAATTTATAAATTATAAATATAATATATATATATATATATATATATATATATATATATATATATATATATATATATATATATATATATATATATATATATATATATATATATATATATATATATATATATATATATATATATATATATATATATATATATATATATATATATATATAATAAAAAGACTTAGAGAAAAAAAAAAAGTGAAAAGAGTTCGGCCCGGGAACAGTGACAATTCGGTTCGAAGATAAGGGCCGGAACAGTAACATCTCGGCTAAGCTCGGTTGAACAACTCGATCCGGGAACTTTGCAAAGTGTTCGAGCCGGGAACAATGTAAGATCTCGAGCCGGGATCATTTGAAGATACGAGCCGGGAATAGTAAAGAACTCGGTTCGGGAACTTTGAAAGAGCTCGAGCCGAGAACCTGGACGATTTTCAAGTTTATGCAAATTCTGTTCGCAGATCTGTCGTAGGTCGATTTGTAGGTTCAAAGACAGGCCAATGGTGATCGATTTATCTAAACGAACACCTTAGACAACTTATTACTTGCTAAGGTACCCTAGATCGAACAAAATCAGTGAAGCGGAAACCCTAGGTGACGACAGAACCAAAACCAAGTGAGAATGTTGAACTGGATTACAAGATATTGAAATTGCACTTCTGGAATCACAATATAAAGGAATGCGGCTATAGGAAAAGCCATAGTCCTTTAATTGTGATTGCGTCCATATCACCTGGGACAGACAGCTAGCGGCTGCAACATATTCTGCTTCAGCAGTAGATAGTGAGACACAATTTTGCTTTCGTGATTATCAGCTGACTAGCTTATCTCCCAAAAATTGAACTCCTCCAGATGTACTCTTCCTATCCAGCATACACCCAGCATGATCAGCATCAGAGAAGGCAGAAAGATCAAACGAGGTCTCCTTTGGGTACCACAAACAGAGATCTCTGGTTCCTTTAAGATAACGAAAGATTCATTTGACAGTCAAAAAGTGAGATTCTTTCGGAGCAACCTGATACCAAGCACATATGCATGTGGAGAACATAATGTCCGGGCGGCTGACAGTGAGGTAAAATAAGGATCCAATCATACCCTGATAGTTTGTGACATCTACCAGTTTACCATCGAGACCAGCATGTAGTTTCGTGCCAGGGGACATTTGTGTTGCAATAGGTTTTACAGTCGTCCATGAGATACTTCGTCAGCAGATCAGAGATATACTTTGATTGAGTGATGAAGATCCCCGTTGAAAGTTGACGAACTTGAAGACCTAGGAAGAAGTTCATTTCCCCCCATCATGCTCATTTCAAACCGTTTAACCATGAGATCGGAAAAACGTTTGCAGTATTTTGAATTTATAGAACCAAAGATGATGTCATCGACATAGATCTGAATTAATATGATATCTTCCCCTTGACGTTTGATGAATAAAGTGGTATCGACTTTTCCTTTTGAAAAGCCAGATTCGACCAAGAACTTTGAAAGAACATCATCCCATGCCCGAGGGGCCTGTTTTAAACCATATAGAGCTTTGTCGAGGACATAAACATGATTTGGAAATTTGGGATCTACAAATCCTTCTGGTTGATGGACAAACACCTCTTCTTTAAGAATACCATTTAAGAATGCAGTTTTTACATCCATCTGATAGATAGTAAAATTTTTGTGAGCTGCATATGCTAGGAAAATGCGAATGGCTTCAATATGGGCAACAGGAGCAAATGTTTCTTCGTAATCAATCCCTTCCTGTTGAGCGTAACCCTTAGCAACCAACCTTGCTTTGTTACGTATGACAATTCCATTTTCGTCCTTCTTGTTCTTGAAGATCCACTTAGTTCCAATGATGGATGATCCTGGAGTTTTTGGAACCAAGCGCCAGACTTTTAATCTTTCAAATTGATTAATTTCTTCTTGCATTGCAATTATCCAGTCTGGATCGGAAAGAGCTTCAATGACTTTCTTAGGTTCAGTGGAACTTAAGAATGAAGCGTATTGACATTCGTGCGAATTTCCAAGGGAATGGGAGACGAATTTCCAAACTAGGGAAAGTGTCTAACACAGCTCCTCCAGAACATTATCCACCGTTAGTCAGATCACTTATTAAAGATCTGACGCTCACCCACGATAGAAATGCTCAGTTGGAAACCGTTGTATCAATGGTGACTGAAAGATTAGAAAAACTCACTCAAGAATCCGCAGAAGCTGAAAATTCAAAACTTGAGGCAGTCAGGCTTCAGTACTTCAACAATATCCTGAAAGAAGATAACCTGTCATTAGCTCAGAAAAACAAAGCTCTTCAGAAATCGTGCAACTCATGGAACAAATCATCCGATCTCATCAAGCAAGTCCTGGAAGAACAGAATTCCATTAAAGGCCTTTCTGAGGAGTATGAGCAATATCCAATCTGCAGAACTCCTACATTTGGAATATTAAATATTAGAAACCAAAAATCCAGATTGTCTAAATCCCAAGAAGTTTGCTATGGAAGAGAAGTTTTTCAGACTGCAAGCGGAAATCAGATCATCACCAAATCTGATCTCTCTAACCAAGATTATTCATCAGAGGAATCCAAGATTCAGGGTAAAGAGATGTTTCAGGCTACTACTCCACATGAAAAAATAAAACCCACCTGTCATCAGAGAAAAGTAAGAACCACTGAGGTTGATTGTTCTGATGACAAAACGATAGTAATCCTCACTGCTCATATTGAAGGATTTATGTGTACAGATAAGTACACGTGTCATCGTGTCCAATGTTATAAGACACTAAAGGGTCACACCACTACACACCCAATAATGGACAACCGAACAAAGTAAGTAGTGTGGAATAATTAACTAGTTAAGTTAATTATAAAGAGGAGAATAAATAATAATAAGTTAATTATTATTTGTGAGGATGGTTAAATATTAGGTTAAGTATTTAACGGACAGTTAACTAATTAAACTAGTAAAAGTCCAACGGTTTAAAGTGATAATAGGAAGTTTAATTATGAGATTAATCATAATTAAACTCCAAGGACTAAACCGTAACATCTAGCCTTATAAATAGAAGGCTTATGTGAGGGTTTAAGGGTTACACTTTTACATCACCTAAACCCTAATCTCTCCCTCTCCTCTCCCTCGTCGACGGCCGAAGAACCCCAAGGGGTTTCGGGTTCGAGTTTGACCGAACACACACACACACACAAAAGTCTTTGTGTGTTACTTTGTTGGTACATCGCGGTCTTGTAGCGTGTCCAGGTGGTGTAGTAGAGGTGGATCACTTCTTTAGCAATCTAAAGGTAATGTTCATCATCTCTTTCTTCTCGTGATCTCATTGACTAGTAGAGATCCAGTAATGTGGTATTCAAGTTCCGCCGTGTGATAACTACAAGGTTTTCCTACAGTGGTATCAGAGCTCCCTACTAATCTCAATGAGATTCAGTTGAGTTTCTTTTCATCTAGAAAAGAACCCTAGAATTTTCGACCAAGCATGTGTTCTTCAAGTTTTGAATGAACATTGGTTTGAATAGGGTTCTAGATAAAAACAAATTAGGCTTCCTTTTCTTCCTTGTATCTTTCCGAAATTTCGTATATATACGTATATTATATTAAGTTTTTTTTTATCTTAGAAAGAACCCTAGAAAATTTAATCCAAGAAAATTGTTCAAGTTTTGAATAATTGGGTTGAATAGGTTTCAAGATAAAAAGAACTAGGTTTCTTTCTTTTGTTTAGTAAATAAAACCTAGTATGTTTAATCCAAGCAAATTGTTCAAAGTTTTTGAATAATTGGAATAAATGGGTTTTAAGACAAAATTAAGAAAAAGTTATGTTAAATTTTTCGTATAAAAGTTTAACGATTTATTTGTTTATTATTATTATTATTATTAACGAAAATATTATATATATATATATATATATATATATATATATATATATATATATATATATATATATATATATATATATATATATATATATATATATATATATATATATAACGGTAGTCAAAACCAAACTGAGTGGTCGACCAAAACTGAATCCACCGAGTTTCGGTTGGATGGTGTTTCTTGGAGACCAAGATATCTTTTTGATTTTAGTCCAAGATATGGTCTAAGTCAAGGAATAAAATCTACAAGTTATTATGTAAGATTTTATGTTTCAAAGTCAATCTATAAGTATTTTAGTTGACTAGATTATTTAATTTTTCGTCTAAATAATAATAATCAGTATTAAACATTTAAATTAAACCTAATGATTTTAATAGTTATTAAAATCAAGATGATTATGAAATTAAGGAGGAAATAAGAAACCGGTTTACGGGTAATTTAATAATTATCAGTTTGGTAATTTAAATTATCAGTTTATTTATTTAATTAGAATGACATAACCCAAAAGAAGTGATATTGTGTTTATTTTATATTCATCGAAATTTTTTTAAGTTTTCGGAAATTTTATAAAGTTTTATCTTAAATACATAAAACACAAAACCAAGTCTTTGGAGTTATGGCATGGCAATTTTTCGAAAATTGCAAGCATTATTTATTTTTCGTTTATTTATTATAATATGAAATAATAAGGTGGTGATTATAAACAGTTTGTTTAGAAAACCAAGATTTAATTATAAGATGGTAATTATAAATAGTTTGTTTAGAAAACCAAGGTATAAATTAATAAGATGGTGATTTAAACCAGTTTGTTTAGAAAACCAAGTTTTAAATTAATAATGGTAAAGTAAACAGTCTGTTTATAAACCAAGTTTTATAAAGACAAATTAAAAGTGGAATTATAAAAAGTTAGTTTATAAAAACCAAGTAAATCAAAAACTGGCTAACTTTTTCGAACAAAGGAAAATCCTTTTTAGAAAATCTTAGATCAGAGTGCAACCCACCTAATGGAACACCTCACTTGTTCAACGATATTCACATTTTAAGGAGAAAGAACCTTAGATGTGGATTCAAATCATTGCGAGTGTTAGGGTGCATATGGTCTTGTGATAATCGGGAGTCCCGGCGCAAGGCATCGCACTGTCTTAGGTGGTACGATCTATTTTGGTGATAATCGGGAGTCTCGGCCCAAAATGCACTAGAGGGATTAAAACATGTACAAGTTTGTTGTTCAACTTGATATCCCGAGGATCTAGGAATCGTTTCTAGTCTAGAGGCGATCGATATGGCTATACCTACCAGAAATAGCGTGGCTCTAATGGGAAGTGCCCAAACCTTGCATTAGAGGGCGTGAAATATGGGTCCTAGTCTAACTATTATTATTAAAAGGTTATAATGTTAGAAGTTATTTATTTATCTAATCCTACTAAAGTACGGTTTCATCTTTCAACAACACCGTTCTGTTGGGGAGTTCGTGCAGTGGAAAACTGATGAGTGATGCCAGGAGATTCAAGATAAGAGTCAAGAAATCGATTTTTAAATTCTGTACCATTGTCAGTACGAATTGTTTGAACATTTAATTCCAGGTTCACATGAGTTTTCTTGATAAATGAGATGATGATCTCTGCGGCTTCATCCTTACAACGAAGGAAATGGACCCATGTCTATCTTGAATAGTCATCAACAATAACTAGGACATATCGTTTACCAACAAGACTTTGAACGCTCATTGGACCACACAAGTCCATGTGCAGTAATTCAAGAGGTTTAGAAGTACTTGGTGCCGGTTTACGTTTGTGAGACTTTTTGGTCATTTTTACCATTTCACATGATGAATATTTATGATCTTTGTCAAAAGAAACATCAGGTAATCCAGATACATGGCCTCCTTTTACGAGTTTGTTCATGGTTTTGAAGTTGAGATGAGACAAATGACGATGCCATAACCATGACTCATGGGAAGTAGCTTTTGATACGGGACATACTTCTTACAGTGGAACAACATCATTAAGATTAATGGTGAATTGGTTTGTATCACGGGTTCCGGTAAGAAGCTCTTCTCCATCATATGTACGAATAGCACACTTTTTTGTGCGAAAGTTGACTTCCAGAGTTTTATCACAGAATTTACTGATGCTAAATAGATTATGTGAGAGATCTTCAACAAAGGCAATATTTCTGATAATAAGATTTGGACGAATGATGTCACCGAGTCCTAAAATAGCAGCTAAATGATCATTTCCAAATTTGACCGTTCACAAATATCTTTCACGAAAGTTGGTCAATAGATTTTTGTTTCCCGTCATGTGCCTTGAACAGCCCGAGTCAAGGTACCATATATTCTGCATAAAACAAATACAACATTTTAGGTACCCAATGATGTATGGGTCCAGGACGATTAGTGACAGATGTTTTATGCAGATTTTATGTGATGATCAATTTAGAGATTTGGAGAACTGCTAGGAGGCAGTTCAAATTTGAATACCCATTTGAGAGATTTTTCAGAGGATTGAATAATCCAATGTGATTTTTCATTTTTAATCCAATTGTATTTCACATGAGTAGACGTTTTAGCAGATGGTTTGTCGCATTTTGAGGAAACTGACGGTTTTGGCTTTTGTGCGGGGTTTCCTTGAGAAGATGTGCGACGAGAAGACAAGTGGGTAATAGAAGTTTGTGGGTTTTTAGAAGATTTCTTCGATTGTTTGGAGTTCATCTTGTGAGGTTTTGTTGGGGACTCTGAATTAGACGATTTTTGTTTAGAAATTTCCCAATATACGAGACGACGATTAGATGAAGATTTTTCAGAGGTTGGTGGGTATGAACGTGTAACGGTAGATTTTACTGGTCGAGAGTATATTGTTTTGAATGGATCTAGATAGCAAGTTGTGCATGAATGAATGATTTCACGAGCTTTACCAAGAACATCGTGTCGACTACCACAAGGAGCATCTATTTTAATAAAATATCGTTCATCGTACTGAGAAATTGGTTTATCAGTCTTTCTATCAAAATAAACTTTTTTGCCATTTTTATCAGTTTTAATAATTAAATTTACACCATTAAGTGTAATTAACTGGATGATAAACTGCAGAATCATAAACAATACCATAAACTTCTTTCAGAGAAATAAATTGTGAAGAATCATTACATTTATTTTTAACAGAAAAAGAAGAAACTACAAACTTAATGGGACTAGACTTCTTAAGCAGGCTTGGCTTCTTAAGCATACTAGATCCGGTCTGAATAGACTTCTTGGACTGCTTGGCTCTTGTGCTTTCATCCAGCTTCTTGGACCTCTTCCTTTGAGACTCTAATTTTTTATCTACAAGATTCAAAACAGGTGGATTAGAGCTTCTCTTCAAGATGGTTGGAACTGGATTAACTGGTGTCAGTCCTAATAAAGAGGATTTAGAATTTTGAGTAACAATTTTGTTAGTTTTAGTTTTGAATTCTAAAATGGTGTCCTCTAAATTATGTATTTTGTTTTGAAGGTTTTCTTTTTCCTTATCAAAGGCCTTTTGAGTTTCATTAATTTCAGTTTCTAATTAGACAATTTTCTTTTCTAAAATTAATGGTGGAACATAAAGCTTTGGCTCTTTGATTTGTTTTAAAATTTCATTTTCAGGAATGGAAAATTCAGCTGGTGTGATGATTGGAAAATATTCGTTGTGTTCAAATTTCGCTTTCTTCTTTTCATATATTGAGTTTAAGGCATCATAATTGAAGCTAATTTGAGCATATTCTTCCTTTTCTCTGTTGAACGTTTCAATTTCTGCTTCTTCATCTGGCATATGAAGGAAGCTTTTCCAGATTCCCAAATTCATGTAGTCGTAGTTGTACAATGTAGGAAGAACATCAGCAGCTTTTTCCAGATAACGGGTATTTTCTGCTCCGAGACCCACTTTTGACTTGAACAATCTGAATTCTTTTGGCTAATTGAATTTTATCGTTTGTTCAGTATGGCCGGCTTTGACGATCATCTACTCCAGTTTAGATATGTGTTCTTCAACATTTTCTTTTTTGACAGTGAGACTGTGTATGGTTGCTGATTGTTCATCGATTTCCTTTTTAAAAGTGTTGGTTATATTTTTTATTTGTTCATTTAAATTTTGAATTTCGATGTCAGCCGTCTTCAACTGATCTTGGTGGTCTTTCATCTTGACGTTTGTAGCCTTTATCCTTGTTTTCTCTCTATGTAGTTGAATCGCCAAGTCATTGATCAGCTTCTTGGAGTCGTCGTTCTCACTTGACACCGTTTTCATGTTCTTGAGGTTTGATATTTCAAGATTTTTTTCATTGATTATATGATTTAGTCGATTGACCTCACTGGTGTGAGAAACATGAAAAGATGACAACTGTTGTTGTAAGTCTTGTGTTTTTTGATTTGAAGTGTTATTTTGATTGACTTGAGGAACAAGTGTTTCAAGTTGACGACGAAATGTCAAATTTTCTGCCTTTAAGTTGGTGTTTTGTGCATTTGATTCATTAGTTGTGTTTACTTGATCTCGTAAACTTTCTTGTAATTCAGAAATCTTAAATTGAAAAGCACATTCTGACGTCAACAGCTGATTTTGTAATTCGTTGTTTACTTGTGTTAACTGAAGAGAACTGTAAGGACGAAACTCCAAAAACGACCATTTTTACATCATTTACCACAAAACTCCATTCCAAAACCAAAATACGAGTATTTGAGACATAAATACCAAAGACATACTTACAACATACCAACTAACTAATCCGGATACAAACCAACTAAAACAACCCAAAACATAATTCACCATCCTTTCCTTCTTAATATTTTCGGGGTTTAACGCCTCATCTTGCCACTTCTTAAGATCATCGAGTAAAATAAACTTCAATGTAGTGGTGGATATTACATAACACATACTCGAATGATAAGGCTTACGACTTAAAGCATCCGCGACTACGTTAGCTTTACCGGGATGATACAAAATCTCACAATTGTAATCTTTTATGAGTTCCATGGCACGTTGTTGTCGCATATTCAACGATTGTTGGCTAAATATATATTTAAGACTCTTATGATCAGTAAAGAGTTGGAACTTAGTCCCATACAAATAATGCCGCCAAATCTTTAGTGCAAACATTACCGCGGATAACTCAAGATCATGAGTCGGATAATTCTTTTCATACCCCTTCAATTGACGGGAAGCATAAGCAATAACTTTTCCCCGTTGCATGAGAACACACCCGAGCCCCATTTTCGATGCATCACTATATACAACGAAGTCTTCCTCACCCTCGGGTAATGACAAGATTGGAGCATTTGTCAAACAATCTTTTAACACACTAAAAGCTTTCTCTTGTGCCTCACCCCATTCATAATTCACGTCTTTTCGGGTAAGACTTGTGAGAGGCACGGCAATACGAGAGAAATCTTTAATGAATCGGCGGTAATAACCCGCGAGACCTAAGAAACTTCAGATCTCGGAAGCATTTCGAGGCACTTCCCAATTCTTAATCGCCTCGATCTTGAAAGGATCGACCGATATACCTTCACCTGATACCACATGACCAAGGAATTGAACTTGGCGCAACCAAAATTCACATTTGGAAAACTTGGCGTACAATTTCTCTTTTCGCAACAAATCAAGAATTTCATGAAGGTGCGATGCATGATCACTTTCAGATTTAGAATATACCAAGATGTCGTCGATAAAAACAATAACCGACTTATCCAACATAGGACGACATACCCGATTCATCATATCCATAAAAGTGGCCGGAGCATTCGTTAAACCAAATGGCATGACTAAGAATTCATAATGTCCATATCTAGTTCGGAATGCGGTTTTTGGTACATCTTCTTTATAAACCTTCAACTGATGATAACCGGACCTCAAGTCAATCTTAGAAAAATAACTTGCACCTTGCAATTGATCAAAAAGATCATCAATTCTAGGCAACGGATATTTGTTCTTGATTGTCACCTTATTAAGTTCTCTATAATCGATACACATCCGCATCGTCCCGTCTTTCTTTTTAACGAATAAAACCGGTGCACCCCACGGTGACACGCTCGGTTGAATAAACCCTTTATCAAGCAGCTCTTGCAATTGACTCATAATTTCCTTCATTTCTGCCGGCGCTAAACGATAAGGAGTTTTGGCGATTGGAGCCGCACCCGGTACAAGGTCAATTCGAAATTATACCTCTCGATCGGGAGGTAATCCGGGTAAATCCTCGGGAAATACATCCGGGAATTCATTAATAATTGGAACATCTTTCACGGATTTCTTAACTTCTACAACCGGGTTAAGAACATAAGCTAGATAGAAATAGCATCCATGAGACATCAATTTACTAGCTTTCAAGAAAGAAATCACTCGCCTATTTTTCATTTTTCTATCACCATACACATACAAAGGTTCTTTTCCTAGTACGGGAATTCTAATCCTTTTCTCATAACACATGATGTCGGCATGATACTTCGACATCCTATCCATCCCGATGATAATATCGAAATTTGGCAAATCTATCAATACTAGATTTACTAAGAATTTATGATCATCTATCTCTAGCGAGCAATTCCTAAATATACGATCGGCTACCAAAGTCACACTACCCGCAGTATCAACACATAATGGATTCAACAACGGAGATGGGAGCACAGATAAAAATTTAGCATATTTCACAGATACGAAAGAATCAGAAGCTCCAGAATCAAACAATATATGAGCGGGTTGGGAATTAACAAGGAATGTACCAGAAACAACATTCGGATCTTCCCGGGCTTCCTCCGGGGACAACTGAAAAGCACGGCTTCTAGCCCTGGGAACCTCCTCCTTTTGACTCGATGCACCCACCCGCGGAGGTTGTTGTACCGAACCTCGACTTTCAGTGGCTCGATTTGATGGATTTGGGCATTGACGCCTCCGATGACCTACTAACCCACAACCATAGCAAACCACATACTTATTCGGACACCTAGATTTTATGTGGCCCTCTTCAAAACAACCAAAACATTTCACGGGCCCACGATCACTAGCACACCGCCCTCGATGGTTCTTTCCACAAGTTTGACAATTTCGATTAGCATCCGACTAAAATATTAAAATAGTTAAACACAATTCATAAACATATACGTAACATGATACTTAATTTAACTTTAATCTTACTTGAATAGAGAACGATTGAGATTGGCCACGAGGCCGAGATGACCCTTGAGATTGGGTTCGACGGTTAGGAGTAAATCGATTAAAACGACCGGAGGGCGACGAAGTAGTTTGCTCTACTTTTTGACGTTTCGATTCGGGAGTCAACTCTCCACGAATACTCAAATCATGCTCTCTTCTCCGAGCATACTCTACCGCCTTAGCAAATGACGGGATGTCACGATTGTTCACGAAGTCTTGGATTTCATACCTCAATCCCTCCACAAACATTTGAATCTTCTCGACTTCAGTCGGAATGTACTTCGTGGAAAATTGGGCCTTTTGGTTGAACAAGGTCTCATACTCATCCACCGATAAAGTTCCTTGTTTGAGTTCTAAAAATTTCCTTCTCTAACCTTCTTCTCATATCATTTGGGCAATATTGTTCAAGAAATCGGGCCTTGAACGAATCCCAACTCATGTGATCTTTTTCTTCTTCATTCAAGATCTTAAACGTGTTATTCCACCAAGTTAAGGCCTTATCCGTGAACATGGCCGTGGCATAAACCATTTGATCATTCTTGTCTACACGAGAAATACGAAACACTTTTTCGGTGTTTTCCAACCATAACAATGCATTAACGGGATTTGTCACACCCGAGAATTCCGTGGCTCCACTACTACGGAAAGCTTTAAATGTGACCGAACCCGATTTTCTTACTCGGGGATTCATCAACTACATTTTCCTTCTCCCTCAACTTTTCTTTCTCTTCACGTCTAAATTGTTCAAAGGTTGCCCGGACCATGTCCGCCATCCTATTCATCAACCTTTCCTCTCTCGGAGATACCACTTCTTCTTCTTCTTCTTCACGATTACTAGGGTTCGGTCCTTGAGTTCGAGGACCCGAAGGAGTCAATTCAGGTTGTTCCGCACTTTTCGAACCATCATTATCATTGTTACTACTTCCTTGATCCATCCCTAGCTGAAATTTATGAGAAGATAAAGAACATATTAAATAATACTCACTCTAGCATTTCTAATGTCCCACAATTACATATCCAGCCTATGGTTTGTATCCGACCTAAACTCTTAGTCTATACACTATACAATCAACGCCTAAGTTTGAGTCTAGTACCATAATGATACCTAGTTCACTCAAACTAATGCTCTGATACCATATTGTAAGGACCAAACTCCAAAAACGACCATTTTTACATCATTTACCACAAAACTCCATTCCAAAACCAAAATACGAGTATTTGAGACATAAATACCAAAGACATACTTACAACATACCAACTAACTAATCCGGATACAAACCAACTAAAACAACCCAAAACATAAATGTACCAAAATACTACAAGTCTATACCAAAAGAGAAGCACTTCAAGGCTTCAAGATCAACTTCAAGTATCCACTAACTTCAAGAATCAACTAACTTGTTCTTGCTTTTATCTTTTCCTGAAAATGGTGACAACTAAACGGGTAAGCTATAAAAGCTTAGTGAGTTCCACAATGTATAATGTTATACTAAATAATTATATAAATCAAAATAAATAATCAAACCAATGTCAACGGGTCAAAGTACCGGGTTAACACAATCATGTCATAACAAAACATCACATATCAATACCAGGTCACCAACGAACAATGTACAATCCCGGATTCAATAAAGTGCATCATTCCCTCTTAGGCCATTAGGGAATGAGGCCGATGAAGGTGATCAAGGCACCCCTAAATGAGTCCAAGATCCAGCTTCACCACCACGGTCCATACCACTCCTCCACCAGGTACTCCCGCGTCCACCGCCCAACATACTCGAGCCGCCATGGGTCCTCACGAAACGAAATATCACTCAAGGCATTCCACTCAAACGGGTCAAGGCAATGTTACGGTTCAACAAGGTAGTCTCAATGTCCAAGGAAAAACACAAGACATTCAATCGAAATGAATAATAATTAACCACATTGCACATATATAATTAAAAGTATACACATTGCACATAGTGAACTCACAGTGTTGTTTAATCGGGCACGAACTCAAACCGAAAGCCTCAATCAAATATTGAGTTTCCAAAGTGTAGACACTTATCACAAGCTCCCAATATGTTCTATTTAACCCCTGGAGTATACATACGAAATTTCATAAGCAAATATTACCATTAACCCTATCTATGATCTTTTCAATTGACAATTTGTTTCTACATGTTAAACAACCTTCTGTTTACTCAGTTCTGACCTACTTAATCTCAAAGATACTCAATGAAATTTTTATCATTCGTTTTACTCTTTAATAGGTTTCCAATGCCCCTGACCTCATATTTTTATGATTTTTCTATGATTTTCTATGAATTTTACAATACAACAACGTCATGCTGTCAGAAATCAGCTTAGCAGCACTGTAACAAATGCGATTTCCGCCTATCTTAGAGCCAGAATTTACTTTCTTGACCAAAATAAAAAACAAATAAGAAATCAATACGGTTCAGATTCCACTGGATTCACCCCTAAACAATTTTTCTACAATTTTCTATGGTTTTTACAAAACAGTGCTGCAACACAACTTTTAACTCGAAAATTTCTAATTTCTTACAATTTACCCATGGTTTTAGCTAAATAACTTGAATCCATCATAACCTAATCATAATATCATGATATTAGAAAGTTTCTAACAGAAATTAAACCCTAATTTTATGATTTCTTGAACTCAAATGAAAGATTCTAGTAAAGATTAAAGTTTACCTTTGAAATCTTCAATATTCTTGTGAGATTTCACCAATTTCGTGTTCAAATCAACCATGCATGAAGTTCTTCAAGTTTCCAGAATTTTAGAGAGGTTTTAGGGAAGAAATGAGGAAGAAAATGATGGAATTTCGTGGGTTTTGGGGTTTAAATCCGAGTTGGGTCGGGTTTGACCCGGTTTGACCCGGTTTGGATCCATTTTGACCACTAAATACTTAAAACCCCATAACTTTTCACTCGGGCCTTTGTTTTCGATGAGGTTTTCGCCTACGCGTTCGTAACGAAATTATCTATAATCCTCACAAAAAATATTGCAGAAAACATTCCACAAAAATAATATTTTTATATACCTTATTGTGAGCATTTAAGCAATTACCACTTATTTACAATTGTTCGTTCATGCGTGCTCTTCTTAATCATTCTACACTTATCATATTATTCAAGTTACTTAAGTGTAATAATATATTTTAGAGGAAACGAAATCATGTATGTTTCAAGAACATTTTCTTAAATCACTTAAAATCATTTGAAAGTTGTGTTTAATCAGATTCTAAAACAGTAATTTGTTTCATCAACTGAGATTTCTCATCAATTTTAAGTAAAAGTTTATCATTAGACAAGGAATTTTCTGATTCATCAGTGTCTGAGTCAGATAGAAAAGAATCAAAAGAAGAAGAATGTACCTCATTTTCATCATTCTCAGGGATACCCAGATCTTCTCTTAATTCGTTTGATCTAGCCATAAGAGCTAGACTTGCAGTGCATTGCTCTTCCTCTTGATCATCCGAGTCTTCCAACCACTGCATGTCCTCAGCCAGAAGGACTTTTCCATTTTCAACCTGCTTAGCCACGAGCATATTTCTTTTGAAGTATTCAGAGTCCTTAACCTTCGGTTTTTTGCATTCCTTGGCGAAGTGCCCCGTCATGCCACAGTTGTAGCATTTTTTCGGTGGCTCAGTGGTGGAAGATGTTGTTTTGTTGGTCGGGGTTTGAGAAGAGTTAAATTTGAAGTTTGAGGAAGAGCGAAGGTTGTTGTTTGTTGGCTTGTTATATTACTTGTTGTTGTAGCTTGATATTAAAGCTATGGCCTGACGAACCGACTTAATTTCTTCGTTTGTCCCCTCAGGGATAAGAGTCATCTTTAACAACCTCTTTTGATTGAGCTGCTATCAGTGCTTCATTGATTACCTTGTTGAGAGCTTGGTTTAGTTTGGCCAATAGTGCAAGTGTGTTAGCATTATCTTGCCTAGATTTGGCAATTCCTTTCACCAAAGGTTCATTCTGATGTAGATATTCATATAGTTCTTGAACATCTATTAGGCTCAAGTCTTTGTGTTGCATCGCACTGTTGCCAAACATTCCCATTCAGGGAGAAGGGATTGAATGAATTTGATGTTGATTTCAAGATTCCCTTTGTTAAGGTTGTTCTTTCTGAGATCATTTAACATGTTGCAGAATCTATGATAGGTTTGTGCCAATTCTTCCCAGTGTTAGCCTTGAACTGACCGTTAGTGTTTAGGGTGGATACCATCTTAGCTTTGTTACCCAGGTCTGTTCCTTCCATCTACTTGCGGATTTCATCCCAGAGTTCTTTACCCGTGCTGAAACTCTCAAGGCTGTTGTATATTTCATTCGTAAGACCCTGTAGCATATATGAGTGCGCATACACATCAGCCCTTGCCCTTTCCTTCTGTTCTTGAGTGTATTCAGACGGTGGAACTTCAACAACACCACCAGTGACTGGTGGTTCAGAGTTTGGGGTTGCTACCACAGCACGGTAGAATTTTGCGGGCCCACTTTGAAGAGATTCGAGGATTAGTGGACCAGATGTGTGACTAAGGATAAAATGGAGAAACCGTTTCTTCCATTGACCATATTCTCCTCGGTAGAGAACAGGTGGTTTGGTATCCGATCCAATGGACAAGGCATCCTTGGAAGTCATGTTTGAGTGGTAAGGTTAAGATTACGACGGGGTAAAAATTTTGAAGTGTTGGAGAAGATCTCGGGCCAAGAAGTGTAATGATCTCGAGCCGAGAAGATTTGCAAGAGTTCGGGCCGAGAAGATGAATGATCTTGGGCCGAGATGATTTGAAAGAGTTCGAGCCGAACTGTGGAAAGATCTCGGGCTGAGATGTTTTGAAAGACTTCGGGCCGAACTATGGAAATATATCGGGTCGAGATGTTTTGAAAGACTTCGGGCCGAACTGTGGAAAGATCTCGGGCCGAGATGTTTTGAAAGAGTTCGGGCCGAGATGTTCACTGTTCTCGAGCCGAGATTGTTCTTGAGCTTCGAGCCGGGAACAGTAGCGTCGTTTTGAGCAGAGTAGTTCCAAACAGCCCAAAAATTGCACTAAAATGATCCTAGATTGCTCTTTTTTTTACCAAAATGATTGATTCTTTTTGCAATTTGATCTAAAAACTTTTTCCTTCAATGCACTCCAATAATATTGACTAAAAACAACCTAGATCTAATCCAAAATTTTAATTTTCAAGCTTTTTCAAGCTTTAATGGAGTTTTCTTAAAATCAAGATTTCATTGTCAACATGGATTGGAATTGAACGAAATTTGATTCTAAGCTTAATATAATGAAGAAATGAACAGATTTAAGCCATAAAAACTAACATTAGTACCTTAAATTCGGATTTTGATTTCTTGACACTTTTTCTTCAAAAACTCAAAAACCCTAAATGATCTTCTGTTCTGGACTGTAAGCAATGGATTTGGATCGAATTCCTCGAAGGATTATGCTCTGATACCCATTGTAGATAATCAAAAAAGAATCTAATCCATTACTTGATCTTTGATGATGATTTAGGAGAGAAAACTTGAGAATGAAGGTTAGGGTTTTAGAGAGAGAGTAGAGAGAAGGAGGAGCTTTTGCTTAAAGTTCAGATTTGATTAATGGCAAAAGTTAGGAATTAAGGATTACAATTTGGTTTATATACCATGTCCTTAATTCCCTAATTAATCCTAAGACTAATCTAAACTAATATGCAATGTTACAAAAGCACCCCCTAGACTATTATTTACGATCTAAATAAGTCCTAACAGTATGCTTTAAGTGTGGAAGAACGGGTCATATTAAAGCTGATTGTAGAGTTTAAGAGAACTTTGGGTCTGAAAAATCAAGCTCAAGCTCTTCTTCAAACTATAAAAAAAAATGAAGATATTGAGAAGAAGTACCAGGAGCTGAAAGCTCAGCTCGCCAACGCTGAGAAAGATGCAAAAGCATTAAAGGCAACTGCTGAAGCTTGGTTAAGTGACTCAGAGACAAGTGAAGAAGAAGTAATCACATGCAACACAAAAGGTCTATTCGCAAAAATAGAAGAAGAATCTGAGCCAAACTCCGAAGATCTAAACAATTGTATGTGTCTGATGGCAAGTTTTGTTGAAACTGAATATCATCAGGGAGAAAAAGAATCTCTGGAATCTGATACTCCAGTGTCCCCTATTTCAAGGGAATGGGAGACGAATTTCCAAACTAGGGAAAAGTGTCTAACACAGCTCCTCTAGAACATTATCCACCGTTAGTCAGATCACTTATTAAAGATCGGACGCTCACCCATGATAGAAATGCTCAGTTATAAACCGCTCTATCCTTGGTGACTGAAAGATTAGAAAAACTCACTCAAGAATCCTCAGAAGCTGAAAATTGAAAACTTGAGGCAGTCAGGCTTCACTACTTCAACAATATCCTGAGAGAAAATAACCTATCATTAGCTCAGAAAAACGAAGCTCTTCAGAAATCGTGCAACTCATGGAACAAATCATCTGATCTCATCAAGCAAGTCCTGGAAGAACAGAATTCCATTCAATGCCTTTCTGAGGAGTATGAGCAATATCCAATCTGCAGAACTCCTACATTTGGAATATTAAATGTTAAAAACCAAAAATCCAGATTGTCTAAATCCCAAGAAGTTCGCTATGGAAGAGAAGTTTTTCAGACTGTAAGCGGAAATCTGATCATCACCAAATCTGATCTCTCTAACCAAGATTATTCATCAGAGGAATCCAAGATCCGAGGTAAAGAGATGTTTCAGGCTACTACTCCACATGAAAAAATAAAACCCACTTGTCATCAGAGAAAAGTAAGAACCACTGAAATTGATTGTTCTGATGACCAAACGTTAGTAAACCTCACTGTTCATATTGAAGGATTTATGTGCACAGATAAGTACACGTGTCATCGTGTCCAATGTTATAAGACACTAAAGGGTCACACCACTGCACACCCAATAATGGACAACCGAATAAAGTAAGTAGTGTGGAATAATTAACTAGTTAAGTTAATTATAAAGAAGAGAATAAATAATAATAAGTTAATTATTATTTGTGAGGATGGTTAAATATTAGGTTAAGTATTTAACAGACAGTTAATTAATAGTTAATTAATTAAACTAGTAAAAGTCCAAGGGTTTAAAGTGATAATAGGAAGTTTAATTATAAGATTAAACATAATTAAACTCCAAGGACTAAACCGTAACATCTAGCCTTATAAATAGAAGGCTTATGTGAGGGTTTAAGGGTTACACTTTTACATCACCTAAACCCTAATCTCTCCCTCTCCTCACCCTCGTCGATGGGCGAAGAACCCCAAGGGGTTTCGGGCTCGAGTTCGACCGAACACACACACACACACAAGTCTTTGTGTGTTACTTTGTTGGTACAACGCGGTCTTGCAGTGTGTCCAGGTGGTGCAGTAGAGGTGGATCACTTCTTTAGCAATCTAAAGGTAATATTCATCATCTCTTTCTTCTCGTGATCTCATTGACTAGTAGAGATCCAGTAATGTGGTATTCAAGTTCCGCCATGTGATAACTACAAGGTTTTCCTACAGTGGTATCAGAGCTCCCTACTAATCTCAATGAGATTCGGTTGAGTTTCTTTTCATCTAGAAAAGAACCCTAGAATTTTAGACCAAGCATGTGTTCTTCAAGTTTTGAATGAACATTGGTTTGAATAGGGTTCTAGATAAAAAGAAATTAGGCTTCTTTTTCTTCCTTGTATCTTACCGAAATTTCGTATATATATGTATATTATATTAAGTTTTTTTATCTTCAAAAAGAACCCTAGAAAATTTAATCCAAGAAAATTGTTCAAGTTTTGAATAATTGGGTTGAATAGGTTTCAAGATAAAAAGAACTAGGTTTCTTTCTTTTGTTTAGTAAATAAAACCTAGTATGTTAATCCAAGCAAATTGTTCAAAGTTTTTGAATAATTGGAATAAATGGGTTTTAAGACAAAATTAAGAAAAGGTTATGTTAAATTTTTCGTTTAAAAGTTTAACGATTTATTTGTTTATTTTTATGCATAGTTAGTTTCTATAATTTCTTCCACCTAATTTAGAAGGGATATGTTTTCTTTCTATAATTTTTGTTTTTTGTCATTACAAATTAATTGGACATGATTTATTTAAGAAGGGATACATCAATGTATAATCGGATCATTATGATAATACAACCCAAACAATCGTTTATATACAACCAAAGCATATATGTACAACAATGCATCCGTGTATAACATGAACACAATCTTTATACTTTCAATACATACATGTATAACCCAAATAAGTACAATCCCTATACTTTCAATACATACATGTATAACCCAAATAAATATAACAAATACATTCATTCGTGGGTAACCTGAACATAATCTTTACACTTTCAATACATACATGTATAACCCAAATAAATACATCTGTCTCCAAGTCTATTATGTGCTTCCAAAATACATACATGTATTCTACATAAATAACATCTATGAATCCAAATAACATCAATGTACCAAACACTATAACACTTATGTTATTGCACGCCGATGAATCAACTGAAACTTAGAAACTAGAGCAAATTTATCTTTTTCTTTAGAAGGGCAACATATATTTTTCCAAATTACATATTTAGTTCCACATTCCATCCGTCATCAAGAATTCATAAATGAGTAAATAAAAAACTCATGAAATCAAGGAGTTAATAAAAAATATTTCCTCTTGTATCACGAAATCAAAAAGCATGAGTAGTTAAGAATCTCAAATATATCATCAATAAATATAAGTTAAAAATCTAATATAAAAAATTACCGATAAAGATGAAACTCCCTTTTATTGTTCCATATTAT
Source organism: Calendula officinalis (assembly GCA_963853835.1). Lineage (NCBI taxonomy): Eukaryota > Viridiplantae > Streptophyta > Magnoliopsida > Asterales > Asteraceae > Calendula > Calendula officinalis. The sequence goes on along the minus strand of OY970820.1, from coordinate 65,517,425 downwards.
TCTTCGGGCCGAACGAATTTGTCAAAATTAATAAATAAAAACACCATGTGAAAATGAAGGTTTCATATTGAAATCAAGAACAAGACAGTGAGAACAAGACACTAAGAATCGAAATCACGAAATCGAAATCATCAGACCTACCTGATATAACGAGCTGGATTCAGGCGGTGATTTCTTCGCCGGAGTAGTTTTTCTGGGCAGCCGTCGTGGCCGTTTCATACTCGGCGATGGAGTTGCCATGGGAGAGAGGGCGTTTGATTCAGCCGGTCATGTCGATGAACAAAAATGACGATGGTGTTCGCCGGCGGTGGCTGGTTGCAGGGATAAAGGCATGGTTGAGTAAACGTAATTCGTGTAGAGATAAAGGTAGAAGAATGGTTAAATTTAGGGCTCAATCGTGGGAGAGATTTGTTCAAAAAAATCGTGGGAGAGAGAGAGAGCGTAATCGAAAATTAGGGATTTTCTAAACAAATGATCAGTTACCATAAAACTAGGATAAATCGACATGTCCAACATACCCCTCACGAATTTAGGGGGAAATTCAAAATTCCTTAAATCTGATTGGTCGAATTTAGTTCTTACAGTTCTCAAGGCTAAATTGGTTCTGATTTTAATTATTCACTATATATATATATATATATATATATATATATATATATATATATATATATATATATATATATAAAACGATAGTTAAAACCGAACCAACCGAGACACAGTTGGAACTCGGTTCGACGACCGAGTGGTCGACCAAAACCGAATCCACCGAGTTTCGGTTGGACGGTGTTTCTTGGAGACCAAGATATCTTTTTGATTTTAGTCCAAGATATGGTCTAAGTCAAGGAATAAAAGCTACAAGTTATTATGTAAGATTTTATGTTTCAAAGTCAATCTATAAGTATTTTAGTTGACTAGATTATTTAATTTTTCGTCTAAATAATAATAATTAGTATTAAACATTTAAATTAAACCTAATGATTTTAATAGTTATTAAAATCAAGATGATTATGAAATTAAGGAGGAAATAAGAAACCGGTTTAGGGGTAATTTAATAATTATCAGTTTGGTAATTTAAATTATCATTTTATTTATTTAATTAGAATGACATAACCCAAAAGAAGTGATATTGTGTTTATTTTATATTCATCGAATTTTTTTTTAGTTTTCGGAAATTTTATAAAGTTTTATTTTAAATACATCAAACACAAAACCAAGTCTTTGGAGTTATGGCATGGCAATTTTTCGAAAATTGCAAGCATTATTTATTTTTCGTTTATTTATTATAATATGAAATAATAAGGTGGTGATTATAAACATTTTGTTTAGAAAACCAAGATTTAATTATAAGATGGTAATTATAAACAGTTTGTTTAGAAAACCAAGGTATAAATTAATAAGATGGTGATTTTATACAGTTTGTTTAGAAACCAAGTTTTAAATTAATAATGGTAAAGTAAACAGTTTGTTTATAAACCAAGTTTTATAAAGACAAATTAAAAGTGGAATTTATAAACAGTTAGTTTATAAAAACCAAGTAATTAAAAACTGGCTAACTTTTTCGAACAAAGGAAAATCCTTTTTAGAAAATCTTAGATCAGAGTGCAACCCACCTAATGGAACACCTCACTTGTTCAATGATATTCACATTGTAAGGAGAAAGAACCTTAGATGTGGATTCAAATCATTGCGAGTGTTAGGGTGCATATGGTCTTGTGATAATCGGGAGTCCCGGCGCAAGGCATCGCATTGTCTTAGGTGGTACGATCTATTTTGGTGATAATCGGAAGTCCCGGCCCAAAATGCACTAGAGGGATTAAAACATGTACAAGTTTGTTGTTCAACTTGATATCCTGAGGATCCAGGAATCGTTTCTAGTCTAGAGGCGATCGGTATGGCTATACCTACCAGAAATAGCGTGGCTCTAATGGGAAGTGCCCAAACCTTGCATTAGAGGGCGTGAAATATGGGTCCTAGTCTAACTATTATTATTAAAAGGTAATAATGTTAGAAGTTATTTATTTATCTAATCCTACTAACCGTTTGTTTGTTTTTCTTATAGATGTATGTACCGTCAGAAATTCCAATTTACTCACCAAACGAATCGCGAAAGTTCATCACTGGAAAATGGAAGCTTACTGGTCCAAACTACAAAGTTTGGAGGGTGCATTTTAGGAGTTACCTAAAAGCACATAATCTACTGTACGTGATAGACGAGGTGCCCAAGGGACAACCAGGGCAAGATGCCGATGATGATGAGCTTGACGCTTATTATAAGTATCTGGCAGATGAATCACAAGTTATGTCGATTCTTATTCTTACTTCATTATCAGTGCTTACTGATAATCTACGTAAGAAACGATGCAATGAGTTTGTCCAGTATCTTGAGGAGACGTTTGAAGATAGTACTGAAGATAGCAAGCAATTCATTTTACAAGAAATCATTTCGTCGAAAATGAAAGATGATCAACCATTGAGTGACCACCTTATCAACATAAGGAGGTTACTAGATTGTCTCACCCTAGTTACTGGCACATCAAACGAGCATGAACAAGTCCTGTTCTTGTTTGGATCTCTCACTCAGTACTATCAGGACAGGGTAGTACGTATAGTCGGGAATTTTGATTTGAGTGTCGCATGTCTACACGAGAATCTCTTGTGTATACGCGATGTTCAAAGGCTGGAGGAAGAATCTCCCTGAGATTCAGCAGGATGAGTTCTATGATTGGATGAATGACTTGGCTGATTTGTGTTCCCAACTTGTGGCAGCAAGGATATTTGCGACCACACGTCAGACGTGGGGTTGTTGGACGCTAACTTTGTCAGCGATTCAGGTATCTTTATGATTGATTGTCTCGTGACTTCTAGTGAATCCTGGGTATTGGATACTGGATGTGGTCATCACATTTGCAATTTGCAGGGATTTAAGAAGAACAGGAGGCTAGGACGAGTGGATGTTGAACTACGAGTAGGCGAAGGTTCCAAGGCTAGAGCTGAAGCCGTAGGAACATATCTTCTCAAATTTCCTTCAGGAAGAGTTCTGGAACTTAAAGATTGTTATTATGTTCCTAGACTTATTAAGAATGTTATTTCTTTTGATTTACTTATAGATAGTGGTTTTTATTATGAGTTTTATGGAAAAACAATTTCGTATTAAAAAGATGATGTTTTATATTTTAACGCAAATTCTCATAATGGTCTATATACGTTAAATCTAAATAACATAGAATGAGACGTTTATCATATAAGTAAAAGATCCAAGAGTAACTTGAATCAAACTTATCTTTGGCATTGTCGTTTAGGTCATATAAATGAGACTCGCATTAAGAAGCTCCACGATGATGGAATTCTAGAGCCATTTGATTTGGAATCATATGCAATATTCGAAGCTTGTTTATCTGGCAAGATGACAAAAGACCCTTTCAACCACTACAATGAAAGGGTAGGCGAGCTGTTAGGGATTATACACACAGATGTGTGTGGACCCTTTACTCCAGAAGCCAGAGGAGGATACCGCTACTTCATTACCTTTACTGACGACTTCAGTAGGTATGGTTATGTCTTTCTTATGAGACTAACGTCTGAGAGCTTTGACAAGTTCAAAGAATATCAGAGGGAAGTAGAGAACCAACTAGGCAAGAAAAATAAAGTCACTTCGGTCTGACCAAGGAGGCGAATATTTGAGCTAAGAGTTCGACGATCATTTGAAGGAATGTGGGATTGTTTCACAACTCACACCTCCGTATACGCCTCAGATGAATGGCGTATCAGAAAGGAGGAATCGCACCTTGTTAGACATGGTACGTTCGATGATGTGTCACACCCCACTACCACTATCATTTTGGGGACATGCACTCGAGACTGCAGCGTTCACACTGAATAGGGTTCTGACCAAGTCAGTAGAAAAGACTCCATTCGAGCACTGGACGGGGAGAAAGCCAAAATTATCTTTTCTCAAGATTTGGGGTTGTGAAGCATACGTTAGACAAAACTTCACAGACAAACTAAACCCCAAGTCAGACAAGTGTATCTTCGTTGGATATCCAAGGGAAACCTTAGGATACTATTTCTATCATCAAGAAGACAACAAAGTTTTTGTTGCTCGGAAAGGTGTTTTCTTGGAGGAGAAGTTTCTAGTAACTGAAACTCCAAGAAAAGAAATAGAGCTTCAAGAAATTGAAGAGAATGAAGATCCACCGACGACTTCAGTCGAACCAGTAGTTCAACAAAGAATTGTTGATTCCCAATCAGACCCACCGGTTGAGGAAGAAGAGACACGCAATCCGCGTAGGTCCAGTAGACCACGCCAAGAACAAGATAGGTATCTTGGATTCATGATCGATGAAGATGATGGAAGTCTACTAGAACCATTAACCTACAGCGAAGCTGCTAACGACATAGAGTCTGAAAGATGGCTCGAGGCTATGCAAGCAGAGATGCAATCCATATATGACAACCAAGTCTGGGTGTTATCAGACTTGCCACCACAGTCATGTGCTGTTAGATGCAAGTGGGTTTTCAAAAAGAAAACCGACATGGATGGGAAAGTGCATACTTACAAAGCACGACTCATTGCGAAGGGTTTCACGCAAACACATGGTGTGGATTATTCTGAAACCTATCAGCATATTACGACTATGAGATATGGCAAATGGATGTTAAAACCGTCTTCCTTAACGGGGAGTTGAATGAGGAAGTATTCAGGATACAACCGGATGGTTTTACTGATCCAAAGAATCCTGATAAAGTATGCAAATTGCTAAAATCCATTTATGGATTGAAGCATGCATCTAGAAGTTGGAACTTACACTTTGACAAAAGAATCAAAGAATTTGGTTTTGTCAAGAGTGAGTTCGAGGCGTGTGTCTACACAAAATTCAGTGGGAGCATAGTAATCTTCCTAGTCTTGTATGTTGATGACATACTGCTTATAGGAAACGATATACCAGCATTACAAGGAGTAAAATCCTGGTTAGGTAAATGTTTCCAGATGAAGGACTTGGGAGAAGCCGCGTTTATACTGGGTATAAAGATCTATAGAGATAGATCTAGGCGGCTTATTGGACTTAGTCAAAGTACATACATTGACAAAGTACTGAAGAGATTCAGTATGAGTGATTCCAAGAGAGGTCTCATTCCAATGACACATGACATTACACTGAGCAAAGCTCAAAGTCCGACATCTAGCAAGGAAATTGCTAGAATGAGTTTGGTACCATATGCTTCGGCAATTGGATCAATCATGTATGCCATGTTATGTACTAGGCCCGATATTGCTTACTCCATAAGTCTCACGAGCAGATATCAAAAGAACCCTGGTGAACCCCATTGGGTGGCTGTCAAGAACATTCTCAAGTATTTGAGAAGGACGAAAGAAATGTTCTTTGTTTTTGGAGGTTCGTTGGAAGAACTGCGTGTAACTGGTTACACAGATGCAAGCTTCCAAACTGACAGAGACGATTACAAATCTCAATCGGGATTTGTCTTCACACTAAACGGAGGAGCTATATCTTGGAAGAGTCAGAAATAAGATACGATAGCAGATTCGACTACAGAGGCTGAGTACATTGCCGCAAATGATGCAGGGAAAGAAGCCATGTGGCTTAAGAATTTTATCGAGGATCTTAGAGTTATTGCCAGTATCTCTAAACCCATCGAAATATTCTGTGATAATAGTGGGGCAATAGCGCAAGCTGTTGAACCCAGAGAGCATCAAAAGACCAGTCATGTACGCAGGAAATATCACCTCATACGCGAGTATGTTAGAGAGGGTGATATTATAATTAAGAAAATACCAACGGATGACAACGTCGCTGACCCGTTGACAAAACCACTAGCTGGACCAAAGCATGAGAAACATGCGCACGCTATAGGCATGCATTACCTAAATATTGGTAGCTAGTAATTTTGATTAGAATCATGGACATGTTTGAAATCGATACATTATGTAATAACATTTCGTGGGATTGAAATAGGAAGTTTTACGTAATATTTTCACATTGTCTATTCTTAACATGTTTTAAACCCATCCTTGATACACAGTTTTTGAGTATCTAAATTGTCTGTGGTTGCTTGAATTTAGTGGGAGCTAGATTCAAGAGTTAATACCATTATGAATATTTATCTATTTAATAGTTATTGAATAGAGAAACAAGGGTTGTTAAAATAAATATTCATAGATGTTTACAGAGTTTGCTAAACATTAGACGTGACCAAAAGATCGAGATTACTTCATGGAGCCTAAGCATGAGTAATTTCGAGTAGATGTCCTCTGACCTGAGACGTTTTGGTTTGAGACATGATGACTTCTAATCTTTTGCATTTATCTAACGTCACAGCATAAAAGGGTGATCATAAGGAACTTGACTAAGACAGCGGAAGTCATGGGCAAGATAACGCAAATGTCAAGATGGAATTTGCACCTTCTTTAACTAGAAGAGATATTTCATGGCCGCTCGACGATTAAGACTACTGAAATGCGTGGCCGCGCTCGGAGAATGATTAGATCATTCGGTAATCCGTAACTGCAGAAAGTCGAAATCAGAGTCGAGAAAATTCGAGTATATAGAACAAGATTCCTGCTCCATGTCTATTACTCACATTAGGAAATATCATGATGCGAAAGGAAAATTTGTTAGTGTTATTCATTTTATGAATATTATCTCTGGATGTAAGATTTGTTATGACCTGGTTATCCTAAATGTCTGGCTAGGGACTGCTTTAGGCCAACGATGATCAGAAAGTGTTTTTTCTTAAACTTGCACAAGTGGGAGTCTGAAGGATTTATGTGCACGGATAAGTACCGTGTCATCGTGTCCAATGTTATAAGGCACTAAAGGGTCACACCACTACACACCCAATAATGGACAACCGAATAAAGTAAGTAGTGTGGAATAATTAACTAGTTAAGTTAATTATAAAGATGAGAATAAATAATAATAAGTTAATTATTATTTGTGAGGATGGTTAAATATTAGGTTAAGTATTTAATGGACAGTTAATTAATAGTTAATTAATTAAACTAGTAAAAGTCCAAGGGTTTAAAGTGATAATAGGAAGTTTAATTATGAGATTAATCATAATTAAACTCCAAGGACTAAACCGTAACATCTAGCCTTATAAATAGAAGGCTTATGTGAGGGTTTAAGGGTTACACTTTTACATCACCTAAACCCTAATCTCTCCCTCCCCTATCCCTCGTCGACGGCCGAAGAACCCCAAGGGGTTTCGGGTTCAAGTTCGACCGAACACACACACACACACAAGTCTTTATGTGTTACTTTGTTGGTACAACGCGGTCTTGCAGTGTGTCCAGGTGGTGCAGTTTAGGTGGATCACTTCTTTAGCAATCTAAAGGTAATGTTCATCATCTCTTTCTTCTCGTGATATTCAAGTTCTACCATGTGAATACTACAAGGTTTTCCTACACATATCAGCTTGCTTACATCATCAGTAGCTGATACAAAAGCCGACCTTGCAAAACTCACATCCGAAATCAGGGCTGAGATGAATGAAGGGTTCACAAAAATTAACAATCAACTGCAAACATTTTTCAAACAACTAGAAAAAAGTGCCACTCCACCAGTCACTTTAAAAGACTTTGCAAGCTATCCTTTTCAATCTCTCTCGTTTCATCAAAAGGAAAACAAGATATTAGACGAATCAATCACTGATGACGATCTGATGACATTCTTTGATCAGATGGATGACCTCAACCAATCCCGAAATATCTCATTAGAAAACTATATCAAGCAAAATGTTATTTTTGAAGGAGTTGAGGAAATGGAGGTCGATGAAATTCAAGCTGATCCAGATATTCGGAGTCTATCAATGGAACAATATGTAAGACAGAATATCATTTTGGAAGTAACTGAAGAGATGGAGATTGATGAAAGCCATTCCGAACAAAACAATAAACTCAAAAATTGTAAAAAAAAATGTAGCTGTCACAAAAACAAAGGCTGTTACAATCTCATCTATAAAGAAGATATAGCATCTAGCTCAAAAAGGTCATCAGAAACTGAAAGGTTTGCTTCAAAAAGGTTGGTCGTTTTCAGTGACAACAAGTATCGATGCCTCAGTGGATACTCAAAGTTCAATGAACGAGCGGAAGGATAGGGCATGGCAGAGAACATGATGGCATCTGACATATGATCTGTTGTAAGCCCCTGCGCCTCTACCACATCATCAATAAGGCAAAGTGAAAGTTTTCTCATCAAATGCTGCCCATCGCCAACCACCGTTGCAGCTATTTCCTCGTATGAAGCTGTTTCTTTTCTTCTCTTACCAAGTCTGAGGACTAATTTTGTGTTTGGGTACAAGTTATTTTAGTTTTCATCACTTTCAACTAATCTCTATCATGCAAGACTTTGTTCTTAAAAGTTTTGTTCAAAGCTCTTGTTTTATGATTATATAAGTCTGTCTTTATGAAATACAAACATATTACCTGATTTATCAGCCATATCTTAGTATATCATTAAATTCAGAAGAAAGATTGTTTACCAGTAAAAAAAAAAAAAAAACACCAGATACGATATACTTCAGACACATCTTCGAGGCTCAGTGATTCAGATGGTCAAATGATTTCAGACAGTCAAAACTTGTGCACGACTATCTGACAGTAATGCCCATCTGATGAAGGATCAGTTGCTAGACTTCATCAGATAATCATTAAGTGGAGCAATCTCATTAGACCTAACTTCATTACTGACACTCAAGTACTATTGGACACGTATGTCTCGCTGACATTAAATTTGACTGCACGATGTCATTTCCCGCCACACTACCCTGCCATTTGATTGACTTCTTTCATCATTCCTAGACTACCTACAAATAACTCCACCACAAGATCAATTTTAACGGTTCAAATTCTAACCGTTGATCAAAACCGTCTCCCACGATCTTCCCCAAATTACTCTATGCTTCAACATTTCATCAATTTTCACTAACACTTTTCTCTCTCAAAATCGAAAACCCTTTCGTCCTCCTCAACAAAATCTCTCAGTCCTAAAATGCCGAACTCAAAAAGAACTGATCTCAGGGTCTCCCTCCCAGCTTCCTTTCGTCCATCACCAGATGTTTCTTACCCGTATAGAAACATATATTATACGAAGAACAACTCAAGAAGCTTCATCAACTATCGTCTCAAGAATTTGAGACCAGAATTTAAAGAATTGATAATTTTTTCGACTAACACCCAATCAGAGATACTTTAAACTTTGATATTCCCTTATCAAAGCCTACACTGCTGAAGTCCTGCTACACTTGCAGCACTTCCAACGAATCCGGAGAAGACGTTATAACCGGAACAATATTGCAAGGTAAACCCACCGTCTCTTTCAACCTTACTACATTCAGAGAAGCTGTTAAACTTGATTATGTGAGAGCTCCACAAGTTCATGAACCAACCCCGTCGTTAGAATAAGTGAAAAATGCCGTCTTGCCATACTTTCAATATCAGGGTGACCACACCAGAGGCATATCAAGGACGAAAATGGGCTCATTATGGTCAGCAATCTTTATGCACATCTCTCAATGCTTGACTTGTAAGACAGGAGGGTTTGATTCTGTATCCGGTCATGAAATGATCATGGGAGCTGCCCAGTATTCTGATGTTAGGGCTGATTTTGGTTCACTTATTTTCGAACAATTGGTAAAGAAGGTCGCTGCTGCAAGAAAAGATGAGTTGATTCCTTTTCCACGGTTCCCATGTATGATATTTCTTCACTCCATTGGGGAACAAGAATTCTACGAAAACGTGGGTTAGTCTTTCAAAGTTGGAACGGTGGGCCGTGAAAACTTCACTGGTCTGGAAGAGAGGTTTGCCCCTAAACTTCCTGAAGGTATGTTAACTTTCACCAAATTTGCTCAATCAGACTCCTCTCGTGAAGACGATACGGGGTCTGACAATGATGATGAACACCAGTCCTCCTCTGATCACTCACCACCACCAACACCTTCAAATCCACCAAATCAATCTCACCGGTATAGAACCAGAAGCTCTAATCCCAGAGTTGTGCCCAATCCAACTCCAATTCAGATAATGTAAATTTCATCCTCCCTTCACCGGTCCCTCTGGGAACAGAAAATGTTGATGCGGTCCATTCTCCTGTCCATCAGGAATCCAGGTTAGATGATGAGCTTGATGATGTTAATCGACTCATTGATGAGTTTGAAAAAGAAGAGGATGCTGATGTAAATCAATCGGTGGAGCACACGAGTGTCCCCACTCAAACTAATCTTGGTGCTGAACCTGAACAGGACTACACGCTACCAGTTAGCTGGACTAATAGCTCCGATGAAGATCTTGCCCCCACAGCCGAGCAAGTCCCACCTCCCAGGAGAGCTACCACACCAGAGGATCCAATGGACCGGGGTGTGCCAGCTGCGTGAAATCTCCCTGGCCTGGTGAAAAATTTCAACGAAACATTCAAACAACTTGCTCTCATTAGAAGTTTTTGTGGGGTCATCAACACCAACATTAAGAACATCTCCAACCACCAGAATATGTCAGACAGCGTCCAAGATTTCCTGGCCAACAACTAGGAAATTCTTCAAAGAAATGTGAATGCACAAAACGGGCAGATCGATAATCTTATCTCTGCTATTCAAAATCTCATTTCTAGCAACGCTGATATGACATCTAAGTTCAATCATCTCGAAAGATCTATTGGTGAAAGGATTGATAATCTGTCATCTCGCATCTCTAACCTTGTTGAGCCACTGATAAATAGAGAAAATGCTCAAGGTGTCACTCCCACTCCTCATTTTCAGAGGGAAAAATCTATGTCTCATCAAGGCGCAACGGAGAGGGTTGTTAGCAGACCGGCCGAAATATGGGAACTGGTGACAGGGGCAGTGGAAAGAGAGTTGCTGGAGATAGCAGAGTTCGTGATGTTGGCAGGGGTTCGAGTCGTACAGCTGGAGAAAATGTTTAGGGTGGAAAAATCAGTCAGATGACCTCAGAGCGTTTTAGGAGGTCCGGTATCAGGTTCGAAGAATTTTCAGAAATTACCATCACTCATCTTGGTGGTACTACCAGGGTCCCCATTGTCCCTTCCTCAGCTCCCCTTGTCATAGGAAGGGCTTCTGCAGAGGCTCCCGCAGGCAAAATCCAAAACCTTCCCCTTGACAAGGGTAAAGGTCCTGCAACTTCTCCTCCAACGTATACGAAAAAGAGAAAAAGCCAAATTACTCCTAAAGAGGAGGAACTCAGGAGGACAGCCATACGTCTGGGGATGTCTGAAGAAGAGGTAGCTAAGGCCAAGGAGGAAGAGTGCAGGAGAAGGGGCTTGGGAAGCCACAAGGGAAGGAAGGAGTGATAGGCTGAAGAATGATGGAAGCAACCGGTGGTGAAAGGCCGGTGTTTGAAGAAATTAACTTTTGCTTATATCTTAAAAACAATGGTCTGTAACCTTAACACAATTTTACTTTTCTGCATGCACCCCAAAAACAATTTACGTTTATGTTTATCATTTGCTACTCCTTGTTATGCATGAATATCGTCAATTAATGATGATGATTTTGACATACCTGAGTTTACTTACTTGCTAGATACTTAGAAAAACTCAGATAGAAAATATGAGTTATAAATTGTAGTGTGATCAGATTCTATCAGATCACCATATATTGTAATGTTTTCTAGATATGTCGAAGACCCTCTGAATTGTGAAAAATACTCAAGGTTAAATATAAACCCTTCACATATTCAGGGGGGGTTGCCTAACTATTTGTCTACATCATATAGGGGGAGATTGTTGGGTCGCTGAAAAGCATCCCCCACTCAAGAGATTTAATGAAGACAAAAAGACAAATAGTTAGAAGACAATCTGAGGATTAGTTCCTCAGATTATGGGTAATTGAATCTGATCAGTTCGGATTTCAGTTACCCAGATATCTGATCACTATCTGAAACAACGATCAGTTCCCCGTGCGGAATCAGATACTGGTTAACAGATCAGATAGTGTAACAAGTTCAGCGCACATTGGACAAAAACGCTGAACCATTGAACATATCCTTCTCTAAGCAAAACTCTTAGTGAAGGTCACTGAAGCTGAAGGCCATCTGAAGAAGCATGAGCATCCGAAGGCTCATGGCTGCCAGAAGTGTACATAGGCTGGAAGTTTCAGTGTCACAGGAAGAGACAAGTAAAGCACAAGTTTGTGAATCGCTGATTATGAGAATATCTTGCAAATCTTCTAGAAGATATCTACGATCACAAGACGACAGAAAGTACTGTCAAAATTCCGTTAGTCGTGCTCGTCCCATGAAATATCCTCTGCACCAATGGAATTCTTACACGTGGAATCGATCGATCATTCCTTTGGCTCTACGTTTCCCAATGCTATAAATTGAGGACCTGAGCGATCGATTTCTGAGTGCACCCAACAAGGTTACACGCTGCTGAAATTACTCCAGAACTTTATTCCTTCGAGCAGAGTGTAAACCACCAGTTAACTCTAGTTATCTGATTCGAGAATTGAATATGTATAACGAAAATGTCTGGTCTTGTGCTTGATCATTTGTTGATCATAAACTTGTCTTAGATAATATATGTTGTTGTCTATCACATGCAAGCAGTTTAGTTAGGATTTCTTCTTAGCTATTCCACAAATTGCTTGCGTCTTGATTGTATCATTATTGATTAATAAATAAAAATTTAAAAAGTGTTGAGTTTTCCCATTAATTTTAAATTAGTCAGTGAAAACGTATAAGTATTTAAATTCATTTATTACGGGACTAACAACTGTCCTAAGTACCACGTACACAAGGAGGCCGAAGTGAAGTTGCGATACAAATTTATGGCAATTTCATTCAATTTTTAAACCTCATTAAAAGTTTAGGGCAGTTTCATTCAGTTTTCAAACCTCATTTCCTTTTTTCTAATGAAAGATCACAAAAAGTTGGTTAAAGACCAGTTCTCGGTTCATTTTCTTTTTGCATACTGAAAGATCACAAACGGGTATCGTTAGAAAAAAGTTGCTAAAAAAGAAATGGATCAAATGATTTGAAAGTTGCCCGAAGTGAAGTTGTAATGCATAAGACCCCTAAATCGTTTTATTTAAAAAAATATAAGATTGGTATTTATTTTAAGCCAGCATCACTAAAAATACTCAGAATGTTTATTTAAAATTTTGACTATTACGTGTGGTTTATTTAACCGGATATCCTCACGTCTTTTCTATAAAATTACATTCAGCAAAATTACGATTATTTGTGAATTTTCACGGGTTATAACCCAGTATACTTATATTCTATCTACATCAGTTTGCATGCTTGTCGACATAAAAAAAGGAACGAACATCAACCAGTTTAACACTTCAACAGAATTGAAACAAAAAATAAAACAACAATATTTTTTTTCTCAAGATTTACACATGAACAATCAATTCAAACACCCATCTAATGAACTTGCAAGGTTCATTTTCACAATAAATCATATCATCGAAGCATATTAGCGGGATATACAAGATTACTGTTGTCACTAAAACCCGAAGAGAGTTCTTGAGTACTAAAATACGGGTTTATTGATTCTTGATAAAGGTCTTTTTGGTCATTATCCGTGTTTAACAAATTTGTGATCTCTTCATCACCATGTCGGCTTGCCCATGGATGTTGAGTAAACTTACGTAGCCCTTCAAGCTGAATTGCCACCTCCTTCATCGTGGGCCGTTCATCACTTGTAAGATTAAGACATCTTTTCACCAATTCACCAATTTCTTGAAGTTGTTCTAGGGTACCCTCCCTTACAACTCTAGGCTCGAGAATTTGAAACAAACGGTTTTCTTTCAATGCCATTATGAAATAGATCGCTAAATTGCGTTCTTCTTCGGCTCGTTCCATACACAACGATTTCTTGCCGGTTAAAAGCTCAGCAAGCACAACTCCAAAGCTGTAAACATCGCTCTTTTCTGTTAATTGACTTGTGTGAAAGTATTCTGGATCTAGGTACCCTAATGTCCCTTGCACGAGCGTGCTCACTTGTGTTTGGTCAATTGGGACTAATCTTGAAGCCCCAAAGTCGGCTATCTTAGCCGTGTAATTATCGTCTAATAATATGTTTGCGGATTTCACGTCTCTATGGATAACTGGGGTCGAGGTGGCCGAATGTAGATACGATAGTGCACCAGCCGATTCGGCTGCTACTCTTAAACGATTCTCCCACGATAACCACGTTTTGGTGCCTTTACCATGAATATGATCAAAAAGCGTTCCGTTTGATACATATTCGTATACCAATAATGGAACTTCACTCTCTAAACAACATCCCAAAAGCTTCACCACATTTCGGTGGTGAACTTGTGTTAGGATAATCACTTCATTAATGAATGGTTCGATTTGGGTTTCATCCATTACTCGTGATTTATTAATCGCAACGATTCGTTGGTCGGTTAAAATGCCTTTGTAAACAGTCCCATAACCACCACGGCCCAAGACTCGGTCTTCGGCATAATAGTTGGTGGCTTTCTCTAATTCTTGTGCAGTGAAGACTTTAGTTGAATCCACATTGCCTTCGTTGGTCATAATTCGTTGTTTGAGTAACAAACCACCATTTTGTTGAAACAATTTTTTTCGGAGTTTAATGAGGTTCCTCTTCTTGAAGACAAAATAGAGCCATGTTATTCCTACCAAAATGGCCAAGAAACCAAATCCCATACCTGCATTTATGAAATAAGAAAAGCTGAATAAACAATCCAACTAGTCGAGTCATACATAGACCTATGAATTAACGTGTGATACGTGTGAGAATACAGTCAGCTTAAGAAAAGATCTGGATGGGTCGGACTTATGACAAATAGACTCACAATCTTTCGTTAATTACTTTAATGTCAACATATTGTTTTCTTCTAGAACTTTGGTGGTTAATTTTTTAAGCTAGAAGTCAATATATTTGACTTTATAGAATTCAATATTTATTAGACATTCTTTTCTTATAAATACGTTGAACTTAACCATTGTTGGAACAAAACACAGATCAACTTATTACTGATCCTGCAGTTAGTACTGATAATATTTAGTACTGATGGGGCAGAACATATTACTACTGATGAAGTTGATACTGGTGATACTATAACTTAGTTACTACTGATCATGCAAAGATTGAAGATACTACTGATCTTAGTAGTTACTACTGACGATGGTTTCTGGACTTACTACTGATCACCAAGTTTACTACTGATGTTACATATTTACTACTGGTGATGAGTTTTACTACTGATACGCGTTTTTGAAGAATATCAAGTCCGAGATCTTCGTAGAGATAGTTATAGAATGTAAATCAATGTATATTTTTATAATTCGATGTAAATCAAAGTCCTAGAATAACTACGGTAAATAGTTTAGCTTCAAGGACTATTATAAATAGTTCCTTACGAATTGTAAACGTACGTGTGTATTGTTAACTCAATAATATACATTGAAGCTTTTTGTAAAACTGTGTTCTTAATACTTTCGCATATTATTTACAGTTCATTGTTCTTAATTACATTGATATAGTGTTGATCCGCTGCAACTTCTATATTCAATTAGATCTAAAGTGTTAATTAACTTTTCTATAGTTAATCGATCCTGACAAGTGGTATCAGAGCATATTGGTTCTAGATCTAATATTTGTTAAAAACAACAAAAAGTTTTAATCTTTAAAACACACACATTGTTAATCATGTCGGATAACAATGAAAGCACTCAGGCCAACAAAATCCCTATTCTCACTCCCAATAACTTTGGGATGTGGAAGAATCGTATTAAGCAATACATGCTTATTACAGATTATTCCATGTGGGAAGTTGTCCTTGAAGGAAACAAAACTGGTCCTGGTCAAGCAAGTAGTTCTGCAACTGAGGCAGACAAACTTAAGTGTGAGAAGGAAAAGAAGGACAAGGGAATCGAACTCAAAACTCTAAGCACTCTCCTACTGGCCATTCCTAATGACTATCAACATCTCTTTGTTGAGTATGATGATGCAAAGGTGCTTTGGGAAGCACTGGAGAAGAGATTTGTTGGGACCAAGAGCACCAAAAGGAACATGAAGTCTGTTCTCAAACAAGACTTTGAAAATTTCAAAGGAAAACCCAATGAAACACTCACTCAAGTGTTTGACAGATTCAACAAGCTAATTGGTGAACTTAACCAGGTTGGGGTTAAGATGGACCAAGAAGATGTCAACATGAAGTTCCTAAGATCTCTTATTGAAGAATGGGCCATGTATACTGTGGTATATAGACAAAGAGATGCTTTAGAAGAAAAAGAGTTGGATGAACTCTACAATGATCTCAGAGTATTTGAAACTGAGGTAAATCAAAAGAACCCTTCTATTTCTTCTAATAATGCTGCATTTGTCTCTAGTACATGTCAAGGTCAGGAAACCTTCACAGGAAAGGCTGCAGATTCTGAGGATGCTGCAAGAGAATCCTTCTTCACTAGTCATGTACATACTGCATTGATTAGTGATGACTTGGAACAATTGAATCCAGATGATCTTGAGGAGATGGATCTTAAATGGCAGATGGCTATGCTGAGTATAAGGACAAAAAGATTCTTAAAGAGAACTGGTAGGACAAGCCTCAACTTCAACAAAGGTGACAAAGCAGGATTTGACAAGACTAAAGTCAAATGTTACAACTGTAACAACCTTGGTCACTTTGCAAAAGAATGTCCTCAGCCAGACAAAAGATCAAAATCAACTGCTCTTGTTTCACAACAAGGACAAGGATATGACTGGAGCTTCCAAGCAGAATAGCATGCTCAAAATCAAGCTCTCATGGCCTTTACTGACAACAAAACTGAGGTAAAACCTAAACCTTGTACTTCTGAATGTGCTAAAATTATTAAAAACTTAGAAAAAGAAAACACCAAATTGAATGAAGATTTAGCAAAAGCAGTCAGAAGAAATCATGAATTTGATGGTGTGATTACTGATCAAGAACATCAAATAAAGGTGTACCAGATGATTGATCAAAGGATAAAGGAAGAACTGCTTCAGGCTGTGGATGAGAAAGAATTTTATGAAATAAAAAATAAAGAACTAACAAGTAAATTAGAAGAATGTCAGCTTGAAATTGAACAAAATAAACTAACAATTAAAAAGTTTGAAAGAAGCACTAAAATTCATGATGAATTAACTAATAATCAAACTACAGAAAAAGTTGTTCATGGGGTGGGATATCATGCTGTACCACCTCCATATAAAATCATTCCACCTCTTAAAAACAGTTCAGAAAGAATCATTAATGAATTAAAAACTGAAAATCAAACTGAATCACATAATGAAACATCTGAATCAAATGATTCTTCTGATGATGATCAATCAATTGAATTTACAATCTCTCAAACTGAATCTCCAAAATCAATTGATACAAGTTTTCACACAGCTCAAAGTCCAAATGAATCTCCTAAATATGATGCAGAAAATATACCCAAAATTCTAAAAAGGGGAAACCAAAGAAATAGGAACCAACTCTTAGAACAAAGAAAAATCATAAAGGCTCAAGATAATAAATTAAAATGTGTTATTTGCAACAAAATGAACCATTTAGCAAAGGATTGTCACTTCAATCCAATAAACTGCAAAGAGTTAAAAGAATTTAAAATCTTTAAAGAAAATGCAAAAACTCAAAAGTTAAAAGATACTACTGGTCCTTCAGTAGTAAATAAAATTAAAACTCCAATTGCTGATACTCCAACATTTGGAAGAAGTGCACCAAGATTTGTACAAAACAGAAGAGTTGGAAGCCCACAGAACAGCAATTACTTCAAGAACAATGGAAAATCCAATCAAATTAAACAATATTTTAAATTTTCCAACACCAGTAAAAACTTTAACAATTTTACTACTGGTGTTCACCCTAAATATAATGCTGTTTGGTACCAATACAAGAATACTACTGGTATAAACCCTAAAAACACTACTGGTCATTCTAAACATGGTAAGTACCCAAATACTACTGGTCCATCAGTAGTAAAGTATTCAAAAGCAAAAAATCACGGGTATAAACCAAGATCAGTAGGAAATTCTCCCACCAGTAATACTTTCAAAAGGGCAGTAGTAAAACAAAACACCAGTACTAAACAAGTATGGGTACCAAAAAGGTTTAAAGTTAAATCTCCAAAAGCTTATTTCTTAAAGGATGAACCCAAGACATATAAAGCTTGGGTTCCCAAACTTAACTAATCCTTTACTCACTTGTGCAGAGCATTCAGATCCCAGAGGATGGAAGAACATGGCATATTGATAGTGGATGCTCAAGGCACATGACTGGAAATCTGCAAATTCTTAAAGATTTCAAGTCATTTGATGGAGGATATGTGGCATTTGGTGAGAATCCCCAAGGAGGTAAGATTACAGGTAAAGGTACTGTTACTAATGGGAAAATTACCTTTGATGATGTATTTTATGTAGCTGAACTAAAATACAATCTTGTCAGTGTGTCTCAAGTTTGTGATAAAAAGAACAAAATTCTTTTCACAGACATTGAGTGCATCATTCTTTCTCCTGATTTTATTTTAGATGAAAAATATGTTGTTTTAAGAACTCCAAGGAGAAACAATGTGTATTGCCTAGATATAGGGGGAGAACCCATTTCTACAAATGAGGTCAACTGTTTTATATCCAAGGCAAACTCCACTGAATCAGAACTATGGCATAGAAGGATGTGTCACACAAATTTTAAAAACATGAATAATTTAGTAAAAAGAAATCTGGTCATTGGACTACCTCAAAAACAATTCATGTGTGATCATCATTGTGTTGCATGCCTAAAAGGTAAACAACACAAGACTTCTCATAAGTCCAAAACCGTGAACTCTATTTCTGTTCCTTTACAGCTCTTACATATGGACCTTTTTGGACCTACAAATGTAATGAGTATTGGAAAGAAACAATATTGTCTTGTTATTACTGATGACTTTTCCAGATATACATGGGTTTTCTTTCTCAGGACAAAGGATGAAACAAGTGAACTCATAAAGAACTTAATTGTCAAACTGGAGAACACATCTGATCAAAAAGTTAAAGCCATAAGATGTGATAATGGCACAGAATTTAAAAATGCTAACTTAATTAACTTTTGTGATCTTAAAGGTATTGACAGGCAATACAGCTCACCTAGAACTCCACAACAAAATGGTGTAGCTGAAAGAAGAAATAGAACCATCATTGAAGCAGCAAGATCAATGCTTGCAGACTCAAAATTACCAATTACTTTTTGGGCAGAAGCTGTTAATACTGCCTGTTATGTTCAGAACAGAGTATTAATAGTGAAGCCACATTTTAAAACACCTTATGAACTATTTAATAAAAGAAAACCTTCTATAAGTTTTTTAAAATCATTTGGTTGTCCTTGTACTATCTTGATTACAAGAGAACAAATTGGTAAGTTTGACTGCAAAGCTGGTGATGGAATCTTTGTGGGATATTCTAGTCAAAGCAAATCATATAGAGTATTCAACAAAAGACTAAGGATAATTGAAGAAAGCATCAATGTATCCTTTAATGAAAATGTACCTAATGAACAAGGAAATGGTCCAGATTGGCTATTTGACATAGACAATCTAACCAAATCCTTTAATTCTAACATGAACTTCAATGCAGGTAATTCAAATGGTCACAATCAAAAGGAAGGGACATCATCAGTTAATACTGGTCAAGAGGAAATGAGATACATTGTAGTTAATACTGCTCCAATAGTTAATACTGATGTCAGTAATAACTCAAGTTCTGGAACCAGTAGTAACTCTGAGAATGAGGACAGTAGTAATTCAAATACTACTGATACCAGTAATAGTACTCAAAATACTACTGATCCCAACAAGAACCTAGATTCTCAAGATACTACTGATACAGTAACAACATCAATACTACTGATCTCAATGAAGACAATAGCAGTAGTAACTCTGAGCAAGATGATGATGAACCAAACTTCAATGACAATGAAGGATCTCCAGAAGAACAATTGCCTGAGACAAATGAGTCCAATCTTGAAAATCAACTTATAGTTGATAAAACTACAACAACAAGGACTCAGAAGAACCATCCATTAGACCTTGTTCTAAGTGATGTTAACTCACCACTACAAACAAGAAGCAAATTAAACAAAAGCTTAACTGCAAATATGTGTAATATAAGTTTAATTGCTAATGAATGTATGTTTGAATGTTTTCTGTCTCAGGATGAACCAAAGAAGATCCAACAAGCAATGAAGGACTCAAACTGGATTGAGGCAATGCAAGAAGAACTCCTTCAATTTAAGTTACAAGCTGTTTGGACACTTGTACCTCTACCCAAAGCAAAAAGAGCCATTGGAACAAGATGGATCTTCAGAAACAAGAAAGATGAAAGAGGTATAGTGATCAAGAACAAAGCCAGACTTGTAGCCCAAGGATACACTCAAGAAGAAGGAATAGACTATGATGAAGTATATGCTGCTGTTGCTAGAATTGAAGTCATAAGAATATTTCTAGCATATGCTTCATTCAAGAAATTCAAAGTCTATCAAATGGATGTGAAGAGTGCATTTCTATATGGGAAGATTGAAGAAGAAGTCTATGTATGCCAACCTCCAGGTTTTGAAGATCCAAAACATGGTGATTATGTGTTCAAACTAGATAAAGCTCTGTATGGCCTACATCAGGCACCAAGAGCATGGTATGACACATTATCATCATACCTATTGAAGAACAACTTTAAAAGAGGAGCCATTGACAAAACTTTGTTTACAAAGAAAGTCAAAGATGACATACTACTGGTACAAATTTATGTAGATGATATCATCTTTGGCTCAACCAATGATTTATTATGAAAGAATTTGAAGAACTGATGCAAATTAAATTCAAGATGAGCTCTATGGGTCCAATGAACTTCTTCCTTGGACTCCAAGTCAATCAAAGAACTGATGGTATTTTGATAAATCAATCAAAATATGTCAAAGACATCTTGGAAAAGTTTGATTAGAAAGACAGTAAAAGTGCTAGTACACCAATGGAAACACACAAACACCTACATCCTGATGTTGAGGGGGAGGATGTAGATGAACACTTATATAGATCAATGATAGGCTCTCTGATGTACTTAACTGCATCAAGACCTGACATTATGTATAGTGTTTGTGTGTGTGCAAGATATCAAGCAAGACCCAAAGAACTACACTTGCAGGCTGTTAAAAGAATATTTAGATACTTGAAAGGCAAACCATCACTAGGTCTATGGTATCCACATGATTCACCATTTGAACTCATAGCCTACACAGATAGTGACTATGGAGGAGAATGTCAAGATAGAAAGTCTACTACCGGTGGATGTCAATTCTTTGGATCAAGACTGGTGTCATGGCAATGTAAGAAGCAAACAAATGTATCAACATCAACTGCTGAAGCAGAATATGTAGCTGCATCTGCTTGCTGTGCTCAAGTACTATGGATTAAAAACCAGCTTCTAGACTTTGGTATCTCTATCCTTAAAACTCCTATTTTTATTGATAATCAAAGTGCTATTAGTATTGTGAATAATCCAGTAAAACACTCAAAAAATAAACACATTGAAATAAGATTTCACTTTATAAGAGATTGTAATGAAAAGAAATTAATCAAAGTAGTTAAAATCCATACTGATGATCAATTACCAGATCTTTTTACAAAAGCATTTGATGTAGGAAGATTCAACTTCTTGGTTAGCAGTATTGGAATGATTTTGATAACTTAAAATCTCACTTAAAATCATGTGTAAAGTTATTGTTGTAAAATATTATTTATTTACTTAAGTGTTTTACTACTGGTATATCTGTACTACTGGTGTGTGGGCATGTACACAAAATACTACTGGTAATTAAATACTACTAGTGTGTATTAGGTATACATGAATACTACTGGTGTTCAGTACTACTGGTATTCACATATACTACTGGTCTTGTATGTTAGTAGTTACTACTGATGTCTATAGTTACTACTGATGTCAAAATCCTTAGTCACTACTGATATTAGTATATGCTACTGACGTTTTACTACTGATATCTTATTTACTACTGGTCTTTCAGAAACACAATTACCAAACTAACCCCATGAAAATAACCGTTATGTTATGATTCGAAGGGAATTTTAGTAGTTTTGCAGGATAAATCGAAAGATATAAAAGGCGGCAGTCGATTAGTTTAACATTATCTTCACATCGATTCTCTAAATTCTCTCGATAAACCCTAGTTTACGATCAAAAACCCTTCGTCAGTAACAAAATTCATTCATCTTTTTCTCAACATCAACATCAAATGGCAACTCTACAATCTCTGGATGTGCAAACCGATCTTAAATACTCAGAATTTCACAACATGTGTGCCTTCCTAAAGAATCCCGACGGCACAAAAGATTTTCGACCGATCGTAAAATTCTTGAGAAATTCCTATATACAGTTTGCATTAACGGTAAAACCAAAATCATATCAACAGCACTTGGTGGATTTCTGGACCAATGCTGAGCAAACGGAAGGAACAACTGTATCAATGATCAAATCACAAGTAGATGGAAAGCATATCACAGTAACAGAACAATCAATCAGACACCATCTACAACTTCACGATGATTCAGGTATGTCTACTCTTCCTAAGGAATACATTGCTGAAATTTTACAAAAAATGGGTTATGAGGGAAGACTCAATATAGTAACCTTTCAAAAGGGTCTTCTCTCCCCACAATGGAAATTCTTAGTTCATACTATTCAGCATTGTATTTCTCCAAAAAGAAGTACTTGGAATGAGTTTAATAAGGCAATAGCATCTGCTGTTGTCTGCTTATGCACAGACCAAGTCTTTAATTTTTCTCAAATGATTTTTGAAGGTATGTTGGGAAATCTAAGTTCTACCAAATTTTTAATGTATCCCAGATTTCTACAACATATCATAAATTGTGAATTACAAAACTTGTCAACTCCTAAAAACATTTTCGTACTACCAGAGTTGAACATGAAAGTTTTCTCAAATATGAGAAAACAATTTAAATTTTCGGGTAAGGAAACCCCTCTGTTTCCTAATATGATCAAAGATCATCCCCATATTGGAGAGGGTTCAACCATTGCTACAACCCAAGTTGAACCTCAACCCACTCCATCACCCCCAAAAACAGCCCAAACACCACCCCAACTAGCCACTCAATCACCAGCCCACACAGAAGTCCTGAATGTGTCCCAGGAACTTGATTTAAATCTGCAGCGTGCTACTCTTCACTCTGTGGAAGACCTGCCAGACAAAACCCAAAATATTTCCACTATTTACAAAAGAAAGAAATCTTTAAAGGACACCAGGGGACACATTGAGTCAAACCCCAGGCTCCAAGAGTTGTCCTCCAAGGAGGAGAGAGGACATGAGGCGAGGGCTTTCACTACTGATGCCCCAAAGGTGGGTGCACAGGATAGTGAAAACATCTTTAGGACCCAGACCTCGGCAACTTTGAGTGATGACTCATTTGAGGAGTTACTCAAAGGACCCCGGTGCCAAGAAACCACAAGGGGGGGCATCTCTGCTTCTTCCAGGAAGAAGAGAATGTCTAAAAGACCCAATGAATCACCAAGAAGTGATGAGGGCAGATCTATTGATTTGACGGATAGGATGAAAAACCTTCAAACCAATGTACCTGTTAGTGAGCCCGATGATCTTGCTAGATGGAGTGAGGGCAGTATTAAAATCAATCAATTGACGGAAAAAGTGGATTCTCTTGAATCCATAGTACAAAATTGTCTTGAATATCTCCCAAACCAAGGAAAAACGATGGCTGCAATGAAAAGGCATGTCAATACCATCAACAAAAGAATGAGATTTTATGAGCAAAGGCTTCATCAACAAACTAAACTCATCAGAAAATTAAAGAAGAAGATTGATGATAGTGAGGCTCCACCAGTTGAGCTCACTAAGGGGGAGAAGGATAACATACAGACCATGATTGATGAATCTATTGCAGCAGCAGCATCCTCTCTCTTAAATTTAAAAGAAACAGAAGTTGATGAAGGCCCAGACATGATGGTTACAGAAGATGAGCCAATTACTACTGCTACAATGAAAGAACAAGTTGAAAAAGAAATACCAGTAGTAACTCCCACTACTGACATAATAGCAGTAGTAAGTAATGAAGAGGAAGTAAAAGCAGCAAACACTACTGATGCCCTATTAGTAGTAATTTCTGAAGACATTCCAGTAGTAACTACCTTAGTTACTACTGATGACATTATTGAGCTGCCACCACTACTAGAACCTAAAGTGATACTTCCACCATCTCCAAAAAGAAAAACAACACAAATGGTGGTGAAAGATATTGATGATGATGTAAATTGGTTAGAAGTTGATGAATGCTCCCTGCCTCCACATCCTAAAATTCTTCTCATATCACAGATACACTACTATGGTCCAAAATTTATCCTTGAATCTGAACCAAATAAAAGGAAAGATAACTATATAGGAAAGGGAAAGGAAGTTGCTGATGAAGACCAACCCAACAGAGCACAAGGTCATGAAATGGTCAACAAAATCAACTATGCCAAATCAGCCAAACAGGATAAGTGGAAGGTTAAGAGAGCAAAATACTTAAAGAAGGTTGAAGTCTCACTAGCACATGAAAACAAAAGATTAGCAGAAAGGGCTAGAATATTGAGACAACCATTCACAGAAATCAAATTGGCAGATATAGCAGATATATCAAAACTGCCACAATTTAAATAAAAGATCAAAACTAAACAAGTTGCTGAAACAAGAAAAGAACTACAAAGAAAAGAACTAGAAAAATTTAGGCAACTTGAATATGAAACACTAGAACTTCTTGAAGCACAAGTACAAGAATGCAAAGAGCAAAAGGCTGATATGCCAGAACAATTTGCAGAGAAAAAGAAAGAAATGATCACATTCTTGAAATCAAGAGGTCACAACACAAAGGCCTTTGGAAGAATGAAGTTGATCAATTTAATTGAAAAGTACTGTGTAGAGAAGAAGAAGGATCTTACTGAGCAAGAGATTAATGAGAAGTACACCACTAAACTTGAACAGATAGACTCCAAAGAAATGAAAGAAAGAAAAACAATGACTGGAGAATCATCTGGTGTATCCTCTCAAACTTCAAAGAAAAGGAAGACAATTACTTCTGAACTTGAACAACCAAAGAAGAAATTACAAATGGTTCAAGTTTATGATCTTCCTGTTGCTCCCCTACAAAATAATCCAATCATCAACTGGAGGTACATAGATAATATGATTGAGATTATAAGAGAAGATAAGGTCACTCAAAGATTCAGAGCTTGGAAACCTTTGGTCATGTCCCTAACCAGAAGTGACATTATCAAGATGTTGATCATTGGTAAACCAAGAATGACTAAGAAGAACTGGAAGAATTCAGCTGCAGGCTATCTTACTGAAATGATTGATGCTGCTTTCTATCCAGAAAATTATTCAGAGAAGTTTACAAATCCAGAGAATGTTCAAGCCTGGAATGTGCTGCCAACTGTCAATATGTACTTCTTTGAATATACAAGTAAGAAATGTGACCTATTCCTTTATGAGAAAGAGTATCCTCATTCTGAGAAAACTCTTTATCAACTTTGGTGCATGAACTTTATTAAACCACATGATGATGTGATGCTCCAAAACAAATTGAATGAATTTGTTAAAAGAATCAGCAAATATATTATTACACAAAGGAATAAAAGGAACCAACAGACTTTAGAAGGTGATCAGAAAAGAGCAAAGTTATTGGAAGAAAAGGAAAAGAAGAAGTAAATAGAAACTTGATTGATTAAAAGATAATCAATAAGTTTAGGGGGAGATTGTTGGAACAAAACACAGATCAACTTATTACTGATGCTGCAGTTAGTACTGACAATATTTAGTACTGATGGGGCAGAACATATTACTACTGATGAAGTTGATACTGGTGATACTATAACTTAGTTACTACTGATCATGCAAAGATTGAAGATACTACTGATCTTAGTAGTTACTACTGACGATGGTTTCTGGACTTACTACTGATCACCAAGTTTACTACTGATGTTACATATTTACTACTGGTGATGAGTTTTACTACTGATACGCGTTTTTGAAGAATATCAAGTCCGAGATCTTCGTAGAGATAGTTATAGAATGTAAATCAATGTATATTTTTATAATTCGATGTAAATCAAAGTCCTAGAATAACTAGGGTAAATAGTTTAGCTTCAAGGACTATTATAAATAGTTCCTTACGAATTGTAAACGTACGTGTGTATTGTTAACTCAATAATATACATTGAAGCTTTTTGTGAAACTGTGTTCTTAATACTTTCGCATATTATTTACAGTTCATTGTTCTTAATTACATTGATATAGTGTTGATCCGCTGCAACTTCTATATTCAATTAGATCTAAAGTGTTAATTAACTTTTCTATAGTTAATCGATCCTGACAACCATGATTATTAGTAAAACCATATCTACAAATAATAGTTTATGACTGATTAGTAAAACCATGACTAGTAATTCGTTTGATGATTGGTGGGAGTTAGATTCAATTCATAATACGTAGTAATTATGGCCGCCTAAAGATGCTAGTTGTTGGTTTCTCTACGAGTTGGATGATATGGAGATTCAGAAATTCAACTTTGTATGAAAATGGGAACATGTGGAAAAGTGATATAGCAGATAATATTATCTTGTTTTTGTTTACGTGGCTAACTCAAAGAAATTGTAATTGTAAGATTTCATAGGTTGATTGAGATTACCTAGTGAGAACTTGATAACGGGGAAGTGTGAAATTTCCTTAGCACAACCACGCCCATTTTCATACCATCTCCAACGTATCCATCTTTGCAACGGCACGTATAATTTCCGAGAGTATTCGTACAAATCCCCTCACAAAGATTATTAGGATCATCACATTCATTGATATCTATCAACATCAAACACAAAAATAAATCATGTATACTACATATGCAAGGTGTTAGTTTTTCTTGGTACCGAGTGCTGAAATTTTTAGTACTATAAACCTCATTCGAACTATTAAATATGTAACATAATGCTTTGAACTTGAAAAAATAATCAATTTAATCAGTATCTTGAATTTACTAATTTATTCTTAAATTCTCACATAATTTGCTTATAATTTCAATATATTAAGATGCATTTTATTTCGTCAAAATTATAACAAAAGTAAATTATTTGAGAAAACACGATTAAATTAATGAGTTAAAGTACTAAATTGAATATTGATCCAAGTTAATGGTAGTATATTGCACCTTTAATAGTTCAAGGTAGTAGAAAATCTAATCAAACAAGTTAATGATACTAAACTTAAATGAAAAAAGTATTAAATTAATTACAGAACTAACCTTGGCAGCCTGGTTCAACATACGGCTGACCCTGATAACCTTTATTGCAAACACATCTATAACCAGGAACCCCAGTATCCGAGTCAACGCAATGGCTATTTCCTTGACAAGTCAACACACCAGCATCTCTAGCCTCACTGCAGCTCAAGTTCCCAACCACCCAATCAACCAACATTGTAACCGTAGCACTCGTACGGTTCCTAAACTTCGGGTCCATAAAATCTGACACCCCGTTAAACGTGAACCGCTCTTTCTCTGCCAAAAACGAGTACGTACATGGATCAAAAGACCAAATAGTAGTATGATTAGACACCATACTACCAACAGAAGTGTAGTAGTATTTCATCGCCTTCGGGATCGATGTTTGACAGCATCCGACACCCGAACACGAGCCATTGACCACCTCCTCGGGTTTTGAACACAACGCGATGCAGCCGCTGGTGTAGTTGGTCTGTAACGGGCCTTCAAACAACGCGAAATCATCGCACCCGATTAGAGTGAAGATGTTTTTTTGGGAAAACGAGAAGGGTGAATCCCATCCTAGACTTGTGTTGACTGGAATGTCCTCGGTTAGGTTTCCGAATTGGTCATAGCATTGGCTCGCGACTCGACTCGGCACACGGAAAGTGGTGTCTGAAAACTCGAGGATTTGGAGGGATTTTCGGCTTCCGATGAAGGCTTTTGGAGGATTGTGATCGGTGTTGCATGACATTTCATACCAGAAGCTATGGAAGCAGTTTGGACCGATTCCGAAAGGGTATGGAATGGTTATGTTTCCACATTGGGATTGGCAGCCGGGTTTGGCCACGTTGGCGGCTTTTGTGATGGTGGTGACATCGGTGGTGGTGGTGTTTGTGGTTGGTTGGGATGAAGATTGTGTGATTAATGTTAGGACAAACAAGAACAAAAGTAAATGATGGAACTTCATGGAGGTTGACAAGGAGGGTAATGCATGATTGAGATTTATTTAAAGGCAACCATGGTTTTGTTTTTTTTATTGTTGTGCATTTGTGCCTTGCATTTTGTCAACTTGTTACTTCACCAACCATTGATGAAGTTGACTTAGAGAAGAGCAACATAAAATAATGAATTGAAGAAAATGATGGTAAATATTATGGAGACTTAATATGAGTGGTTGAAAATAATGTAGAAAATAAGAAGTAAAAACATAAATACGATGACAATGGGAGAGGTAGAGGTGACAATTCTAACGTGTTTACACTTGTCATGGGTTTATTAAGAAGGGGCCGGTTTTTTATCTTGATAAGTTTCATTCATGGCAAAATTGAGAAATGATCTTTCTTAATATCTTTTGGTCATACTCATTTGATCATTATAAATGTTAAAATGAAGGGATGATCTAAGGAAAGAGAATTAGTAGATGACACATATCAAGTTTAGAGATGAGTAGGAGTATAGGATTATGAATATGACTAAAAGATAAGAAGAAATACCATTACTCACCAAAATTTATTCCCAAATTAACCACAAATTTAGGTTTAACGTGCTAGACATCGAGTCTACTAATAGTACTTGTGAGTTGCCCATTAGAGGGTTGGGTACAGCCGTACAAGCCACATCAACATATATCTTTCTAAATTTACGAACCAAAATATTATTTTACTTATGACTCAAGTCACTAATTAGATTTATTTTGATATTCACTAGGCATCCAGTCTACTAATAGTACTTGTGAGTTGCCCATTAGAGCGTACAGTGGTACAAGCCACATCAACATATATCTTTCTAAATTTACGAACCAAAATATTATTTTACTTATGACTCAAGTCACTAATTAGATTTATTTTGAGATCCACTAAAATACATATTTACTCATACCACACACCAAAAATACTCTCTCTCTCAACAATCATTTCCCATGAAGTTGGCGTTGTTCGGATGCGGCGTGGTGGCTTGAGGGTGGTGGCCCAAAGGTTGTGCCACGAGGGGATGATGTGGCGATCCGCGTGAGTTTTAACAGTAAGCAAAGCAATCTCGCATCATGCCTTTTATCAATTCACAAAGTGAATCGATCGGCTTTCTCTAGCATGATTTTGAGGGGAAAGATAGTAAATTCATCTTAAAAATAACAATTTAATTTCTCATGGGATGATAAGGGTAAAGAATACTTTGTAAATGATCCTCGCCAACAAAGTCTACAAACGCGAATATTGATTCGAATTCTTTAATGAATTTTCTCTCTACATATTTTGTTTCCTCTTCCTCCTTAAACTACGGTATACACTCTTTAAATTAATACTCGGTAAATTTAGACATGTGCAAATTGGACCGAGAACCGACCGGATCTCAGAACCGGACCGAACCGTACCAGACATAACCGAGCTACATACGTTCGGTTCTCGGTTCTAAATTTTATGAAAGTTCGGTTATTGGTTCCAAGCGTTTCGGTTCCGCGCGCCTGATTCGGTCCGGTCCAAAACCTAGAAAAAACAAAAAAAATCGAATAAATTACCTTGGTTCTCGATGCGGTTCGATTCCGAGCATCAATGGTTCGGTCCTAGGTCTGACAAAAACCATTTTTTCGATTCCCGATCGGTTCGGTTCTTGGACCGTGCACATGCCTAGGTAAATTAATAAACTTTCTAAAATAATAATTTGTGTCCGGTCCCGACTTGGCCCAATATAAAAAATTGAAAAACTCGATAAAATAATAAGATAATGATTTTTTTAGTGATACCTTTATAATTTTTGGTCTAAAGAAAATCCTAAACTAATAATTTAAAGAAATTAAAAAGTACTCAACTTTATTAAAATGTGATTCAATAGTTGTCTGTATTGGTTTTCAATGCATATGAACACAAGTCATTATTGATTTTCAATGCATATTAACAAAGTAGTTATTAGTTTACGTTGAGTCAAACAAAGTAGTTATGAACACAAGTCATTATTGGACTGGATTGCCGGAGAGATATATGGCAGAGACATTATCACAGTAGACCAATGTGGATCGTCGCAAAGGGGTATGTAGTTCGAGTAATAAATTTCTCAACCAACAAAACTCGGCAACTACATTTGCGACACCGCGATACTCAGCTTCAGCACTGGATCGGGATAGCGTGGACTGACGTTTCGCGGACCATGAAATTAAGTTATCTCCTAAAAACACGCAGTATCCCGATGTGGAACGTCGGGTATCGGGACATCCACCCCAATCTACGTCGGTGTACGCGATCAAATGTGCGGGACTCGATGGATAGAGTTGCAAGCCTAACTGAGATGTCCACTTGATGTACCGTAAGATTCGTTTCAAAGCATTGAAATGGGACTCTCGTGGAGCATACATAAATAAGAATATTTGTTGCACCACGTATGAGATATCGGGTCGTGTAAGCGTCAAATACTGTAATGCCCCGGCAAGACTGCGGTATGTGGTTGGATCGGATAACAGGGCTCCATCGGTTGCACTTAATTTTGAGTTTTTATCGACGGGTGTGGTGGCGGCATTACAAGTTTCCATGTTGGCTCTTTTTAGAATAGATTCGGCATACTTTTGTTGAGATAAAAACATTCCTTTAGGTGTTCGGTTGACAGAAATGCCCAAAAAATAAGTAAGGTGGTCGAAATCGGTCATTTCAAATTCCTTTTTGAAGGCATCGATGATAGTAGATTGCAGGGAGGTTGAGGATGCGGTGAGGACTATGTCATCCACATATAAGAGCAGGTATGCGGTTTCATTCTTGTGATGAAATATAAAAAGAGAATTATCACTTTTGCTGCATGTAAACCTGATTTTGAGGAGCTGTTGAGTGAACCGTTGGTACTAAGCTCGTGGTGCCTGTTTGAGACCATACAAGGACTTGCGCAATTTTCAAACAGATCCCGGAAAAGCGCGATTTGTAAACCCGGGTGGTTGATGCATATAAACCATTTCATGAAGGTCGCCATGAAGAAAAGCGTTCTTTACATCAAGTTGATGTATCGGCCAATTTCGCCCTAAAGCGAGGGAAAGACCGGTGCGAATAGTTGCCGGTTTAACGACCGGGCTAAATGTTTCGTCACAGTCAATACAACCTCTTGTGTTTTGCCATTAAAAACGAGCCTTGCCTTGTATCTTTCTAAAGAACCATATGCTTTAAATTTATGTCTAAAAATCCAGTGACATCTTATAATATTGGCGTCCATAGGACAAGGAACTAGATCCCAAGTATTTTGTTTAAGTAAAGCATTAAATTCAGTGGCCATGGCAAAGTTCTAGTTAGGGTCTAGCAGGGCAAGTTTAGGGTTAGATGGTATAGGAGAGATGGATTGAGTGTGAAGAGAAAGAGGTTTGGTGGGTTTGAATATACCGCTGTTGGATCGAGTTTGCATGGGGGTGGTGCGACTGCGGGGATTGGGGAGGGGTGGTATTATTATTAATCGGTGGTGGTATTTGGGCAGTGGCTAGATTTCCGCTAGGTGGTGAAGGAGGTGGCGGATCTGAGGGTGGGGTTGGAGGACTACTCAGAGGAGTGTCATCCATGGAAGGTGGTGGATGAGTAGTATGCATGCTATGTAAAAGATGATAAGGTGATGGAGGAGGGTCATTTAAGAATTCGTAGGAATGGTTATCGGATGGGGTGGGGTTGGCAAACGGGAATATGTGGTCCTCGAAGGTAACGTGACGGGAAACGAAGAATTGTTTGGATTTGAGGTCGTGGCATAAGTAGCCACGGTGGTTTAGAGGATAACCTAGAAAAACGCACGGAGTTGAGCGAAGGGGTTAATTTATGTAAGGTGGTGGCGGAGGTATTAGGGTAGCATAGACAACCGAAAGTTGTGTATGATGGTATGCGATGATATAAGATAGAGGTAGGTGTGTTGTTGTTTATAGCGGAAGAGGGTAGAATGTTGAGAATATAAGTTGCGAAGTGAAGGGTGTAATGCCAATAGGAGGGTGGAATCGAGGCATGTAAAAGATTGGTACGGATAATGTTGTTTAAGGTACGAATAAGGCGTTCGGCTTTGCCGTTTTGGGGTGAGGTGTAAGGGGGAAGAAAAACGGATATGCATTCCGTTTTGGGTACAGAATTGGTGGAAGGGGGTGTTATTTAATTCGTGACCATTGTCGCATTGGAAAGTTTTTATTTTCTTTTCAAATTGGGTAAGTATATGTGTGTGAAAGGTAGAGAAAATGAAGAAGACTTGGGATTTAGATTTAAGAGGGAAAGTCCATGCGAAATCGGTGTAGTCATCTAATAGAACAAGGTAATATTTGTAACCTAAAGTGGAGGTGACGGGGGAGGTCAATAAATCTGCATGTATTATATCAAAAGGACTATAAGTAATAGAATGTGAATCATTAAAACGCAAACGACAATGTTTTCCTATTGAGCAAGAGTTACAAGAATCAATAATACTAAGTTAATTTGGAAGAAAATTTTTATTGCTAAGAAAACTAAAAATAGAAGATCCCGGATGGCCGAGACGGTTGTGCCAAGTTGATGAAGAGGCGGTGTGGAGAGCGACAGGGTTGGAGCGGGCGGATGTGGTGGTGGTGAATGGATAAAGATCACCGGTGTTGTTGCATCTAGTAACATGTTTCCCTGTATTAATGTCCTTCAAAGAAACACCGAATGGGTCAAATTCAACGGAAACATTATTGGTGCGGGTAAATTTGCGTACAAAAATAAGATTTTTAGTTATTTGTGGGACATGATGAATGTGATTTAAGTGATAGGTACGATTAGGGAAGGGTAGGGACGTAGAGCCGATACCCGTAACTGGAACACTTTTGCCACTACCAACTAAAATCGAATGCGGTTTACTTAAAGAAAATAAATGAGAAAAGTTACCCTCGTTGTTTGCAACATGAGAAGTAGAGCCTGTGTCCATGTACCACGAGTTGTCCGGTGGATTAAGATGCATTGTGTTGAAAACCATATCCAAATCCGTGGGGGTCATGAGCGGTCCCTGCATGGGATAAGGGGCAGCCGTGTACATCGCCTGCTGCTGTGGGGATGGGTGTTGTGGGCGCGGGCTGAGGAGTCCAGCTTGGTGGTTCGGTGGTGCAGTCGGGTAGGGGCACGGTGGTGGTGTCCAGGGGTTGTTAGGGAACCATGGATATTGAGACCAAGACGACTGTTGATATTGTTCTCGTCCGCCATGACCACGTCGTCCACCGCGACCGCGACCACGGTATCCGCCACGGTTGTTGCCACGATCGCTGCTACGGTCGCCATTACGGTCCGACAATTGATCTCGAGTACTGTTACGGTCACTATTGGGTTGCAGGTTTGTGGTAGGGTTTGAAGAATCCGACTTTTGAGTGATTAAGGCTTGAGGGTTATGGGATTCTTGTTTGGCCCGGCGTGTTTCTTCGAGGGTTAGTTGCGATCGAGCTTTGATAAAACTCGGAAGCGGATCAGATTGTTGTATGAATGTGGCGATGGTGTCGTAGTCGCCTTTCGGAAGGCCGACGACAAGCTGAAGAACCATCTTCTGATCGGAGACATGATGACCGATATTAGCGAGTTGATTGGAAAAGGTTCTTGAGTCGGGTACAATACTCGGTGGCGTTAGAAAAGCATCCATGCGGGTGCTATTAAATTGTTCTTCGAGATAAACCGCTCTAGTGGCTCGGTTATCTTGAAAAATAGCAGCAAGGTTGTCCCAAAGTTGTTGGGCGGTAGCACCGGGTTTCATGATTGTTTGGAGAAGATCCGGGGATATGGTAGCAAGAATCCATTGTTTGACGATAGCGTCAAGGCGAATCCATGTTGGTTTGTCAATGTCTGCGGGAGCAGGGGTATCGGGTTCGATGTGATCAAGAACATCGTACGCACAAGCATGAATTTGTAAGAGTTCCACCCAAGAAGCATAGCGGTCATCAGTCTGATCAAGAATCAAGGGAAGGGAGTTTTTGATGTTATTGACACCGAATGCGGGATGAAACGGTGTTTTGGGAGCAGGGGTAGAGGCATCACCGCCGGTCATGGTGATCGAACACAGAGAAGAGAGGTTGAATGGGGGAGATTTCGATCGGAGCTAGGGCCGGCTAGGGTGAAAGAATTTTAGAGAGAGGGTAGCTTTACATGGTGTAAATCTTTGACCTCTCTTTATTGATTTATCAAAGTATTTATAGTGTTACAATACAAATCTCTTCCGACAAATTAGGAAATAATATATTAAAGGAATAATCTAGAACAAATACAATATATTCACAATCCTAAATTATATTTCGGTTAACATATATATTATCTTATCCTATAAATATTATGTTTATACGTTCTTTGTAAGCCAAGTTCATATAAAAATGCAAAATCGATATACGGGATAATAGTACATGTTAAATGACGAATTGAGTTCTTCGCAATATATATTAGATAAAGTCAACCCTAAAAAATTAAATATATAACGCAGAGATATTATGCCATTAGTATATATACAATTTCAAACTTCATCATTAAACATACCTAAGCAAAATTACCCACTTTTCTTTACTCACCGAGATTTTGAAATTAGGATGCACTTTGTTTAAAAGTGCATATTACAACTTTTGTTTAAAAGTTTTAATACTTTCTAAAATTGTACATACATATTAACTTGACTCGCCTAATTTTTCTTTCTTTGTAGGGTAGTTTCCGACCCGTTTAAATGGTTTTTTTTTCACGTGCTTTCTGGGTAGCCCATATTCTGCATTGATGAACCTCTCTTGACTTAAATAGATTTTTTTTCTCATATGAAATATGTTGGAATTTATATCTTGGAACCTATGTCTTAAAATCCATATTTTGTTTTCTTAATATAAGACAATATTTTAAGTATTATATAAACATTATTAAACAGTATTTTGTGTATCATATGAAAATCCCCGCAGCAACACGCGGGTTAAAAAATTACTAGTTTCAATATATTGGACAGGGATCATTTTGATGACGTCTACGAAAGACTTAGATTAAGTTCAATGCTTTTTTAGAAACCAACCTTACATTGAACCATCTAATATCTTAAATATATTTTAAATATGATCGAATCTGACCGATCATTTGAGCCGATCGATTAAACCAAATAATAATAATGTTAATATTTATGATGTTGTAATATTATAAATGGTTTATGTTGGAACAAAACACAGATCAACTTATTATTGATGCTGCAGTTAGTACTGATCATACTTAGTACTGATGGGGCAGAAAACATTTACTACTGATGAAGTTGATACTGATGAAGACTATAACTAAAGTTACTACTGATCAAGCTTATTGAAGATACTACTGATCAATAGTAGTTACTACTGACGATGATATTGGACTTACTACTGATCACCAAGTTTACTACTGATGTTACTTATTTACTACTGGTGATTGTAGTTTACTACTGATACGCGTTTTGGAAGCATATCAAGTCCGAGATCTTCGTAAAGATAGTTATAGCATGTAAATCAATGTATATCTTTATAATTCGATGTAAATCAAAGTCCTAGAATAACTAGGGTAAATAGTTTAGCTTCAAGGACTATTATAAATAGTTCCTTACGAATTGTAAACGTACGTGTGTATTGTTAACTCAATAATATACATTGAAGCTTTTTGTGAAACTGTGTTCTTAATACTTTCGCATATTATTTACAGTTCATTGTTCTTAATTACATTGATATAGTGTTGATCCGCTGCAACTTCTATATTCAATTAGATCTAAGGTGTTTATTAACTTCTATATAGTTAATCGATCCTGACAAGTGGTATCAGAGCGTATTGGTTCTAGATCTACGATTTGTTAAGAACAACAAAAAGTTTTAATCTTTAAAACACACATTATTAATCATGACTGATAATAATGAAAGCACTCAGGCCAACAAAATTCCTATACTTACTCCCAACAACTTTGGGATGTGGAAGAATCGTATTAAGCAATACATGCTTATTACAGATTATTCTATGTGGGAAGTTGTCCTTGAAGGAAACAAAACTGGTCCTGGTCAAGCAAGCAGCTCTGCAACTGAGGCAGACAAACTTAAGTGTGAGAAGGAAAAGAAGGACAAGGGAATCGAACTCAAAGCTCTAAGCACTCTCCTACTGGCCATTCCTAACAATTATCAACATCTCTTTGTTGAGTATGATGATGCAAAGGTGCTATGGGAAGCACTGGAGAAGAGATTCGTTGGGACCAAGAGCACCAAGAGGAACATGAAGTCTGTTCTCAAACAAGACTTTGAAAACTTCAAAGGAAAACCCAATGAAACACTCACTCAAGTGTTTGACAGATTCAACAAGCTAATTGGTGAACTTAACCAGGTTGGGGTTAAGATGGATCAAGAAGATGTCAACATGAAGTTCCTAAGATCTCTTAGTGAAGAATGGGCCATGTATACAGTGGTATATAGACAAAGAGATGCTCTAGAAGAAAAAGAGTTGGATGAACTCTACAATGATCTCAGAGTATTTGAAACTGAGGTAAACCAAAAGAACCCTTCTATTTCTTCTAATAATGCTGCATTTGTCTCTAGTACATGTCAAGGTCAGGAAACCTTCACAGGAAAGGCTGCAGATTCTGAGGATGCTGCAAGAGAATCCTTCTTCACTAGTCATGTGCATACTGCATTGATTAGTGATGACTTGGAACAATTGAACCCAGATGATCTTGAGGAGATGGATCTTAAATGGCAGATGGCTATGCTGAGCCTAAGGACAAAAAGATTGTTAAAGAGAACTGGTAGGACAAGCCTCAACTTCAATAAAGGTGATAAAGCTGGATTTGACAAAACTAAAGTCAAATGTTACAACTGTAACAACCTTGGTCACTTTGCAAAAGAATGTCCTCAGCCAGACAAAAGATCAAAATCAACTGCTCTTGTATCACAACAAGGACAAGGCTATGACTGGAGCTTCCAAGCAGAAGAGCATGCTCAAAATCAAGCTCTCATGGCCTTTACTGACAACAAAACTGAGGTAAAACCTAAACCTTGTACTTCTGAGTGTGCTAAAATTGTTAAAAACTTAGAAAAAGAAAACACTAAATTAAATGAAGATTTAGCAAAAGCAGTAAGAAGAAATCATGAATCTGATGGTGTGATTACTGATCAAGAACATCAAATAAAGGTGTACCAGATGATTGATCAAAGGATAAAGGAAGAATTGCTTCAGGCTGTGGATGAGAAAGAATTTTATGAACTAAAAAATAAAGAATTAACAAGTAAATTAGAAGAATGTCAACTTGAAATTGAACAAAATAAATTAACAATTAAAAAATTTGAAAGAAGTACTAAAATTCTTGATGAACTAACTAATAATCAAACTACAGAAAACGTTGTTCATGGGGTGGGATATCATGCTGTTCCACCTCCATATAAAATCATTCCACCGCTTAAAAACAGTTCAGAAAGAATCATTAATGAATTAAAAACTGAAAATCAAACTGAATCACATAATGACACATCTGAATCAAATGATTCTTCTGATGATGATCAATCAATTGAATTTATAATCTCTCAAACTGAATCACCAAAATCAATTGATACAAGTTTTCACACAGCTCAAAGTCCGAATGATTCTCCCAAATATGATGCAGAAAATGTACCAAAAATTTTAACAAGGGGAAATGAAAGAAATAAAAAACAACTCTTAGATCAAAGAATACCTGAAGGTGCTAAAAATAAGAAATTAAGATGTGTTATATGCAACAAAATGAACCATTTAGCAAAGGATTGTCACTTCAATCCAATAAACTGCAAAGAGTTAAAGGAATTTAAAATTTTTAAAGAAAATGCAAAAACTCAAAAGTTAAAAGATACTACTGGTCCTTCAGTAGTAAATAAAATTAAAACTCCAATTGCTGAAACTCCAAGATTTGGAAGAAGTGCACCAAGATTTGTGCAACACAGAAGAGTTGGAAGCACAAAGAACAGCAATTACTTCAAGAACAATGGAAAATCCAATCAAAATAAACAATATTTTAAATTTTCCAACACCAGTAAAAACTTTAACAATTTTACTACTGGTGTTAACCCTAATTATAATGCTGTATGGTACCAGTACAAAAATACTACTGGTAAAAACCCTAATTACAAAAAACACTACTGCTCCCAAAACAACTTTCAAAAATACTACTGGTGTCAACCCTAAAAACACTACTGATCATTCTAAACATGGTAAGTACCCAAATACTATTGGTCCATCAGTAGTAAAACATACAAAAGCTAAAAATCACGGGTATAAACCAAGATCAGTAGAAAATTCTTACACCAGTAATACTTTCAAAAGGGCAGTAGTAAAACAAAACACCAGTAATAAACAAGTATGGGTACCAAAAATGTTTAAAGTTAAATCCCCAAAAGCTTATTTCTCAAAGGATGAACCCAAGACATATAAAGCTTGGGTTCCCAAACTTAACTAACCCTTTACTCTCTTGTGCAGAGCATTCAGATCCCAGAAGAAGGAAGAACATGGCATATTGATAGTGGATGCTCAAGGCACATGACTGGAAATCTGCAAATTCTTAAAGATTTCAAGTCATTTGATGGAGGATATGTGGCATTTGGTGAGAACCCAAAGGGAGGTAAGATTACAGGTAAAGGTATTGTTACTAATGGCAAAATTACCTTTGATGATGTATTTTATGTAGCTGAACTAAAATACAATCTTGTCAGTGTGTCTCAAGTGTGTGATAAAAAGAACAAAATTCTTTTCACAGACATTGAGTGCATCATTCTTTCTCCTGATTTTATTTTAGATGAAAAATATGTTGTTTTAAGAACTCCAAGGAGAAACAATGTGTATTGCCTGGATATAGGGGGAGAACTCATTTCTTCAAATGAGGTCAACTGTTTTATATCCAAGGCAAACACCACTGAATCAAAACTATGGCATAGAAGGATGTGTCACACTAATTTTAAAAACATGAACAATTTAGTAAAAAGAAATCTGGTCATTGGGCTACCTCAAAAACAATTCATGTGTGACCATCACTGTGTTGCATGCCTAAAAGGTAAACAACACAAGACTTCTCATAAGTCCAAAACTGTGAACTCTATTTCTGTTCCTTTACAGCTCTTACATATGGACCTTTTTGGACCTACAAATGTAATGAGTAATGGAAAGAAACAATATTGTCTTGTTATTACTGATGACTTTTCCAGATATACATGGGTTTTCTTTCTCAGGACAAAGGATGAAACAAGTGAACTCATAAAGAACTTAATTGTCAAACTGGAAAACTCATCTGATCAAAAAGTGAAAGCCATAAGATGTGATAATGGCACAGAATTTAAAAATGCTAACTTAATTAACTTTTGTGATCTTAAAGGAATTGACAGGCAATACAGCTCACCTAGAACTCCAAAACAAAATGGTGTAGCTGAAAGAAGAAATAGAACCATCATTGAAGCAGCAAGATCAATGCTAGCAGACTCAAAATTACCAATTACTTTTTGGGCAGAAGCTGTTAATACTGCTTGTTATGTTCAAAACAGAGTATTAATAGTGAAGCCACATTTTAAAACTCCATATGAACTTTTTAATAAAAGAAAACCCTCTATAAGTTTCTTAAAATCATTTGGTTGTCCTTGTACTATTCTGATTACAAGAGAACAAATTGGTAAATTTGACTGCAAAGCTGATGATGGAATCTTTGTAGGATACTCTACTCAAAGCAAATCATACAGAGTATTCAACAAGAGATTAAGGATAATTGAAGAAAGCATCAATGTATCCTTTAATGAAAATGTACCTAATGAACAAGGAAATGGTCCAGATTGGCTATTTGACATAGACAATCTAACCAAATCTTTTAATTCTAACATGGATTTGAATGCAGGCAATTCAATTTGTCACACTCAAAAGGAAGCAACATCATCTGTTAATACTGGTCAAGAGGAGATGAGATACATTGTAGTTAATACTGCTCCAATAGTTAATACTGATGTCAGTAATAACTCAAGTTCTGGAACCAGTAGTAACTCTGAGAATGAGGACAGTAGTAATTCAAATACTACTGATACCAGTAACAGTACTCAAAATACTACTGGTCCCAACAATAACCTAGATTCTCAAGATACTACTGATACCAGTAACAACCACAATACTACTGATCTCAATGAAGACAATAGCAGTAGTAACTCTGACCAAGATGATGATGAACCAAACTTCAATAACAATGAAGGATCACTAGAAGAACAACTGCCTGAGACAAATGAGTCCAATCTTGAAAATCAACTAGTAGTTGATAAAACTACAACCACAAGGACTCAGAAGAACCATCCATTAGACCTTGTTCTAAGTGATGTTAACTCACCACTTCAAACAAGAAGCAAATTAAATAAAAGCTTAACTGCAAATATGTGTAACATAAGTTTAATTGCTAATGAATGTATGTTTGAATGCTTTATGTCTCAGGATGAACCAAAGAAAATCCAACAAGCAATGAAGGACTCAAACTGGATTGAGGCAATGCAAGAAGAACTCCTTCAATTTAAGTTACAAGCTGTTTGGACACTTGTACCTCTACCCAAAGGAAAAAGAGCTATTGGAACAAGATGGATCTTCAGAAACAAGAAAGATGAAAGAGGTATAGTGATCAAGAACAAAGCCAGACTTGTAGCCCAAGGATACACTCAAGAAGAAGGAAGAGACTATGATGAAGTATATGCTGCTGTTGCTAGAATTGAAGTCATAAGAATATTTCTAGCATATGCTTCATTCAAGAAATTCAAAGTCTATCAAATGGATGTGAAGAGTGCATTTCTATATGGGAAGATTGAAGAAGAAGTCTATGTATGCCAACCTCCAGGTTTTGAAGATCCAAAACATGGTGATTATGTGTTCAAACTAGATAAAGCTCTGTATGGCCTACATCAGGCACCAAGAGCATGGTATGACACATTATCATCATACCTATTGAAGAACAACTTTAAAAGAGGAGCCATTGACAAAACTTTGTTTACAAAGAAAGTCAAAGATGATATACTGCTGGTACAAATTTATGTAGATGATATCATCTTTGGTTCAACCAATGATTTACTATGCAAAGAATTTGAAGAACTGATGCAGATTAAATTCAAGATGAGCTCTATGGGTCCAATGAACTTCTTCCTTGGACTCCAAGTCAATCAACGAACAGATGGTATTTTGATAAATCAATCAAAATATGTCAAAGACATCTTGGAGAAATTTGATTTGAAAGACAGTAAGAGTGCAAGTACACCAATGGAAACACACAAACACCTACATCCTGATGTTGAGGGGGAGGATGTAGATGAACATTTATATAGATCAATGATAGGCTCTTTGATGTACTTAACTGCATCAAGACCTGACATTATGTATAGTGTTTGTGTGTGTGCAAGATATCAAGCAAGACCTAAAGAATTACACTTGCAAGCTGTCAAAAGAATTTTCAGATACTTGAAAGGCAAACCATCACTAGGTCTATGGTATCCACATGATTCACCATTTGAACTCATAGCCTACACAGATAGTGACTATGGAGGTGAATGTCAAGACAGAAAGTCCACTACTGGTGGATGTCAATTCTTTGGATCAAGACTGGTGTCATGGCAATGCAAGAAACAAACAAATGTATCAACATCAACTGCTGAAGCAGAGTATGTAGCTGCATCTGCTTGTTGTGCTCAAGTACTCTGGATTCAAAACCAGCTTCTAGACTTTGGTATCTCTATCCTTAAAACTCCTATTTTTATTGATAATCAAAGTGCTATTAGTATTGTGAACAATCCAGTAAAACACTCTAAAACCAAACAAATTGAAATAAGATTTCATTTTATAAGAGACTGTAATGAAAAGAAATTAATCAAAGTTGTTAAAATTCATACTGATGATCAATTAGCAGATCTTTTTACAAAAGCATTTGATGTAGGAAGATTCAACTTCTTGGTTAGTAGTATTGGAATGATTTTGATAAATTAAAATCTCTCTTAAAATCATGTGTAAAGTTTGTTGTAAAAAGTTATTTATTTAAAGTGTTTTACTACTGGTAGATCTGTATTACTGATTGTAGGCATGTGCACAAAATACTACTGGTAGTTTATTACTACTGGTGTGTATTAGGTATACATAAATACTACTGGTGGTCAGTACTACTGGTATTCACATATGCTACTGGTCTTGTGTGTTAGTGATTACTACTGATGTCCATAGTTACTACTGATGTCAAAATCCTTAGTCACTACTGATGTTAGTAGATACTACTGACGTTTTACTACTGATATCTTATTTACTACTGGTCTTTCAGAATCACAATTACCAAACTAACCCCCATGAAAATAACCGTTATGTTATGATTCGAAGGGCATTTTAGTAGTTTTGCAGGTTAAATCGAAAGATATAAAAGGCGGCAGTCGATTAGTTTAGCATTATCTTCACTTCGATTTGCTAAATCCTCTCGATAAACCCTAGCTTACGATCAAAAACCCTAAGTCAGTAACAAAATACGTACATCTTTCTCTCAAAATCAACATCAAATGGCAACTCTACAATCTCTGGATGTGCAAACCGATCTCAAATATTCCGAATTTCACAATATGTGTGCCTTCTTAAAGAATCCCGACGGAACAAAAGATTTTCGTCCAATAGTCAAATTTTTGAGAAATTCGTATATACAGTTTGCGTTAACTGTAAAACCAAAATCATATCAACAGCACTTGGTGGATTTCTGGACCAATGCTGAACAAACAGAAGGAACAACCATATCTATGATCAAATCCAAAGTAGATGGAAAGCATATAACAGTCACAGAACAATCAATTCGACACCATCTACAATTACACGATGATTCAGGTATGTTTACTCTTCCTAAGGAATACATTGCTGAAATTTTACAAAAAATGGGTTATGAGGGAAGACTGAATATAGTAACCTTTCAAAAGGGTCTTCTCTCCCCACAATGTAAATTCTTAGTACATACTATTCAGCATTGTATTTCTCCAAAAAGAAGTACTTGGAATGAGTTTAATAAGGCAATAGCCTCTGCTGTTGTCTGTTTATGCACAGACCAAATATTTAATTTTTCTCAAATAATTTTTGAAGGTACGTTGGGAAATCTTAGTTCTTCTAAATTTTTAATGTATCCCAGATTTCTACAACATATCATAAATTGTGAATTACAAAACTTGTCAACTCCTAAAAACATTTTCATACTACCTGAGTTGAACAAGAAAGTTTTCTCAAATATGAGAAAACAATTTAAATTTTCGGGCAAGGAAACCCCTCTGTTTCCAAATATGATCAAAGATCAAACTCTTATTGGAGAGGGTTCAACCATTGATACAAACCAAGTTGAACCTCAACCCACTCCATCACCCCCAAATACAGCCCAAACACCACCCCAAACAGCTACTCAATCACCCACTAACATAGAAGTCCTGAATGTGTCCCAGGAACTTGACTTAAATCTGCAGAGTGCTACTCTTCACTCTGTGGAAGACCTGCCAGACAAAACCCAAAATATTTCCACTATTTACAAAAGAAAGAAATCTTTAAAGGACATCAGGGGACATATTGAGTCAAACCCCAGGCTCCAAGAGTTGTCCTCCAAGGAGGAGAGAGGACATGAGGCGAGGGCTTTCACTACTGATGCCCCAAAGGTGGGTGCACAGGACAGTGAAAACATCATTAGGACCCAGACCTCGGCAACTTTGAGTGATGACTCATTTGAGGAATTACTCAAAGGACCCCGGTGCCAAGAAACCACAAGGGGGGGCATCTCTGCTTCTTCTAGGAAGAAGAGGATGTCTAAAAGACCCAATGAATCACCAAGAAGTGATGAGGGCAGACCTATGGATTTGACGGATAGGATGGAAAACCTTCAAACCAATGTACCTGTTAGTGAGCCCGATGATCTTGCTAGATGGAGTGAGGGCAGTAT
The DNA here is from genome assembly GCA_963853835.1 of Calendula officinalis. Taxonomy (NCBI): domain Eukaryota; kingdom Viridiplantae; phylum Streptophyta; class Magnoliopsida; order Asterales; family Asteraceae; genus Calendula; species Calendula officinalis. The sequence continues at coordinate 65,473,291 of OY970820.1, read as the reverse complement.
TAAAATCAACCAATTGACGGAAAAAGTGGATTCTCTTGAATCCACTGTACAAAATTGTCTTACATATCTTACAAACCAAGGAAAAACTATGGCTGCCATGAAAAGGCATGTCAATACCATCAACAAGAGAATGAGATTCTATGAGCACAGGCTTCATCAACAAACTAAAATCATCAGGAAATTGAAGAAGAAAATTGATGATAGTGAGGCTCCACCAGTTGAGCTCACTAAGGGGGAGAAGGATAACATACAGACCATGATTGATGAATCAATTGCAGCAGCAGCATCCTCTCTCTTAAATTTAAAAGAAACAAAAGTTGATGAAGGCCCAGAAATGATGGTTACAGAAGATGAACCTATTACTACTGCTACAATGGAAGAACAAGTTGAAAAAGAAATACCAGTAGTAACTCCTACAATTGATATCATAGCAGTAGTAAGTCAAGAAGAGGAATTGAAAGCACCAAATACTACTGATGCCCAATCAGTAGTAACTCCTGAAGTCACACCAGTAGTAACTACTCTGGTTACTACTGAAGAGGAAGAACTACAATTCCCAGAGCTAATTGAAAGAGAAAGACATGTCATTATCTCCAAACCACCAACACCTGATCAACCACTTATCATACCTGACATTGATGATAATGTGAATTGGTTTGAGGTAGATGAATGTACACTTCCTCCACACCCTAAAATCTTACCAGAAGGTCAACTACATCTGTTTTATCCAAAACTTCTGATGATGGGTATCCCTGATATGAAATACATTCCACCTCCACCATCTGCTCACATTGGAAAAGGAAAGAAGTATATGATGATGATTATCCAAATAGAGCATTAGGTCATCACATGGTAAACAAGATTAATCATGTCAGAGCAGAAAAGCAATCCAGATGGAGAATAAAACATAGGAAATTTTTGGAGAAAGTGGAAATGTATCAAGCAATAGAGGAAAATAAAGGGAAAGTTCAAAGTAAAATTCCTGCTCAAATACCTGATCAAATTAAAGACACTCAGATAGCAGCTCAAGAAGCAGAATTCAAGAGGTTAAGAAAAGTTGAAGAAGAACATATTCAATGCCTTGAATATTTGGTTTCTGAATGCAAAAAGACTAAAAGTGAATTAACCGATGATGTGTTTGAACATAAGGCCAATATGATTGAGTATTTGAAAACAAAAGGGCATAGTGCAAAGTCATTTGGAAGAATGAAGATGATGACTATAATTGAAAAATACTGCACTGCTAAGAAGAAAGACTTGGCTGAACAAGAAGCTGAAGAAACAAAGAAAGCCAAAGCATTGATCCCAATCAGTCCAACATTAATCAAAGATGGTAGTGTATCAACTACTGGTAATACCTCAACTCCCCAATCAAAGAAAAGAAAAATTGTTGATCAAGAACAAAGCTCTAAAAAGAAATCAAAAACACAAATTGTACATGTTCTTGAAATGCATGTTGCTCCATTGCAGAACAATCCAATTATTAACTGGAGGGTTATGCAGAACAATGTTATAGAGGTCATAAGGGAAGACAAAGTTGTACAGAGATTCACTGGATGGTTACCATTGATCAGATCATGCTCTAGAAGTGATGTAATCAAGCTTCTGATTATTGGAAAACCTAGAATGACAAAGAAATCATGGAAAGAGTCTGGTGCTGGATACTTAACAAAAATGATAGATGCTGCATTTTATCCAGACAATTATCCAGAACAATTTACAGATCCAGGAAATGTGTATGCTTGGAATGTCATTCCTACTGCCAATATGTATTTCTTTGAGAAATCGGGCAAAGTATGTGAGCTGTACTTATATGAAAAAGAATATCCACATTCTGAGAAGACTATGTATCAGATATTCAAAAATATTTTGATGAAACCTTATGATGCTGTTATGTTCCAAAACAAATTAAATTACTTTACAAAGAGGAACAGGAAATATATTATTGAACAAAGGCTTCAACAGAATCAAAGAACCCTTGAGAAAAGAAGAAGGGAACAAGAAGAACAAAAGAAACTTGATTGATAAAGAGATAATCAATAAGTTTAGGGGGAGATTGTTGGAACAAAACACAGATCAACTTATTACTGATGCTGCAGTTAGTACTGATCATACTTAGTACTGATGGGGCAGAAAACATTTACTACTGATGAAGTTGATACTGATGAAGACTATAACTAAAGTTACTACTGATCAAGCCTATTGAAGATACTACTGATCAATAGTAGTTACTACTGACGATGATATTGGACTTACTACTGATCACCAAGTTTACTACTGATGTTACTTATTTACTACTGGTGATTGTAGTTTACTACTGATACGCGTTTTGGAAGCATATCAAGTCCGAGATCTTCGTAGAGATAGTTATAGCATGTAAATCAATGTATATCTTTATAATTCGATGTAAATCAAAGTCCTAGAATAACTAGGGTAAATAGTTTAGCTTCAAGGACTATTATAAATAGTTCCTTACGAATTGTAAACGTACGTGTGTATTGTTAACTCAATAATATACATTGAAGCTTTTTGTGAAACTGTGTTCTTAATACTTTCGCATATTATTTACAGTTCATTGTTCTTAATTACATTGATATAGTGTTGATCCGCTGCAACTTCTATATTCAATTAGATCTAAGGTGTTTATTAACTTCTATATAGTTAATCGATCCTGACAGTTTAGAAATGTCAAAAAGCTAAAAGAATACAAAATAAATATAATAAGGAAATTTTAAAACAAAAAATCAAAACCTATTATTCATCCAAATGTAATGCTTTCAAGTTCTAAAAGCTATACAAAAAATCCATATCTATTATATTTATCTAACTTATTTACAAACCCTGATTTTTTTCCGGTCCAACCTGATTTTTATGTCCAACCGGGGGTTCCGGTCGATTTATAACCACTGGTCGAACTGTCTCATTTCCAACCGGCTACCTTCTTGTTTTTGGTTTCAACTAATTCATTGAGAATAACATGAAAAGCTTAAGAAATCAGAATATATGGCATCTTTGAGTCTTCGACCGGTTCTTCTGGCAACAAACATGCATGTGATATCCAAATGTCAACTCTAGGTACGTTTTTGGTACTTATTCCCCATCGAGGCATCGACTCACTTAATTATTTAGTCAATGGGGTACGAAGTTTTATAAAATCAAATTTTATTGGGAATCTTCTGCAATGCAGCCAAGACCATTGCGGCTTATGACCATTCCAATTTTCTTGATAAATTTAACTTCATATTAAGATAAATTATTACAAGTGTGTATTATTTTTATTTTAAAAAAGTTCACACGGGCTAAGCTTCTAATGCTATCAGAATTTACATTAGAAATACTTTCATCGTTCCAAATTCTTATCCACACTGGACTAGGAATGTAACGGAATCGACCGAGGATACAAGCTATTTGAGACATTCGACTTCGACTAAAATTAAATCTGGTAGTCAAGCTCGAGTATCCACCCTTAAGCATTACGATCAGTGACTAAAAATTCACGTTGAACTGAGCAATGTTGAATTGTACTTCGTATCCACCGACTTTCAATTACCTGATTTGTTTACCAAGGTTTTAGACGAAAAACGTTTTAACTATCTGGTCTCAAAGCTTGGTATGCCAAATCTCAAAAATTAACTGTTTAAAATTTCTCATTTTGTAATTTGTTAAGTCGTTGAATTTTCGGTATCATTGCAATGGCTTTCGAGAAATTCGTCTTGAAACCCGGTCATCACAAGTCGTCACCATTCGAGGGGGAGAAATTATCATCTCATCAGTCAAGGGGGAGCTGATGTTGCGTCTCAAAATATCAACGTTCTCGACCCTCGACACATTATTTTATTCGATCATTGTTGGTCTCCATTGATCGGTCTTCATCTGTTCGTATCTAGGGTTCTTCACTTCTGTGATTTACGGTTTAATCGATATGATATCTTTAGATTCTGATCCTCGTATGATCGTTTAGGGCAATACTTGTGTTTCTGTGATGGATTAGGGCTCGAATCGTTCAAAACATAACACATTCGTTTTCAAAATTGAAAAACCCTCGTTCTGTCACAGGATGTTGACTCGAGATCCTTTACTGTTCCCAACTCGAGATCGCTGTTCTCGACTCGAGATCCTTCAAAGATCCCGAGCCGGATGTGTTTATTGTTCCCGACTCGAGATCCTTCCAAAAGACCGACATGAGATGTTACTGCTCCCGATCTCTGTTCGCGACCCGAGATATTTCTAATTTTTGTTTATTTTTCTAATTTATGCTATATATTTATATGAATTTAAATTTTAAAATTTTATTTTATTTTTTAATATAATTAAATTTACAAATTTGTTCATACATATATATATATATATAATTCATTACAATTCAGTGGTCTCGAACACTTATAATTGTTTATCATCTAACATTGTGTACTAACTTTTGTTGGTCTCTTTCTCATCTTGCGTTGCTTGAATATTTTTCAGATGGCAGAACCACAAATTACACACGAGACTACTCTTGTTCCAAATCATGAGAGAAAGCCACTTAAGGAGAAAAATTTCTACTGGGATCTTGAGGAAGAAAACATCATTCACAGAAGACTATCCAGTATTGTCTCATGTCCTTCAACGTCACCCTATCTTCTATATGATACATGCTCGGCCTCCAGTCCCTCTGATTTAAGTTCATCAATTCCACAACACCCTCACCATTAACCTAACCACAAACCCACCTCAATTCGAAGTTGTTATTGACGATCAAGGTGTAAACTTCACGAAGGACGATCTCTATGACATCTTCAGGCTCCCACGTGGTAATTCTCGACCACACTTCACACACCATGAACCTCAACTCTCATTTGACAGAGTGAAAGCAGAAATCCGTGCCCTTTCTCTTGACCATCCAGGACCGAACCTTGAATTCAAAGATCTCAAGAAGGGCTCCATGTCAAAGAGTTGGTCCTACCTTTTCACTATTTTCAACAGATGCCTAACACGCAAGAAGTCTGGTCATGACAGGGCCTCAATGAACGTCCATCATGCTTATCATGCACTCGCTATAACCAGCACTATGACTATGCTTCTTATCTCTGGGAGGAATTCAAAACTGCCACATCGAAAAGACCAAACTATCTCATCTACCCCAGGTTCTGGCAGATTCTCATCGACCACTTCATGAACAGATTTCCAAACATTCCGAGGCGTGAGGCTGCACTTCAATTTGAACCCTCACGGGTTGCTTGTTTTCGAAGAGATAGTGGCTCCAATATCCCTCCAGCACCGGTATCACTTGAACTCTTTAAACTTGCAGATATCAACCTGGAATTTATCAGACAATACCGTGATGACCATTTTCCTGAATGGAGACCTGAGGATCAACAACCACAACCTCAACAACAACCTCCCGCTCAACAACCAACTGTTCAACAACCACCTCCACAACAACCAGCTCCACGAGTTGCTCCAAGACAACCACCAGCTCCTCAACGACCAACACGTCTACGAAAATTAAAAATACAGGAGCGTCAGGAAGTCGGTCGGTTGCAACTCCATTCACTCAACCCATCCCAACTCCACCTACTCGACCCAATGAATCTTCAACCACCTCAACGGCAACTTCATCATCTTCATTCTCAGATTCTGCAACTGAATCAGATCGTCCTGATTCACCACCACCAACATCTCGTCCAGAACAATCACCACCAAGAACGACATATCCTTATGAACATGAGTCTCTTCTGGATCCACCATCCCCACAAACAACACAACCTCAAACAACTACAGTACATCCTTCCACCTCTCCTTCACAAACTGTAGTTTTCACCGTCCTTTCACCCATAATTTCATCACCCTCATCGATCCCAACACATTCATCTCCAACACCATCAATCACCACAACTTCATCAACTATCATAGTGTCTCTCCCACCAAACATAACTTCCCTTCCACCAACCATCACTTCACAAACAACATCCACACCAACAACTATCATCATACCTCCAACCATCTCCTCCACTACAATTCATTCCTTAAGCGTCACCGCCACTCCACCATCTACCATTGTAATGACCATCCCACAACACACATTTGTATCAGAGGCTACCACCACCACCTCTATCCTAATCCCCACTCCAGCAACAACCCAGCCTGATCTACAAATTATACCGCATATCGCTTCAGCATTAGAAAATGTTAACTCGAGGCTGGCGATCATTGAAAGTAGTTAGACAATCCTCCTCCTCCTTCTCCGGCTCAAGGTAAACGTAGTTCTGAGTGGCTTCATGACAATTCAATCTTGAGGAACTTAAAGAGATTCTCGCACTGCGAACACGAGAGTTCCTTGAATCTTGTTCACAAGATCCTTTATTTCATTGGAGAGCGGAGGATCTGGTAAATGATCCTCAAGGAGGAGGAAAAAGACGGAGACTGGAACAGGGTGGATCCAGGTCTCACTACACATCTGGGGGGAGTCAAACACAACAACAACCTAGCTCCTCTCAACAAGGACATGGAGGAGGCCCACAAGAAAACTTATCTATCGATTACTGGGCGGTTGTTGATTTTGATTACTCCCAGGTTCTGAACGTTAAACCACTAAATCAGTGGTGAGTGGATGAAAGTGAAGATATATTGCCAATCAACAACATCCCGTCAGAAAAGATGACAGAAGCACAAAGATTACAGTCTATGAGTCATCTACAATCAATCAATGCGGATGATGAACATAATCATTCTCACAACGTTCATAAGGTTCTGAGGAAGAATGCTGATAAAATAATCGACATACAAAGAGATTCAGAAGAAGACAATTTTGTGAATGAGGAATTCACCGAACCACAGCCTGAGAATGACCCTAAAGAAGTAACAATGAAGGAGGTACGAGTCCCATTCACTCGAGAAAATTATCACAAGTTCTTCTACAATTATGAAACGCTTGTTTCCTCGAGACAAAAAGAACCTGAACCACCGACTGCTTCACCACCACACGATGTATCGGTCTTATCTGATAGACAAAAGAGGGCGCGAATAGAGCAAATAAACGTCGATTGAAAATCTCGAAAAAGCTCTTATTCTGTCGTATCAAAATGCCATACCTTGAAGACCTCTTTACTCCTATCTTTCAGGAAACAGAGCTGCCAATTGTTTATCAAGACTTATACAAAGAGGTGATCTTGCCACCATGTGAGAAAAAGATGTACTATCTTACCATGTGGTATTTAAGAGGAAAGACAAATCGATACAACAGATCATCGATCAAGCAGCTCTTGGAAATAAAGACCAACCACTTCTCTGGCTATTATTGGTACACCATCTTCAAGGTCCGCAAAGATGATGACCAAGAGTACACCATTGATGAAGGTGACTTCTACATTCTCGAACCTCGAGACATTGAATGCCTATACAATGAAGTCAGAATGATTCTTGACAGCATTCACCCTGAGAAAAGCATTGCAAGAAATTTTGGTCAGGCTGCCTTGAAACGTTTCATGCTGGTGAAAACTCTTGCTAGGCGACAGGAAGATGTGCAAATGGCCTTTGAAAGCGGCACCGAAAAGGTACACCTGGCAGCACCGTACAGATCACTTCCATCCGATGTTCAATCTCGAAAAACTGTTAATCTCGGTGAACCTAACTTGAGGATGAGCTACAAGGATCGATTCAATGAAACACAATTCTTCCGTGCTTCTGAAGTCTCCAAGTTCTGTGACGGTACACTTCTAACCCTAAAGAAGAAGTTGCAGAAAAAGGGTAGACACTTGAACAGACTTCCCAGCAACCCAGATCACCTCACGTTACATAGCAACATAGAGAAACTAATCACTTCCATTGATGAAAGATTGAATTGGTGCACAATGATTAGACACTTTGAAGTTCATCTGGGGGTGTAAACGGAAAAAAAACTTTATAAGTATTTGTTAATGGAGTTGAATTTACCAAGACTGAAGTAAAACACCCACCTTCTCAACAGCTGTTCGCGACCCACTTCAAAATTTTGGTCAATATCATGGCTTACGATGGCCAAGCGAACCAGTTACTGTAACTCGAAAGAAAAAGAAATGTGTCACGCGTTAAAGTTTAGAAGCTGGGAGGCAATCCACCTATCAACGGTGTGTAAATATTGGAGAATGGCTTCTGATCAACTCAGATTAAGAACCCGCTCATCAAAAGAAAGCACGAATCTCAATCAAACTTAACCGCAAATAATCTTCTCCAACCCTCCAACGATGTTTAAGGTACGCTCTCAAAACTCAAAACTTTTTCATATCTTTGTTTGGTCGAGGGGGAGAAATATTAAGGGGGAGAATTAGTATTTCGAGGGGGAGAAAAATAAAAATAACAAAACAAAAATACCCAAATCAAAAAGTTTTATGTTTGTAACGTTAATTATAAGTCATTGTAGTGTCCATAAACGATCTCTTTATTAGTTCCCTAGTATAGATAGCATTTGTTTATTACAAATTCTTTTAATTCTCGTTACTTACTACTTCAAAAGACTTACCTTCCCATGGTTTTGCCAAAACCGGCTCTACCTTCCCAGGGTAATATTTATCAACCGCTGGTAAATACGAGGGTATAAGTCTAGGGTATAGTAATAGGTGAGTGCAAGGTGATGTGAAAACATGATAACATAAAGAAAACACACCTTTGAGTGCATCCAAACCGTCTATAAACCGGGCAACCATACAAAAAGGTGATCATTCATACGTTGAATGTTTCACTAGACTTTATTGGCCCACTAAAGCAAATGCACACCACCACCAACCACTTAAATTCCTCTCAACAGGAATTTGTTTCAATTCATCAGGGGACGTAGCACAAAATCTATTGATTGCTCATTTGGAGTTTGTCGGTATTGAAAAATAATAACCTCCTGCCCCGGATTAAGTCTCTTTTGTATGCACAGTGTGTCTAGTTTTCACCCTCAAAAAAACAAAATTCCAATATAGGACACATGCACTACAAAAATGGATCTCCGTGAATCCACCGGAACACTTTTAGTATCATCAAAATTTGATGTTTCACGAGGATCGAGTGGAAATCCTGCTAGAGCTAAAATCACGCCAACTCTAAACGCATGTCACACATTTGAATCAATGGTTGTGCAAACGACTACCGATTCATACGGTGTGCTAACGGATACTCTATGTGAGCCCGGAGTTACCTAAGAAGAACAAGTTGATGTGCCTTAACATCATCAATGAAACATGCAACACCTTATACCGGAAACACATAAAATTCCTATGAAAAATCCATGTTAACCACTCCTAAAAAGTAACATCTTAAAAAGCTGATTATATTGCACATGATCGTTATAGGCCACTCTCAGATAACTCTTATGATATGCTATAACCAGCGTGATCTTCCCCGGAGCCACCGACAATATAGGAACTAGAAGGTGAGGGTCCCTAGGTCTAGGTGAGCAGAATCAAGTATCTTGGGATCTTGATTGGGGTGCGCTGAGATAAAAATTGAGAGGGTGTATGAAGTATGGGGTGCAAATCAGCTTATCACATGGTAAAGCAAAATGAGGAGTGGTTGAAAAATGAAAAAGTGAGCTTGAGTGATGAGTGTGTGACAGGGTTAAAGAAAACGGAAAACCCTTCCTAAACCGAACAAAATCCGGGTAGCCACATTTCTATCAGACTGTATATGTTGCTTTCCAATAAAGTCATCATGGACCCAGTGATGCAATGCACAACCCCACTGGCCACTCAAGTACAAAAAGTACTTGTTTCAAAATCACGGAGATTACCACATACACTATCGACATCTCATTTGGAGATTGTTGATATTGAAAAAGAGGACCCACCTCCAGTCCTCGCCTTCGTTTGTCCACGAATAGAGTCTAGAACCGAATTAAATATTTCTAGGACACATGCATTCTACCGAGCATATCTTTGTGATATTGCCAGAACATTCATAGCGATACCAAAAATATTGATATTCCACGATGATTGAATGGAATTCCTACCAGTGCTAACATCAAAGCCAACACTGAACATAGGTCACACAGTTTCTGTAACTGTTGTGCTAACAGGCAATCTATGTGATCCTGGGTTACACTGATACATTCCATTGCGTAGATCTGACGACTGTACTCCATTCTTATCAACAACAATCAATATGTCAGATAGAGGATCTGATGACTGTACTGCATTCTTATCAACAACAATCAATATATCATATAAGGGATTCTATGACCGTACTCCAACGTTATCTACAACGGTCAGAAAATCCAAACTAAATCAAAATACCGCACTTCTACGACTTCAACAAATATCAGAAACCAAGGATCATCAACAAATCGACAAAGCCACAACTTCAAGAAAAGACTTCCGCCGCTAACTGCTCAATCTATGGGTCTACATTTCGTCGATTTACTTGAAGTCTTCCAAAATACTTTCTATTGTTGAAAAGCCAATTAAAATTATTTTTATCACCGAACATCAAAGCTGGAGCTGATTCTTCAACAAAACAGCACAACGATTTATCACTCAGATCCAACTTTACAAACAAAGATGACTTCAAAGATATGCAACCTAGACTATTGTTACAAAGGGGGAGATTGTTAGGACTTAATATGTTGTAATACATAGTCTAGGGGGTAGTTTTGCCAACATTGTATAGTTAGTAAGAATAGTCATTAGGACTAATTAGGCAATTAGTGTTTAGGTATAAATACTTGTAAGGAAAACACTAATTGTAACTTTTGCCAATCAATCATACTTATCCTTTGAAATTGTTCTCTCCCTCTCTCTACTTTCTCTCACTAAAACCATATCTTCTTCATCAAGTTTCCTACCAAAATCACCATCTATGGATCAAACAATGGATTAATTGCTTATTTTAGGATCAACAAGTATCAAAATATCCGGCACATAAAGTTCGTGAACCATATTGATTTTGTGTCATTTCAAAGTTTTACCCTTTTGGTATACAAATTTACATATTTATCCTAGTGTTTAATCCATCGAGACAAATCAAGTTGAACTCAAAATGTCAGGTTGAGTAAAGTCGAGCCTCGACCTTATGTATCGAGCCCATTAACACCGGGAGCTGATTCTTGCAAAGTAATTTTTGTTCACACAGAGCAATTTCATATCAAAAGACAATTATGCCCTTAGTGAGAGGGGTGAAATACAAAGTATGTTTAAGGTAAACGAAATGCATGATTGTTTTTTTTGTATGATATTATTTTGTATGTATAAATAATAAAAATTAGCTCCTCTCCTAACACAATAACACTAACTTTGATTTCTGAGGATGAGATTAAATAGGAAACAAATTAAATAAAGAAAACAGTGTGCACCTCAGCACCTGACACATGTTCTCATACGCACTATTTTACACTTTTATGCGTAAAAAGAAAATAAAAAAAATGTTTCATCACTTAGAAAAAAATGAGTGCATCTGTTTTAGAAAAAGAATTGGCGCATCAGTTTGAAAAAAAAATGGTCCATCAATCTGTAGGAAAAAAAGTGTATCAAGTTTTATGTTTCTCCTACATTGAGGAAAAACTATTATCAGAATCCTCCCTTGCTTATTTTTATTAATGTTATTATAATTATAATTATAATTATATATTATTATTATCATCCCCATAATCATAGTCGTCATCATCATCATCATCATCATCATCATCATCATCATCATCACCACCACCATCACCATCATCATTGTTGTTATCATTTCAATATTGATAATTGATTCAATTCGAGCTTGAAAGTTATGGTTAATTATTTTTCAATGAAGGGAACTTAACAGAAACACTTAACTCCCATTAGGCTAAGGGTCCATGGGTGCAAAAGCACAATTTCATTGTTAAATAATCCTGCATTTACAACAATCATCCTGAAAGAGAATCAATTCATGTCCTTTCTCATTTCACTAATATGGTATAAATATACAATGATATCTCAATTACAGCCTTAACATTCTACCTTGATACATGCATACCGTAAATATAATATTGACTACCAAATATACATTATAGACTATATTAATGGTACATTATGAGAATATATTTCCATATATTCTAACACTCCCCCGCAGTCGTAGCGGGAGACGGTCGAACGCTGAGACTATTACGGAAGTCTTCAAATAATACGAGTGGTAGGCTTTTGGTAAAAATATCAGCAATTTGATACATAGATGGAATGTGTAATACCCGAATTAGGCCTTTTGCCACCTTTTCACGAACAAAATGTATGTCCATCTCAATATATTTTGTGCGTTGGTGTTGAACCGGGTTCCCCGACAAGTAAATGGCACTAACGTTGTCGCAATATACGAGTGTAGTCTTTTGGACCGGGAAATGAAGTTCGAGTAGTAAGTGGAGAAGCCAACACGTTTCGGCGACGACATTTGCGACACCCCGATATTCCGCCTCGGCACTTGACCGTGAGACCAGTTGGTTGTCGTTTAGCCGACCAAGAAATCAAATTGTCACCAAGGTAGGCACAATACCCGGATGTAGACCGGCGAGTATCGGAACAACCACCCAAATCAGCATCCGTATACAATATGAGATTCGTTGTATTATATTTATACAAGTGCAAACCGTGTGTCAACGTCCCTTGAATGTAACGTAGGATGCGTTTGATATCCGCCATATGAATTTCCCGAGGATCAGGCATAAATAAGCATACATGTTGTACGACATACGAGATGTCCGGCCTAGTGAATGTAAGATACTGAAGGGCACCAGCGAGACTGCGATACAAAGGTGGATCAGAAAATTTAGGGCTAGCGGTGGCACTGAGTTTTGGCTTAGTGTCAACGGGGGTGGCCGACGGTTTGCGCGAGGTCATGCTAGCTCGAGCGATGATGTCGGACGCATAGTTTGATTGAGACAAAATTAAACCATGCGGATGATGAGTAACAGAAATACCCAAAAAAGAGCTCAAAGGACCTAAATCCATCATCGCAAACTCCATGCCAAGTGACTTGATGATGTTGTTAAGAAGATCTGTGGAGGATGCGGTAAGAATAATGTCATCCACGTACAAAAGTATATAAGTCATGTGTCCCCCCTGTCTAAAAATAAACAAAGAGTTATCCGACATACTGTGGTTAAAACCATAAGTGGACACATAATCTGCAAATCGAGTGTACCAAGCTCTAGGGGCTTGTTTTAAGCCATATAATTACTTTTTGAGTAAACACACATAATCGGGATGTGTTGTATCTCGAAAACCCATGGGTTGGTGCATACATACCGTTTCATTTAACTTCCCATGGAGAAAGGCATTCTTGACATCAAGTTGGCGTATTGGCCATGATTTGTATATTGCAAGACTTAGTACCGTTCGAATAGTAGCGGGTTTAACCACCGGACTAAAAGTTTCCCCACACTAAATGCCAACTTGTTGACTCTTCCCATCACCTACAAGACGAGCTTTATACCTTTCAAAAGAACCATCGGCACGTATTTTATGAGATAAAATCCACATACATCGCATAATGTTCACATTTGGTGGACGAGGTACCAATTCCCATGTGTCATTTTGAATAAGAGCACGATATTCATCATCCATGGCCATTTTCCAATTAGGGTCCCGTAAGGCGTTAACCGGATTTTTTGGAATAGGTGAGGGTGTATGTTGAATATTTAAATTGAAGAGGGTTTTTGGTTTAAATATTCCATTTTGACTCCTTGTGACAGGTTTAGTAGAAATCGGAGGTGGTACTGGGGCTGTTGCACGTGAAAGTGGAGGTGGTGTTGTGGATTGTGGGCTAGGAGAGGGAGGCCCATGGAAAGTTGGACTAATATGTGAAGGTGGGGTTGGTGATGGCCTATGAGGTGGTGATGGGGTTGTTGCGCGTGAAGGGGGGTGTGGTCCATTTAAGTTATGTGGGATATTTGGAGATTGGGCCATGGGTGTCGTGGGATTAGTAAAATCATCTAAAAATACAATATAATATCGAAAACCCGCGTTGCTCAAAACCGGAGAAGTCCAAAGATCACAATGTATAATATCAAATGGGAACATTGTATTATTAGGGGACATATGAAATGGTAACTTAATATGTTTACCCATAACACATGACCGACAAACGGATGAGTTTTTATTCGGACCACAATCAATACTTTTATTTTGTCGTAAGGACTCAAAAACGGGAAGGCCCGGATGACCTAGCCGATCGTGCCATAACGAAGAATTTAAAACTGCAAAACTAAATTGTTGAACCGGTCTCTTGAATGTAACCGGGTATAGATCCCCATGACTGTCACATCTCATTATACGTCTCTCTGTCCGGTATTCCTTCACAGAAAATTCAAAATGGTCAAATTCCACAGACACAAAATTATCAGTAGTGAATTTGTGGACCGATATTAAATTTTTAATAATATGGGGAGCATATAAGACGTTTTTCAAGGCTAATGGTGGATGTGGATGTTTCATATTTGTGTGACCATACCCGTGAATTGGAATAGAGTGGCCATTTCCAACTAAAATACCATTAGTTTTGGTTGATCTAAAAAAAGGAGAGAGTGTACCCTTAGCGGCGGTTACATGAGACGAAGCCCCGGTGTCCATTACCCATGGAGATGTTGGTGGATTAAGACCCATCGTGTACATCGTGGATTCGATGTTGGTTGGTGCATACTCGGATCCCTGGACAGACGTGTAGGCTTGGTGAGAAGATCTTGGTGCACGACCCAAAATACCGTCACTGTTATTTTGATTGTTTGTGTGTCCATAAGTATTCTTAGCCCAAGAATTAGTAGGATAAGTACAAGGTGGGATGGCCCATGGTGGGGGAACGACCCAATTCCCATGTGATGCGAACCAAGTGGCCCATGGGGAATGATTTGGCAGTAGGTTATTTCCACCATTGTTGCCATTGGGGTTGTGGTGATTTTGTTATTATTGGTGGTCATGGTGAAGAGAAAGAAGAAACTGAATGAGGCTACTTGGAAGAAAGGTAGGTGAGAATTGAGAGGAGCGGAAGAAGTAGGGAGCAGAAATTGAAAGGAAGTCAATTGTGCTCTGATACCATGAAAGAGAATCAATTCCTGTCCTTTCTCATTTCACTAATATGGTATAAATATACAAGGATATCTCAATTACAGCCTAAACATTCTACCTTGATACATGCATACCATAAATATAATATTGACTACCAAATATACATTATAGACTATGTTCTCTCATATATACAATCATGATACACTTTCACTGTTCATTAGAACCAAAACACCGTTTCATTTGATTCCGTTTTATATGGCTTTTCTTTTGCCGTATACATAATCTATATACGTATAAAACAACTAAGCGAAAACATGCAAATTTGTTTGTCCTATTGGCTTCGTTGGTAGGCTATGAAGCTCACACGTTTCATTCAGCCATCATTATAGCCTTTCTTTATTTTTTATTTCAAAATTTTCCCCCTTGCCTTTTATTTCCTTCCATGTAAGTTTTTTTTACACATTGCATTTTTGGACTACACATGCATTTTAAGAAAGTTAATCATTTTTAATAACATGAATGTTCCGTTTTATATAAATATGTAGACTTTTAAATAAGGATCTGAAAATGTTTTGATGTTAAGAAAGTCACTAAAACTTATATTTAATTATTACCAAACTAACGTTTGGATATTAAAAGGTTCATTAAAACTTTGATGTTAAGAAAGTCACTAAAATTTATCATTTTCCAACATCAAATTACTTATTAACATTTTTTTGCAATTTTTATTGTATCAATCGATACATAACATGTTAATACAAATATAATCGGTTTCAAAGTTTATTACAGAATACAAACTATAATTAGTGTAAACTACATTACACGTAAATGCAACTCCGGAAGCAAAAAGAAAAAATATAAATATATTGTAATATTCCTACGATTAGATAAACGAATCATAAATCCCGCAGCGGAGCGCGGGTGACCATTTTACTCGTTAATGGTACATTATGAGAACATATTTCCATATATTCTAACACATCCACCACCAAAACCAATAACTCACACATACATAAAACAAGAATTTTCAACAATAATGATGTACTTTTTAAAGGAAAAAGAAAACTCAAAAAGAAACAAATTCGAGAACACTTATAAGGAGAAGCATGAAAATGATACTACAAAAATGCCTATCATTTCTAGTGATTTTGTTACATTGTTTAAACTGTATATCAGTGAGTCAGTGACTATAAGCTAATGCAGTCACTAGAAGACCAAGAACCAGAAATGGTTGTGCACTAGCCTGAAATCACACAACCACCATTACACAACTTAATTTCATGCTAATAATCATCTAAATCATGCATCTTCAATAAGAATATAATGTCATAAACCCAAATAATAATGTTATAATGACTGATATCACATGTAGTCAAAGTTGCAAAACATTTTTTCTACGTTCAAATTTTGATACAAAATAATGAGGGAAAAAAAAGGTCAGTTCGTTTTGTAATTGAAAACGGATATGCAGACTTGTAACTAATGATTTTTATTATTATTTTTAAAAAATAGAATGATGCTCAACTTCATAGCAAGTGCAAAAATGTTGATGCTAAATCTGTATTAAGATCCATTTAAGTTATGGAATTGGTAAATAATAGGTTTGACTGTTTGAGTCAAAGGTCAATATATTATGATTTATGAAGAACATACCTGATACTTGACATCATATTTAACTGGATCTTTTAGAAAGTACTTGAACTGCACCAACAAACAAGACTCAATAGCTATTAATTACTTCCATAAAATTGGTCATCTTCACATGGTTTATTAAAAATAAAAAACATTTTTTATACTATATTAATTACACATTTTGTAAGTAATAGTTTTACCTGAAAAAAGATTTGTGGAGCAATTAACCCTACGAGTGCTAAGGCATAGTATGGTTTACCAGATCCTAAAAGGTAACCTGCAACCAAAAATGCATCTTATTTTAAGCATGTAAAAAATGCTAGGTTTGACCTTGAAAGTCAACCTGTTATAATTTGGTATTCATGACTAAATAAAGAAGAAGAAAAAAATATTGCATATTTTTATTGATGGAAAAAAGTTATAAATAATTCAAATAAAAAAAATAGTCAAAGTCAAACCTGCTATAGAGAGTTGAGTTATATCTATGGCACCAACACATATCCATTTAGCTGTCTCTTCACCAAAAGCCACAGGAAGAGACTAACAAATTTGCATAATATAAAAAAGGTCAAACCGCATTGCAAATTATATAAAAAGTCAACATACTTATATACCAAAAAATAAAATGTATAAAACTACCTGAAGCCCCATTTTTCTGTCTCCTTCCACACTTTTAAAGTCATTTACTATAGCAATACCAAGCTTCATTTTGAAGAGGAAAAAAATAAAAAGGTTAATTATGGTTTATATTAAGCTTTTTATAGGCCAAAATGCATTTTAGTACCCTGAACTTGGCTGACTAGGTATGTGCTACCCTGAACTATTAAATATGCAGCATGGTACCCTGACTCATTAATTTGATCATGTTTTCTTACCTGATATAATTCAGTTGGAGTTTTTAACGGAATAAAAATATACGTTCATCTCAATTTATTGAGTTAAAAGCAAATCACGTGAGAAAACAAGACCAAATTAGTGAGTCTGGGTACTAAATCGGCCATTATGTCAAGTTCATGGCATCATACGGCACCTTTAATAGTTCAGGGTAGTAGAAGACATAGTCAACCAAGTTCAGGATACTAAAATGCATTTTGACCCTTTTTATATTATGAAAATTATAATGTCAGATAAATTAGTTTTTTGTGAAGGTGTTTGACTATTAATCAAAGTCAACAAAGGTTAATGCAATGTGCATACCCCAGCTATGCTATATAATAGTGTGAGAACTACAATGTCAGGTGTAAGTGTTCCAAACAATGCTTGACCAGCCCACCTGTCATGAATAATATAAACATTATGTAACTATAAATATTTTGAGTAAATTACACAAATGGTCCTTTAGGTTTCTACCATATTACATACTTGGTCTGTTAGTTTCACAAATCACACTGGTAGTCCTTATTTCTGAAACTATTGACACGTTTGGTCCTTTACCTAAAAAGACGTTAACTTTTACCGTCAAACAAATGGGGTTTTATGGGTTTCAAATTGGTGAAGGGAAAGAGAAAATGACAGATTTACCCCCTCGAGCATCACACGTGACCATACTTGACGGGAAAAATAAACGTCTGTTTAGGTAAAGGACCAAACGTGTCAATAGTGTTAGAAATAAGGACTACTGGTGTAATTTATGAAACTAAAGGACCAAATATATAATATGGTACAAACGTAAAGGACCATTTGTGTAATTTACTCAAATATTTTAGATTTGAAATTAAAGCTACAAACTTTGTTTGATGATAAAGATAGTGGTAAGGAATATAAAATGAACCATGGTAAGCTGATATAGCTTGCTCCTAGTGCAAAGTTTCCAATCCATCCATTCTGTTTCAGCTGCAATATCGTAAAATAAATATTTTATAATTACGTCTTTGTAATTTTAAACAAAATTAAATATATTTAAAGTTATTAATGACAAGAAATTTACCTTTAAAGGTGGAGCCGAATAGATATAAGATAACAATGATCCACCCAAAGCAAGATAGAATATTGTAGGGAATTTATGTCCTGCCTGAAACAAAAATGGTCCTTAAAAACACATACATTAAATTTAAAAAAAATAAAAAAATAATATTAAAATAATATGACAAATGACAAGACATACCCACACATCCAATATACCAGCCAATACAATGCCTCCTAAAAGAAGTACCCATATTTGAGTAATGACCTGAAGATTAAAAATAATATTTAAAATCAAGTCCCTTAAAATAATAGTAATATTTACAAGATAAAGAAATTAAAAATTAACCTCATTTTCTGATACTGCTCCCGAAGGTATTGGACGATACGGTTCATTAATAGCATCAATTTCTCTATCATACCAATCATTGATTGTCTATAGAATTAAAATAAACATAAACATTTAATTGTCAGTAACTTATATAAAATTGGGAAATGGTAATTTGATTAAAATGAGATATTTACTTGTGTGTAACCGGTTAAAAACGGGCCAGACATCATCATGCAAACAATTGATTTAGCAACATCTTCTACTGTCCATTGGAAGTTACCTTTGATGCAAACAAGAATTTTGTATTGTGGGTTCAAATATTTACTGTAAGTAAGTTTCTTTTATTAAAATATCCTAATACGTAAACTTATATGATAAAGTGGGTTGTTAGTTGCATTTAAGATTGTTAATCTTGAAAAGAAATTAGATCAAAATTCTAAATTTTTTTAATGTACCAGAAGCAGCAGCTCCACAGACTACTCCCCAAATCAATGGAGGCCAAGTAACAGGTTTTGTTAGTTGAACACGGATTTTCCAAATATCCTGTACCAATTATTAAAAAAAAAAATTCGTGATGATCCAAAAAAGGTTCACCCATAAGTTAAAGGTCAAATGAATATAGCCAAAACTTTTGGATTTACTAAATTCTCTCATTTAAACATTAGATTTTTCATTCATGACATGTTTGATGAATATATACTTGGTATAATGTTATACACGATACGCTTACAATTCAATTAAGAAATGATTAAATTTGTTGAGATTTAAACGTTGTTTTAGGTCTAAATAGGATTTGTTTCCAATAGTACCATGTCATAATTACATTAAGCACAAAAGAAAGGAAAAGTTTACAGTTTCTTACTTAGCCCCTTTAATGCCGAGAATTTGATTAAAACCAGATCCACTTGCAGCTGGTGCCTTCTCTGGTGCCTTGGGTTTAACTGCTAAAAAAAAAAAAAAAAAAACAAATTAAGATTACTTTCCAACAAATCAATTGATTCATTCAAGCTCAACACTCTGAGTAAACTCAGTTGTTCTTAAATCAAATATTTGGACAAAATTAGTTAATTACATTGAATGTACAGCAACAAGTAGGATGTTTGACAGTGTGGCATTAAGTAAACTGAAATTAAATCCCCAACTAACCTTCGTTTGCATCTGTCTCCGTTGCTCTGATTGTTAATCTTCTACCTGATCAATTCAATCGAAATCAAACGAGTTACAAACGCAATTTAAAAGGCGTGTCATCTGAAATTTGAAGTAGTTGAAAAGAGGATTGAGATTGAGCTTACAAGAACGAGTTAGAGAAATGGGTGTTGTCAATGATAGAGTACGACGTCGGTTTGAGCTGCAACTGGAGAGTCTAATGGAAGAAGAAAGAGTATTGAGCAAGGAAGAAGCCATGGTAATAGCCATTGAAGAAGAGAAGGTGAGGAGAGTTATGGGATTCTTTGTTTCTTTTAGAAAGAGATAATTTTGCCATTCTACTTCTATTTTTGGGTGAAATAGTTACGTTTTTTCTTCAATGTCGTTTGACTTTTATTTGACATGAAATTCACCAACTAACTTTTTTTTAATACACCTAATATTTATACTATTTTAAGATTTGAATATTTTATTTTGTGAAATACCAAAACACTATATATTGCTGACATACAAGCTTATTTGACCAACTAATTAGGACTAGGTTTAAAACTATTAAGTTCAAGGGTGCCTTAATGATAGGGATTTGTAGTGGAACAAAACCGAACAAAGGTTTAGCTTTGGTTTGGTTTGGTTTTAAAAATGAGGACACAAAATGTGTGCACATCCTAAAGTTGGTACATAAGGAAAAATGGTGTTTTCCTGTAACAAGAACGGAACACTTTTAGTTTTGGCTTAATGTGGCGGTGTTTGAGGTTTACTATCGACATTTGCATACTTTACCAATAATAAACCTTTTTTTTTAATGGCATTTATTAAAAACAAGCAACTAGCGAGAAGGTAGAATATGTAGAAGGGATTTAAAGGATTACGAAGTCAATCTATCCAACTAAAACAAAATATAATTTATTTATTATAAATCCAATTGTACGCATATTTTTTTAGTAAGATCAACTAACACCTCTTTCCGTACTTCTTTATCTTTGAAGATGAACTGTAATTGCATATACTACTAACTAGCTTCATAGCCCGCCCGATTGGGCGGGCATGCTTCGAGAAATAAAAAGTAATATACCAACAAAATAACTAAAGAAATAAACACAGTAATCTATTATTGGAATGATGTTAAACGTGTTTTGATACATATTACAAAATTATATGAACTGGTTTGGGAGAGGGTTGAATTAGGATTTAACATAATATAACACATGTATGCGATGTGCTTGAAAACCACAATTTGACCGGATTTAAACTTGAACTAACTCAAATTAATCAAGCCTAAAATTTAAGATTCCAATGAGATGCTAATAATTTTTAATTGCATGTGCCAGATATATACTACTACTACATACTGAGCTTTCTCCTCCCACAGAGCGATGTGTGATGGAAAAAGTAGTTTTTTCCCTATCAACTCAAGTAGTAGTAGAGAAATTAGTTAAAGAACAGTATTTGCTGCTACCTATTTTAAAGACCAACAATGTGCTGCTACCTATTTTAAAGACCAACAATGTGCTGTTACCTATTTTAAAGACCAACAATGTGCTGCTAGTGGATCTACACTTAGTTAAAAAAAATACTAAATATGTTTTTCTATTCTTTTCATATTTGGATGAAAAATCAAGTTTCAATATGATTGAAATATAGATCTGGAGATTGATTTATGAAAATAAGCTCAGTCAACTTAAATTTGAACAAGATTTTTTAGACTAAACTCTACAAATCAATTTTATCCCACACACAAGATATTATTACCTAAATATTACACTAAAGATCAATTTTTTCAAATAAACCAATTTATGAGGTTGTATAATACATTTTATAAATAATGACCTTATAATACGCTTCAACTGGTCAGTTCAAACGGTGCGGCCTTTTTAAGTTATCGTCCGGTCTAATGGTTTTAGGCTTTTAGCCATTAGAACTCGATCCACCACAAAGTAAGGATACTTAAAATTCCCACAAGAAATTCTCACCTAAATTTTGTTGTAATATGCTTATGTCATAATAAATAATTATATTACTAGATACATGTGAGCCTATAAGATCACACACTTATGCACTGAGATACCATTTAATATATATAATGTAACTATTACATTTTTATTATTTTTATATTCTAAGTACTATGAGATAATTAAATTGACTTAATTGTTAAGCTTGATTTAATTAAAGGGTAATAGAGATGATTACGTGGAAAAGCACAAAGGAACATTAGACTTACTAATATGAGATATTATTAAATAGCAGCCCCTAACTTCTCTATACCTGCCGTAGCCAATAAACACTCAATAAATGGGATTGAATTTGCTTATGGAAATAAGAAAACAAAATCACCAATTCCTTAATTGGCTAGAGTTTTTGACGTTAAATAGAAAATAAAGAACAAAACCATATGATGGTTTTTTTTGATCTATTGGTGTTAGACGTACAAAACCCAAAGAAAAGAGGCGTGAGTTATTTTGTACTGTTTTGGTTATTTGGTTCGTGGATTGTTACTAGCATTTAATTGTTTTGCCAAAGTCGTAGTGTGTATCCCCTACTTTGGATTCAAGGTTTCAAACATCAAACAATACCCAACCGGTGCTTGGAATCATACGCTACAAGGATATAATTCTCACATTTTATCTCGTTTATTTATTAGCTTAATTGTATGGCAAATTTGGATCCGTTCTTGGTGATTTCTTTAAATTTCCGTCGCGTTTATTTTGATAACATCGGGAATCACTAACGAATTTGACAAAGATAAAATAAGGGTTGTATTTTAGTTTTTTCAAAAAAAAAAAAAATAATACAAAAATACACACAATATACATAACAGTTTGTTGTGTAGTACAAATACAAATTCTTTTGTAGAAATAAATCGTGAAAATATTTGAATTATAAAGATCTAAATTTATTTTCAATTTGCCTTATATATAAAGTAGATTTCATTCTAGTATTTAATATACAGTTCTATTTCACGCTACATCTTCCTTTCTTTGTTCATATACTCTCATTACTCGAAAGATTTTTCTAAGATGTTCCATCCCGTAACAATGTTAGCTATTGTTTGGACGATAACAACTATCATCTATTTATCAATTATTCCACCCAGAGAATGTAATCCAATTTTAGACTTGTTGCTTGTGCTTGCCCTACCGCTTGTGTTCCTTGCAATAGGAAGTGATTTCTATATCATGTAAATAACTTTACACATCATAGTATGAGTTTTGTTCAGGGAAGAACTCAAATATTATAAAGTCTCAAAGAACACATCACAATCCTTGGATCAAGTTTATTCAATGATCAAGATCAATTCATTTAATTAGACACGGAGGGGTATTATCGTCCAAGCGTCCAAAAATTGAAAGAGACCTTCAAACTAGAGCTTCAATCCAGAGCTTCTTTCTTCCGTTTGAATTGCTTTTTCGATTTCATCAATCCAGAGCTTCAAAAATCACTCGTACACGCACATCTGAATCTCAAACATCGAATCGACTGCAGCAAAACAAATCAAAAACTTCGAATCGCGTTTTTTTATAAAATCGCAGAAATCGAACGCAGATCTGAAATCGAAATCAAAATCACTGACGTTATTAATGAATCTGAATCCAAAATCTGTCAATAGCAATCAAACTGATAAAAGAACCGCTGATTCAGATAATAAAATTTATGTTAGTTTACAAAATCACATGTGATTGTGTGTTATGCCTTAGTTGACTGATTCATTTGAGGTTGCTAAGCGAGTCACATGTGATTTGTTTGCTTAGAAACAGGAGAGGTTGATAAGGAACAAATCACATGTGATTCACTTTACAAAATCACATGTGATTGTATGCTATGCCTTAGTTGACTGATTCATATGAGGTTGCTAATCGAATCACTTGTGATTTGTTTGCTTAGAAACATGGGAGGTTGATAATGAACAAATCACATGTGATTCTAAATCACAAGTGATTCGCTTTACAAAATCACATGTGACTGTGTGTTATGCCTTAGTTGACTGATTCATGTGAGGTTGATAAGCGAATCACATGTGATTTGTTTGCTTATAAATAGGGGAGGTTGATAAGGAACAAATCACATGTGATTCGCTTTACAAAATCACATGTGATTGTATGCTATGCCTTAGTTGACCGATTCATGTGAGGTTGCTAATCGAATCACATGTGATTTGTTTGCTTAGAAACATGGGAGGTTGATAAGGAACAAATCACAAGTGATTCGCTTTACACAATCACATGTGATTGTGTGTTATGCCTTAGTTGACTGATTCATGTGAGGTTGCTAAGCGAATCACATGTGATTTGTTTGCATAGAAACAAGGGAGGTTGATAAGGAACAAATCACATGTGATTCGCTTTACAAAATCACATGTGATTGTATGTTATGCCTTAGTTGACTGATTCATGTGAGGTTGCTAATCGAATCACATGTGATTTGTTTGCTTAGAAACAGGGGAGGTTGATAAGGAACAAATCACAAGTGATTCGCTTTACAAAATCACATGTGATTGTATGCTATGCCTTAGTTGACTGATTCATGTGAGGTTCCTAAGCGAATCACATGTGATTTGTTTGCTTTGAAACATGGGAGGTTGATAAGGAACAAATCACATGTGATTCTTTTTACAAAATCACATGTGATTGTATGCTATGCCTTAGTTGACTGATTCATGTGAGGTTGCTAAGCGAATCACATGTGATTTGTTTGCTTAGAAACAGGGGAGGTTGATAAGGGACAAATCACATGTGATTCGCTTTACAAAATCACATGTGATTTATATTCTGATTGATTATGTCAACACGCAGATTTTGATGGTAATGGCACTCCAAAACTAGTTAATTCATTGTACATGGATACACTAGGGGGAGCGATATTTTATGCTCCAATTATAGATGAGGGAGTACTACCAATTAAGGGGCAAAAGTTTAAAACACTTGAGGAATGTATTCAAATGTATAAAAATTATGCGTTTAAAGGAGGTTTTGACGTACTATTGTCAACACAGAAACGGACAAGGTCAGGTTTAGTAAAAGACAGATATGTTCGGTGCGATAGAGCTGGTTACCCAAGGAATGTGTCTTTTGACACCCTCGACGGAGAAGAAAATGTTACAAGAATTAGAAAAACACACACCAGAAAGCCAGGATGCATGGCTCATGTTAAGTTTCTTTGGGATGACCGATCAGAAAATTTTTCACTTGTTGGCTTTAAGGATAAACACAATCACGAGTTGGTTCCTCCAGAGTATATGCATTCATCTAGGGAAAGTAGAAATTTGAAGTTTGCTGAACAACTGTTTGTGTTCAATG